>JARHVA010000460.1:2570000-2940000 GCA_037957365.1 Torreya grandis
GAAACTAATATTTTCTCTCTTACTCTCTAGCACAAATTACAATACAGTGCATGAGTCTATTATATAGATCTCATGCAAACAATAATTAGACATCTAATTACAATAATTAGATCCGCAGCTCAAGACTATAATTAGCCTTCTTACATGCAAACAACCAGTTCATTAACAAACTGTCAGTAACACTCGCAGTTCCAAACCACACAGGTGACCGACATCGGTCCCTGTCAGGCTGGAGATGACTGACGTCGACCGATAACTGATCGATGTCGGTTGCCTTTCCCACTGTATATGACCGACATCGGCTTATCAGAGTGACGTCGGTTGCCCTGCAACTTAGAAACCTCTCAACAACCTCCTTCCCTATTTGCATCAGTGAAGCTTTTAGCTCCACAACCTAACAATCTCCCACTTGGAGATAAACAGTTGCATTGTACCTATACTTGTACCCTGTCTAGTTTGTTTCCTAACTTGTATCTCTCTTCAAGCTCAACCTTGAAGACCAACCACCACACAACCTGTGGTGCACCGCCTGTCATCCAATTAACCTGTCGCATCCGCATCTACAAACACATGTAGAAAAGAACTTAACCCTGCATAGCACGTCGACCTACTACTGGTCCCTCTCAAATACCTAAGAATACACTAAATTGCCCTCTAGTGCTTCTTTCCTGGATCGGCTCCAAACTTTCTGACAACACCCACTGCTTGGGCAAACTCAGGGAGTAAACATGTACTCAACCTCATCATGTGATTGGAGACCCTATTCTGTGAACTGTCCATCCATAAGTGTGCTGCCCTATTCTGCATCCTACACTACCTTCACACAATCATCCTGTGACAACATCAACATGTGATCTCCCTGTCTCTAGGATTACTCATGCCAAAGAATTTCGTTGCTCCAAATCTTTCATGGCAAACCACTGAACTAATCTTGCCCTTAGCTTAGCAAAACCCTGTATGTACAAACCTGCTAGCAAACCATCCACATACAGTAACAGGATAATGTTATGACCATCATCCACCTGGTAAGACAAACACAATGGTTACACTGACATTGACTAAAGCCCTGCTTTGTCATCCACTTATCAAAACCTATACCACTGTCCTGCAGCTTCCTCAAGACCATATGACCTAGCCTTCCATCTCATGTGTCCATTCTCTCTATTCTTTAACCAAGGTATCCATTTGTCTCAGTGTTTTCATACTAGCTGGAAACCCTACCAAATCTCCCGTTTGGTCCTGCATCCTGTTCATGCCATGCTCCCACTGTTTCCTAGATCATTCCTGCTTTGCAGTCAGCAACTAGTATAAAGAAGAGGAACAACGAATTTTAGGCTTACTTGCACTTTCAGTCCTCCCCATGGGTGTTTGAGACTCCTTGACAGCTTGTTGTCTGCCCAAAATTTGTCTCAGTGACCGACCTCGGTCACCACACAGTCTGCATCCAATTGACATCAGTTCCATGTGACTGTCCAGGTTGCCAACACTGGTTATCCTACCAACGTCGGTCTCCACCTGCCCGACACCACTGACTCCTCTGGTCTACACATGATTGACATTGGTACCTGTCTGTTCGACGTCGGTTACCTTTGACCGATGATGGTACTTGTGTTCACCTGTGAGTGATGACTTTTTACCCGTGAGCTCCTTTGAATCAATCCCATGTCCAAACTGCCCTGCTCAGAAATATCCAACCCCATCCATTGAACTCTGTCTGTCATCTCCTCTAAGAACACTAAGGCTTTCTAGTTCTTAAGTTTGTCAAACACATCTATCTTCTGCTTAAGAACATGCATCTCCTTCTTGCTCATGTGACCAAGCCTACAAAGCCATGTCTTCGCAACAGAAGAAGAATCAGTAATACAAGCAAGTAGATAAAGAGTACCTGCTTTCTTACCACATGTTAATTCAAGTGCATCCTTGATAACATTCCAAGAATCTGCTATGAGAGTTATTGTGCATCTCTCATCACCCAACTTTCCTAAAGCAATTAGCCGCATCTCCAAGATTGGGACCTGCATGACCTTCTTCAACACCCATGTGTTGGCCACCTGCAATTTCAGCTTCACTTCCCCTTTGCCAACAATCTGACAAGGCTCACCAACCCCTCTAATTGGGGCTGCATGGAAAGAGGCAACAGAATCTATAAAACAAGATTCTACTTTATCCAAGGAACATCCCAGAGCATCCTATGCAACAACACCTACAACATCTGCTTCTTCAATTCCTTCATGATGATCTGTAACCAACCAACAATCTTTCTTTACCTGCTCTTTCTTTCCATAAGACCGTAATCGACCATTCATGCTTTTCAGTTCCTCCATTTCTAGCTTACTTTCTTCTGTCATTGTTATACTCCCACTCAATCAGAAACCCCTGAGAGTGACCTATAACCAAACACAAAACCTACTCCCTGCAACCTTAGCTCTGATACCAACTGTTAGTAACCCACAGAAGCACCATTGATTACCAAGCAACTAAACATGCGAAAATAACCAGAATCACAAGTAACTAGAATTCAAAAATAACACAGAATATGAGAGACAATACACAACTTGTATTAATACTCATCCAAAAAAGAATACAATAAAGAAGATGCCACTTCTTCTTCACACCTCTCAGAGGCTTCCCACACCTCAAGTGTACAGTAATTCTTTCCTCAAAGCTCTCTCTCTTACGGTCCCAACACACAACTCAAACACAGAGTTGGTGTTCACCTCCAACCAGTCAATATCCACTACTGCCAGTACACAAATGCTCCACGCACTCCACAAGTGCTCCACGCACTCCAAGTAGATCTCCCCTGAACTTGCAACAACCTGCAACTCAAATGATCTTACTTATGGAAGGAACTACCTTGCCTTCCTCTTTGCTCAATGATTGAGTACACACCGTACTCCAAGTAGATCCCACTTGATCTTGCTCCCTGTTATGTTGCTGTCACCTTGATTCTACTGCCACCTGCAGATCAACCTAGTTCTGCACACATGTAAACCTTAGACCTCGCACACACATACACCTGCAGATCAATGATCTTACTTACCATGTCGATCTCCAAACATGGCCTTGCACACTTGCTGACCAAGATCCTACATACATGAAGAACCCTTCTGATTCTCTAAACCAGCACCCATACTTGGCATTGTGGCACTAGGAGGAACACACCTTGCTCTCTTCACACACAGAAGGAGCTAATATTTGCTCTCTTACTCTCTAGCACAAATTACAATACAACGCATGAGTCTATTATATAGATCTCATGCAAACAATAATTAGACATCTAATTACAATAATTAGATCCGCAGCTCAAGACTATAATTAGCCTTCTTACATGCAAACAACTGGTTCATTAACAAACTGTCCATAACACTTGCAGTTCTGAACCGCACAGGTGACCGATGTTGGTCCCTGTCAGGCTGGAGATGATCGACGTCGACCGATAACTGACCGATGTTGGTTGCCTTTCCCACTGTATATGACCGATGTTGGCTGATCAGATTGACGTCGGTTGCCCTGTAACTTAGCAACCTCTCAACAACCTCCTTCCTTGTTTGCATTAGTGAAGCTTTTAGCTCCACAACCTAACAGCCTATTCAAGTCATTGCACCAGTCTATAGGTAGCTAAAGCACATCCAATTTCATAATCTAGTTTTATTGATCATACACAAATTACACCAAGCACTTCAATGGGAGATCCACATTAGCTTGATACTTCTTCAAAGTATTGGTATGTAGGTAGCATGCCCACACATAGGGTGTGAAGTGCCTCCAACGTATCCTTTACACACTAACCCCTTCTCTCTCTTTCCCAAGTTTGAATTCAAGTTCTAGAACCAGGATCTCCTAAGGGTATTGAAGATTAAAATAGGCACATAGTGAGTTCCATGAGGTCACAAACCTTGAAATTTTAGTGATAAGGTAACACAAGCATTCTAAATAGAACCCAAAATGTTTTTAGCCTCAGGACAATAGTGTTGGAATAGGACTACAACATAGGATAGTAGGGTGTCCTATTTTTGATGCTCCTGTCAAGCCTAGAAACAAATTCTAGGGATCTATTTTTGACTATTTCTTAGTCCTACTCCTCCAATATCAGACCTTGTCTCAATCCATATCAGCTAAAATAAGCTAAGTTCTAATCTCTCTCATTTCATACTATATTTAGAAAAGGCATATATATAATCTATTTACACAAATCAATAGGTAAATTCTTTCATATTTATTTATTGATTTACATTTCTTAGCCCCTTTATTATTTATGAATATAACTCCAATATTTCAAAAACAATAAAACATTTGGTGAACCCGACTTACTTTGAATTTTCGCACAAAAATCCTAGAAACCCTGGGGCTAATTATTTTTTATTTTTTGTAATATTTTCTTGAATTTTTCTAAATTTAAAAATAAGAAAACTACAAATTAATTGTAATATTTTCAATAAATTCACTCAAACCCTAGTTTTCACATACTAGGTCCTATTTGCATACAAACACTTTTAAACCACTAGGAAAAATATATTGCTAATTTTTGAATATTTTAAGATTTTTCCTAAATTTTTCAAGCTAAATTCTACAAATTCAGAATAGAATTTTCAAATTATTATACTAATTTTGAAAAAAAAAATTGAACCCTAGTTACATCAACTAGTTTCCAGTTATTGTTCCAATCATTTTCTGCATTTTAAGTTGAAAATCTAACTCAAAAAATCAATTTCAAATTCAAAAGTTCATAGTATTTTATAAATAGTACGTTTTGAAAAATCCCTAGTTACATATACTAGTTCCTACTTTACTTCTTGAGGTATCATCTTACATCCATAGCCAAATTGTAAAAATGATGCTCATTTATTTACAAAATTTTCTTACATTTCTTACAAATAATAAGGAAAGCATAATATCCTATCATGTGCATGAATGATGAAGTCTATCATATGTAAGTAAAAAGTTTCATTCTTTGCATTTCATGCTTAATTTTCATAATAAGGGATAATATTACAACATTTATTACTAAAATCACACAAGATTTCAATATGCCTTTTGCATACTCTCTATCTCTCATATGGAACAATTTTCAAGTTTATCATGCTAAACATGTTAGCAATATTATGTTACAAGTCAAAGATCTTTATGCATTTAGGCAAAAAGTCATGTTCTCTATCCTTTACTCTTTAGTTGACATATGGAAAAATCTCCAGATTCATTATGATAAACACATTACAAATTTCATAATACATGTCAAAGATATGTATGCATTCTTGCACAAATCCATGCTCTCAACCCTTTGCTTTTTATCTTTGATATGGAAATTTTTTCATGCTTATCATGTTGTACACATGCGAAATGTCATAGCACATGCCACAATTTCTTATGCATACATGCACAAATTCATGCTTTCTATCCCTACTTTACTATCTTTCATGTGGAATATTCTCTATAATCATATTGTTATATAATTTATAACTCCACTTATATGCATTTTAGCTTATATGCATAGTTTTTACCTAGATGTATATGCCTCTTTAGCTACTCTTGTTTCAATGTCATATTTCATGCAGAGGAAAGAAATCCTTTCTCTTCCTCTCCCTCAAGAGGGTGATAGCTACTTTCCCTCTAACCAGGTCCATGTTATCACCCCTCCAAAAGGTGAGGTAGCCTATACTATTACTCCTAATGCATACATTCCTCCTATAGCTTCTTCAAACCCTCTTCAACATATGTGCTTACATGTTCAATCAGAAGAAACTAAGGTTTTCACTTGTGAGACTCTAAGGAATCAAATCACCAGCATGAGTAAGCTATTTTCAGATTTAAAAACACAAAATCAGCTATTACATGAAAAGATCACAACATTGTAAAAATAGATTATAATGAAAAAACCTCAAAGGCACCCTAATATCAATCATGTATATGCACCTTCACCAAGTCAATTGGTTACAAACAATGCTACATATCAAGAAGAGAAATCACAACAAAGTAACTCTATAACTAGTGATTCAAAAAGCATTCAAAGATCAAATAAAAGTTCAAGTGAGGTACTAAGGGAAATGATTAAATCTAATTCGATAAAACTACCTCTTCTACATCCAGTGAGAAGATCCATATATTACTGTGCATATCATAGGATGCATGGGCATCACACAGATTAATGTTTGGCATTGAAACAACATATACAACAAATAATTGCTAATGAGGACTCTATATAAGGTAAATCAATCAAGCAATCCACATTGACATAGGAATACATTCACAAAGGGTCAAATTTAGAAATAATATAGAAGTGGCTACCAAAGCATAACTCAAAACAACAAAAGGATCAAAAATCAAAATTAAAGCAACAAATAGTACCACAAGCATAGGTCAAGCACAAAAAAGATGTAAATTTACCTCTTCAAAATGAGGCTCAACTTTCAAAGCAGTATGGGTTTGGTCAAAAATATCTACAATAGTTTGATTTTCAATGTCAAGGGTTGGGCAAGCATGCTCAAGACATCACTATTCCTATTCTAGCAGTTGATAATGTTTGTCACCAAGGTTTAGGATTTATTAAACATCCTAATACAAATCATTCACAGACACAATTTATCAAAGGAAAAGATCAAGATACAACAAAAATCAACACTAGCATTTCATTGTCTCAAAATCAAGATTATAATACTAAATGGAATAATACAGGTTATTATGATATCCAAGATATCGATAATGAATCCAAATACTTAGAGTCATATTCACAACCATTCACTCTTGCCTCATGATCATACATGATCCCATTATTTGATATAGGACACCATGATAGGGAGTCTCATTTGAGACTCATCAGTTAGTATCATTTATTTATAGCATTGATTGTACATATTATTTCCTATTTGATTGTACATAGTTCAAATATTGTCAAAAATATAAAAAAATATAACACTTCAAAATAAAAATAAAACATTCAAACAATTGCACAAACACTGATTTTTATGTGATTGTATGAATCATCTATGATTACATTACTACTATCATGCTAGGACTGTACATTTACTATTTCATGCTATTGTATGTCAATTTATCTACATTACCATGCTTCACTTGATATTCTTTGAGTGTGTGCAGTGACATTTAGCTATTTGATGGCTTCATTCTACCCATTGAGGGAGCATTCCTACTTCTACATTCAAGACATACATATATATACACACCCACTGGGGGCATCTTCTACATGACTACACTATCCAAGTTCTGTCATTCCTACACTACACACTATGAGTTATCATACTAATGCACATTCCTTACTAGATTACATAGATTACTACATCAACATTTCACTAGTACATAACACTTGTGTATTTCTTAGCATATACCTAGTGTTATATTACACATGTTTTGCATACTCTCACATTTACTTTGATTATTTATATATGTTTATGTATTCTAGTTATTACTTTTGATTTCATTCCTTGCTTAGCATAGCTTATGTGATTGCACTTTCTAGTTCCTTCTTGTCTCCTACTTGTGCCTTATGAAATTTGCCAATGTTATTTGCTTTTATTCATGTGTGTACCTTAGGACATCTACTAATGTACTTTGTTTATACTCTTTCATATGTTTGTGGCTCTTGTGCCAAATTTACTTCTTTCATTTGTATGTGTATGCGGCATTTGAACATGCCTTCCATGTTTGTCTTCTAGTTTGCTCATGTCCCTTGTTTACGTGGCACCTTGGCCACCTTTGTATACTTGTTGCTTCTTGCTTCGTATGCTTGTTTGCTTTTTTTTCCCCCACTACATGCAATTCCATGATTCCAATCATGCATTTATCTTTCTTTTTGGATGCCATGATGGACATCATGCTCCATCCCTCCATGCTTACTAACAACTAACAACTAATACCTAAAATTAATAGTCTAGTTTAGTATCATGCACATGCTCTTACATTATTTCATCTATTTAGGCATACTCCTATTGATCTAACAATCTATCCATTTAAATATTGTTATATCTTGAAATATCTTGTCAAATATTCAATATCTTGTATCTATACAACTTAACACACTTGTAGGACTCCTTTTCTTCTAAGGGAAGTCATGGTAGGTTCATCATTCCTACCCTCATAAGAGGGGTCATCAAACAAGGATTTATCATAGAGATCAAACCTCTTAATAGTGAAAATAACAATATTCAGATCACCTAGTTCAAAATCCAAACATCAGACTAGGCAAAATAGAATAGGCAAACAACAGAGAATCCATAATAGTCATCAAATTTGGCTATGGACAATAGCACAAAACATAGGGGTTTCCACATTTTAGTACTCCTATCTAGGCAAAAATTTTAGTTCAGGGATACTTTTTGCACTTTTGGATCAGCCAAATTTAGCAATTTCAGTATAGTTTTCTTAGATACAATGGGTAATCATATGCGGCATGATGGTTCTCACTTTCAGTTTAGATTAGGTAGTTGGCATCACTTCCAAATCAGAATCCATGTTCTAGACATTAGTGATTGGGGGCAATGTACATGACACATTAATCTTCTTTTCTTTCTTAGTTTAGTTTGTACCCAAGTATTCTTAGCAGTTGTGTGCTTTACTTCATATGCAGGTGGTTGGCATCACATTTGAGTTAAACTTTCATACAAGTTTGGACTTTTGAGTACCCACGTTCCAAATTTGGATTTCACATAAGCATTTTACATTAGTTTTAGAGAGGCTTTCATACAAGCCCTACCTCCATCTTTCAAAATGGACAAGAGTGACCTAGTTTCCAGCACACATTCAGGCTATCCACGTCACATTGTCAAAATTCTAGCACATCCATGGGCTTCACGAGCCATCTCATATAACATCTATTCTATACTAGTATTACTTCATATCTTCAATTCACAGGGTAATGATGAAGCCAAAGGTCTAGCTAACCTTTATATTCTTGAGCCACCTATTTAGAGGGATTAGACACATAGTCTAGACATTGATCAACACACACATGATTCAGTAGCTTCACATAGTTGGTGATGATGGATCCAAAGGGATAGCTTTTGCATTCTTGAGCCAATTTTTAGGGAATTGAGCACTCATCTCTATTCATGATATTAATCTTGATTCAACACACACTCAACATCATCCAACACATTCCAACATCATAAAAGGTTTTGTATTGGTTCGTATATCCAGTGAGGTGTATTCATTATTTTTTTCCTCTTACTCAGCTTTTGTACGTTCTTATTTTA
The DNA here is from genome assembly GCA_037957365.1 of Torreya grandis. Classification (NCBI taxonomy): domain Eukaryota; kingdom Viridiplantae; phylum Streptophyta; class Pinopsida; order Cupressales; family Taxaceae; genus Torreya; species Torreya grandis. Next base: position 2,579,207 of record JARHVA010000460.1, read on the forward strand.
GATATAGTGTATCTAGTAAGAACTGATCTACTTTATGTTTTCATTGTAAATTCAAAATTCACAATGTGCTCTCTATGCATATCCTAACATCACACAACTTCATGAGCTTCACCCTTACAGGTAAGTTCAAGTATGTTTCTTATTTTTCCTTTATCCTAGTATTTCAATCTGTTGCATCACTAGAATAAAGTGGGGGAGGAATTTAGTCATGTAAATTGTGAAATTTTACAACTTTAGTATGGCTAAGACACCTAATCCATAGGTCCTCCTGTTAGCTCAGAAAACCCTTCTAAGCTACTTCTTTTATTGATTCCCAACAATCCATAGCTTTTTGGACTTAGCACTTCTAGACCCAGGCAACCCTTTCAAGCCCAGAACCATCCCCTCAGGTCTCATCCTCTTAGGATAATAACACCCAAATAGGACATGAGCATTGGAACCTAGGGTGTCCTATTTTCAATGTTGTTGTCCAAGTTCATTTTGGCCTCTAACGATCAAATTATTTTGGATCCTTATCTTTTTCCTTGTTAGCCTAACATGAATTCATTTAACCCATGATCATTAATTCCCCTATAAAATGCTATTCAAAGTCCATTTAGAAGGGTTGAAACTCATTTACAAGAGAGATGCAAGAATACAAGCAAGTATACTCAAGCACTCCTTTCCATTCTTTGCATAAAACCTTCAAATATTATTTAAATTCTATTCAAGTCATTGCACCAGTCCATAACCAGCTGAATCACATCCAATTTTGCATTCTAGTTGCATTGATCATACACAAATTACACCAAGCACTTCAATGAAAGAACTACACCAGCTTGCTACCTCTTTGGACTATTGGTATGTAGGTAACATGCCCACACATGAGGTGTGAAGTGCCTCCAGTGTATCCTTTACACACCAACCCCTTCTCTCTCTTTCCCAAGTTTGTATTCAAGTTCAAGCACCATGAGCTCCTAAGGGTTTTGAAGATTAAAATAGACACACAGTGAGCTCCATGAGGTCCTAGACCCTAAAATTTCAGTGATAAGGCAAAATAGGCATTTTGAATAGAACCCCAAAAGATTTTATCCTTAAGACAACAATTCCAAAAAAGGAATACAACACTAGACAATAGGGTGTCCTATTTTCAATGCTCCTATCTAGCCCAAAAATGAAGTCCAGGATCTATTTTTGACTGTTTCTCAGTCTTGATCCTCCAATATCAGACCTTGTCTCAGTCTAGATCAACTAGAAAAGCTAAGTTCTAATCTCTCTCATTTCCTACTATATTTAGAAAAGGTAAATATATAATCTATTTACACAAATCAGTAGGTTAATTTTTACATATTTATTCACTGATTTACATTGCTTAGCCCCTTTATTATTTAGGAATATAACTCCAATATTTTGAAAAAAATAAAATTAAAGTCTATTATGGACCTATTTCATAATTTAGAATATTACAGATTGTTTATAGGTCATTGATAATCCTATTTTGTAGAACTATTATAAGCATATGTAGGCTTATTTAAATGGCTATGTAATTCATATTATCTAAGCTCAATAAATAATATCAGATTTATACTTAGAGGCTCCCATTTTGTATTGATCCAAGATGTTTAAAATGGAAAATAAACTCTAGTATATCAATAATTACCTTAAATAGTGGAATAGAGAACATTAAAAAAACATTTTTTAGGGAAATTGCTTGAGTAAAAGCTGAATTGGTAGTTCTCAAAGATGTAATTTTCAATGTGGGAATGGATGCAGAATCCTGTCTCCAAGAATTTTTTTTTTGGTATCTCAAGGATTTTCATATAATATAAGAGATGCATTAGAGGTATAAATCTAGAGAAGGGTGGATTAAATAAGGGGACATAATCACAATCTTTTTCCGTAACTTGAATAGGGAGAAATGAAATATCAATCACATTTATAGCATAGTGTCATTAGAGAGCAAAGAGTTAAATCTCATGTCATAGATAAAGGAGGAAGTTATCAATTTATTCAATGACTGAGGTGTTGATGCTATCTACCCAAATAGGTAGCTTAGAGCATATCCTGAAGCTTTTGGATGATCATCATAACCAATCTCTCATGGCACCTTTTTCTATTGATGAAGTTAAAAATATAGTTTTTAAAATGAAAAAGAATAAATATCGAGGGCCTAAGGGATTCTTGGATGCTTTATTTCAATCCTTTTGGGAGATTTTTAGATTAGAAGTAACTAAAATGGTTAAAGAATCCCACAAGAGAAGAAATGTAGTTCTTGACTTGAACTACACACTCATTTATCTAATTATGAAATGTTATTTTCAAGTTAATTTTGGGGACTTCAAACCAATTTCTATTTGTAATACAATTTAAAAATTAGTTTCAAAGAAATGGATACTCATTTGAATCCACTTTTGGATTAGCTAATTTCTAAGGAGCAAGGTGTTTTTGTCCTAGGTAGATATATCTAGGAAGGGATAATTATTGCTCATGAAATTATCCACTCTTTGTATAGTAATCACAAGAAAGGTATGTTGGTTAAGCTTGATATTGGTAAATATTATGATAGGGTGAGTTGGCATTTCTTAATCAAGGACTTGAATAAATTTAGTTTATGTAAAGATTGGTGTGACTAGATTTTTAGCTATATTTTTGGGGATAAATTCTCTATTTTGGTCAAAGGTAACCCCTCGTGGTTCTTTGAAGCAATTAGAGTTCTCCAGAAGGGGGTCCATTATCTCAATTTTTGTTCATTATTATGGTTGAAGCACTGGGTTAGGCCATACAAGGGGTAGTGAATTTCAATGACCTTATGGGTATCAAGGTGGTTGATGACTTGGAAAGTCTCAAGCATTCGTAATTCACTGATAATACCTTCCCTTTTGGGCATGCCTTAGTTCAAGAAGAATGTAATTTAAAAAATAATTCTTCTCAATTATGAAGTAGCATCATGTCAAATTACCAATGCATGTAATTCTAGGATTTTTTACCTTGACTTCAAACCTAATTCTTAGCAAGGATTCACTAGTGTTTTAGGTTTTAAAATAGGCAAGTTATTGAGCAAGTTTTTTTGGGTTCTACTCTTCACTGGTGCTAGTAAGGATTCATTATGAGATGGACTGATTGTCTCTTTCAAATCAAGGTTATATTCTTGTAAGGGCATGTGGATTACCTTCCCTGATCTCCCCATCCCAACTAATCATTGTTAGAATTTAGATAACATACTTTCAAAAAGGAAATTTTTCATCAACTCCAAAGTTGACTCTTTGCACTATATTGGGGCTAAATTTGGGTGTTATTCAATAAATTTGGGATATCAATTGGTTGAGGCATTGGATCCCAAGTCAATTAGGTAATTTTTATCTATTGGAGCCAAGTGGGCCTTCCTAAATTGGAAGTCTTCACCTGGCTTGCTGTCCAAAATAAAGTTCTCACTAAGGACTATCTTCACAAAATTAAGTTTGTTGGCCCATCCTGGTGTTGCCTCTACAAGTTATGGATCGTGCATTTTTTCTTTCCCTTTCACAGAGCCATGTTAGGACTAGTTATGTGGGAAGTTAGGTTGGTTGTCGGTGAGACCTTTATGCAATCAAAAATGCATCATGTTTATAAATCAATACTAGCTCAAAGAAGATATAACATACCTACACTTTTGATTGGGAATACATTTGTTAAGTAGGATCATGACCAATATAGGGGTTTTCTAGACCCAATTAGGGGATCACTTGTCACAATATACTATGTAAGGTAGGGTTTCAAATCTTATAGTCTAACACAATCATGCAACAACCCTATAAGAGTCCTAGGTTTAATATTTCACCTATGTCTAATAAACAAGAAAGTATCTAATCTAGTGCTCACCAAAGCTTGTGACACAAAGTGGGGGTTAGAAACATAATAAATAACCAAACTAAACATGCATATAAGATATATACTCACATCAATGTATACAAAATCATAATGCATAGAAATAGAAGCACAACTACATTATCTATCTACTCTTATAAAGGAGGAATAAAGTTAGGAATAATTACCTTTGAAGATGAACCTATTGAGCCTCAATCTCTCCCTTGGCCAAGGTGATTCACAAGAAATTATTGTAGTATGTAAGGATAACAAAGACAAATCAGCTCTAGGCTACACAACCTATCTATGCATCCAAAATACTTCTCTGTGAGACAAGATTCGTATCTTCAAATATAATATGGAACCCTAAGATTTATTCTATAAGTATAATGGTCAATAAGTAGATGTTCATTGACACTTATTTTTATTTACTTCTATTCTTACAAATGGTTGGAAATAAACTTGTATATAAAGGCAGATCTTTACCTAAATCCTCTTTAAAATGTCAGTAGTATAGGATCGGCCATGGTCGACCCTATATGTTTTTGGGGATAATTTAGTAGATTTTAATTAGGTCGGCTGAAGAGATAACAAACCCAAAAATTGAAAAATGCACCTAAACTTTATAGGGTCAACCCTAGTCGACCTAGTATAATTGATAGTCTAAAAAGGAATTAAGGAAAGGAAAGGAGGATGGAAAGAGGAAAATAATTGGAAAGGGTAAGACTGAGAAGAATAAGCTTAGGTTTAATGGTTTTAGGATATGAGAGTGTAGATGGCAAGTGGTAAAAGGGACAACAATCTTATGAAACATCGATGGTTTGTCCACCCCTTTCCTGGTGCACCCCTTAAAGCATGCACTCAGAGAGATTGAGACTCAAAGGGTTTATTCAAGATGTAAAGTGTCAATAATCAATAAAATTTTGAAAATATTATGTGTATACATATGCCCCACTTGAAGCTCATCACATGTCACATAAGTGCAACATGGGATGGTGCTTTAGGATAGAAAATGATAACACACAATGTTGATGCTAAGTAAAGTGTAGTAAGAAGCAAATAAGATAAATGAAAGGATAGAATTGAAAAACACATACCTTTAATTACCTTAGTGTTGTATATAAATAACTAAACTAAAATAGGAATGAAGGCATCCAATGTGAATAACACTAGGCGAACCTGTAGAAGTTAGTGCAAAAAATAGCCAAAAAATGATTTTTTTGGAAAATAGGCATATGATAGTGAAAAATATTCTCTACGTCATCACAAATCCAATTCATTTTATAGTTCAAAAAACATAGTATAGACAAAGATATGGGTGAAATAAGGAATCATAGTAACAACTAGGTAGAAACAACTAGGTTGACCTAGTAGGCTAAGATTTTGATAAATCCATACTACTAACCTAGTATGTATGTGTTAACCTAGTGTGTTTTTTAGACTACTGACTTAGTACATGACTACCAACCTAGTATAAAAATCCACTCTGCTGACCTAGTACTAAGAAGGGAAAAAATAAAGGGTTAACTTAATTTGTTAATTCAAGATTATAAATATTTAAGGCAAATAAATGAAAAAATGATATCAAATGAATGACAAATGATTGGTAAATGAATGAAAAATGATTTCAAAACATAATAAATCATATTGGAGATCATGTAAAACATACATGGAAAAAAAGAATGTAAAACATACTAAATCACGTTGGGAAGCATGTAAAATATGAACGACAAATGAAATATTAATACAAGACAACTTGAAAAAAGGTATGTAAGAAAGTAAAAATTAAGATCATATAAGACAGGTAAAATGAAAAACATGAAAGATTGAAAATGAAATGTAATTGAAGATGGAAGACAAATATGAAGCAATCATACATAAAGAGAAACATGTAAGAATTCCAAATGTCACATGTAAGATAAGTGAAGTCTACAATAATCAAATAAGAACATGATGGAGAAATGAAAATAAAAAATCTCTAAAGGATGAAGACTCAAACTTAGTGCTTACTCTAAGAGATAATGTAAGAAAACACAACCACCTAATGACATGATTAGGATGACAATGAGATGGTGTGGTAAATAAATGGTGTAAGGGTGTAATCCATAGTTGTTCAAACGTGTTGTTTTGCTCTAAGGATAGATAAAACTAAAATAAAGTAATGATAGAATGTTTTTAAGAGGTGAATAATAATGAATAATATAAGAGGCAAAATAGATTTAGAATCAAAATTTATCTGTCAAGAGGGGAAATGAAATGGGTGGAGGGGAGAATGAAAGAAAAACCAAGGTAGAGGAACTCTTTATCGAAATCAAGACACTCAAATTAGGTTTATCAAAAAAAGAAGACTTTTCACCTTAAGGACTATGAATAAATTCTCTTAGCCACACAAGTCTTAGGTCAACAAATGTAGTATGCAGATCATCCCATGAAGGTTAAATGCATGAAAAGTAAAAATGGACCTACCTTTCTAGAATGTGTTCCCCATTCCTTAGGACCCATTATAGAACCTTAGGTCTATTGAAAAGATTGGGTACTTGCATGAGAACGTAGGTAGCACCATAGAGTTTTTTTGAAATCCCCTATTCCAATCTACTAGCCTACCATACACCAAAAGACCTTGGCTTTATGTGAGGTCAACTGTGGAGTTTGAGCTTCAATTAGAGATAGGAGATGTGCTTTTAATCATGTCTTTTATTGTTAATTTGAATTTTGAGATTTGTATGTTGCCTTTTTTAGATATCATTGCCTTTTGATTCAAATGATTTGGCTTTTAACTTTCTTGATGGATTTTTCTATTCCTCCTCCATACGGATTTGGAAAACCAAACATGAGTGTTTTAAAGATGACTTTCATTTGAATACTTAGGAGAAGGTTGCTAAGAAAGAGAAATTTCAAAGAGCATGAGGTCTAAGAGTCTCATAAATCTAGGTGAAATAAAAGTGCTATCTTGACTTCGACCTTATTTTATCTAATGTGGAGTGATAGAAGGTGAAATCAAGAGGAATGACACATGGAACAATTTAAATTACTTCAAATTGCACAAAAAAAATGTGAAAAAGGGAAAAAAGGGATATAATGATAGTAAAGTGTGATTCTTTATCATAAAAATTATGAAAATGGAGGAAAAACATGATAACATAGATTGTTGTGAAGATTATATCTACCAAAAGAAGCAAAATCTAAAGCTGAGAACAAAGACCAAAAATTTGTTCTATAAAAGGAATTGACAAGATGGTAATTATATGAGGAGAGCTTGGTCCTATCCATGGTCTTAAGTTGTAATTCATAAAAGGGAAACCCATGGGGGTACCAAAATAAATGTAAAAATAAGAGATATATAAGGACAAGAATGAAAACAAATTTCAAATGTGATGTGTAATAAAACCAAAGAACATAAAGGAAAATAATGATGCTTATAAAATGAAAGTAAAAGAAAGAAAGATGCACAAAATAAAAGAAACATGAGATAAAAAGAACAAGTAAGATCTATGCTAACATTTTTATCAAAGATGAGCAAGTGAAATACAAGTCTATAAGTCTCGAAAGGTTTCTTGAAGCTAGATTTGTTTGTTATTATGCATTGTAGAATAAGAGTGAGCATCGTAAGATGCCCCAAAGGGTAAGTGAATGTAGGGATGGTCATCATAAGATTCCCCAAAGTCTAAAGGTACATGTGTTTGGGCATCATGAGATGCCCCAATATGTGAGGTAGAGTGAGGTAATATTGAACTATTAGAATGAATTGTATTGGGTTGGTAGGTGCATTCAGAGATAGGCAAATGTGTTGGTTTTTTAGATTTTAAGGAGGCTAAATGTGACATATGATTTTTAGGAGAGTTATGAAGATAAAATGGAGATAAAGTAGGACCATGTATGATATGATTTGGAGTAGGCATTTGAACTAAGTACTCCTTTAGTTCATATGTCCTAAGATGTTGAGGTTCAATGGATGCAATGATATGTTTAAAGTTTTTCATGTTAGCTATCCTTTCATTATTGGTGTAGTAAGAAAGATCAACTATGGTTTGAACAACATTAGTGGATGAATTGTAGGCATGGGATGATTGTTATTGATCATTAAGTAGTTTTTCTTGATGTGATTATGGTTCTTGAGATTGAATTTGAGAAGCTTGAAGATAGTCTTGATAATATTATTTTGTGAGAACATCAAGATTGAAATGTGGAACAAGCAAGGAAGAAAGAATAAATCATTTAATATCATGACAAGACTCATGATAATGACCTATAGTTGCATTCAATCAATAATATTTATCAATATTGTACCATTTTGGAGGAGGTTTGGAAGGATCAAATCTCATGGGTTTAGAGGGTGGTAATTTATTCTTAAGTTGTTCAAGACTAACGGGAGGGTGGGTTGGATTAAAATTGGTTGAATTGGATGTTCCATTTTGAGGTTGGGAAGGCTTGGATGAATAAATGTTATGAGAAAATGATTGGAAAGGTGATTTAGTAGTTTTTTGAGATGGTTCAAATTGAGTCATAAGAAAGTCTTGCCTTTTTGCTTGGTCTAAGGCTTCTTTTAAAAATTGAGGTGAAAATATTCAAACTTTTTATTAAAGAGGAGAATTAAGATTTGTGACAAATAGTTTTAAAAGAGTATCATCATTCATGTTATGGTCCACTTTATGAGTGAGAGCTTCCATCGTTTGATGAAAGTATGAGCAAATTCATTAGGAAGTTGTTTGGCATTGATGAAATGGCTAAGGTAATTTTCAGGAAGGTCATCATGTTTGAATTCATTCACTAGAGCATTGACTAAATCCTCTAGTTGTGAGATGGAATGTCTAGGAAGTTGGTTTTACCATTCAAGTGCATCACCAGGAAAGGTTTTGGCTAAGATCTTGGTGGTATCAAAGGTGTTAGTTTGCACCCATTCCTTATAGATATTACCAAAAGACTTAAGAAAGATAGTAGGGTCATTAGTCCTATTATATGTGATAGTTGGAGAGATGTTTCCAATATTTATGGATGCAATGAATGGGAATAAAAGTTCATTTTGAAGATGATGAATATTTTTTTATTCATTGGATGTTGAGGGATGATATTCCCATTGGCATCTCTAAGAGGAGTAAGGACAAAATTTTGATTTGGTTGAGACATGATGACTTGAAGTGGTTGACTAGTCATGTTAAATAAATATTGTTGCATGCTCATCATTTGAGATTGATTGGTTGTTTGTATGATGTTCATTTATTGTTTGACTTGTGAAAGAAGTTGAGTTGTATCAATAGGTAGATTAGAAGGTGGAGTATTAGTGTTATTAAGAAGAGGATTGGTAGTGTTGGTGGGAGGAGGATTATTTTTAGGTGGAGGATTCCTGACATTCGTGTTAGTTGCCTTAAGTGTGGTAGAAGAAGAAGGAAGCTTGGTAAAGCCACCATTATTTTGAGGAGTGTAAATAATATTATCATCAGGGTTTTTGAATAATTGGGAACCATCTAGATTATCAATTTGAGTGGTTTCAACCATGTTACTTTGGGAATTGATAAGACTTGGTGATCTTGTTATGGGCGTAACAAGAGGATTATGAACATTGGTTGTAAGTGTATTAGTGTTGATAGGAGGATTCCCAATATTGGTATTGTAAAGAGGATTAGGATGAAGGACCTCAACTATATTAAATCATGTAGTGAATGGTTTTAGTTTAGGAGAAGGGGAAGGAAGAAATTGGATAGTTTCATCTGAAGTAATAAAATAAATGAGATTATTATCCAAATCCTTGATTATGCAATGCTATAAACTAAGAGAAGGATAAAAAGATGTCATCATGATGAAACAAGACTAGATAACTACACAAGGAGAACAAAAAGTGACAAAAAATAGTACAGGGTCGACTTGGTCGATCCTATACAACAAACAAAGGTTGAACAAGATTTACAAATAGTACAGGGTCAATTGGGTCGATCTTGAACAACAAATGGAGGTTGGAAAAGGTATATAAATAGTATAGGGTTGATTGGGTCAATCTTATATAGTGAACAAAGGATATAAAAGGTATAAGGTCAACTGGGTTGACCTAGTACTATAGATAGGAAAGATAAAATTTTTTGTAATAAATTGTGAGCTGAAACAATATAACTTTTGTAAGTAATGTAAAGAAGTATATATTTAAGGTAAAAAAATAGTCAATTGGATTAATGTTGGCCAATCCAATTGAGTCACACAAAACAAAACCTTGCACTAACACTAGCTAATGAAATTTTTTACACACTCAATTGAGCAAAGAGAAAGCAATCAATTTGGAGAGTAAAGAACTAACTAATTGGTCAACCTAAGATGTTTATTAGATTTTTAAGAATATGATTTTAAATATGATGGGAAGTTCATTGTAAGCAAGGAACTAGATAGTAATGTGAGGATGGTTTAAGGTAGTTTGGGATGAAAGGGACTATAGTGGCAATAGTACAGGCTTGGTATGGGGCCTACCCCCTCACTTCATAGACCAAAGTGATAAGGTTGTCAGGTGTTTAGCTAGAATATACCATTAACCATACTTTATACTTGACTAGAGTATCAAGTCGGTTTCCCCTTTGGTGATGAAATCCAAGTAGGTTGACCTTAGGTAGACAAATGTTAAAATATTTGTTTAGATTATGTGATTTGTCTATGTGTGCATACAATATAAATAGTGAAACTAAATGATCAATTAAGACCCCCTAATTAGACTATGGGAATTAATCTAAGAGTGTAAGCAATAAGAACATAAAGGTGTGAAATAATTACTATCATTTGGAAATTAATTCCAACTTGAAATAAGGTATAGTGTTGACATTATATGCACAAAATATAGAACAACATTGATAGGGTTGAACCTATACTATGGAAGCAAGATCTAAAAATGAATAGGGTCAGTGTGGATCGACCTAGTTATTTAGATAACACAGAGAACATATAATTGGGTCGATAGGATCGATTTAGTTGACTATATAGGGGTAATTTTGAATACTACAAACTATGAAAGGAAAGACAAAAAAGAAACAAACAAACAAAGAGATAGAAAGGAACCTTGGTGGATCAGAGATGTTGAGAATGAAGATTGCTAATCAATAACCTTGGAATGTGCTTTAAAACTCTAATAACTAGGTTGACTATGTCAATCAAGCTTTGTAAAATCCTACTACTTAGTGCCTGGAATGTACAAGGTCAACCATGGTCGACCTAGTAGTCTAAATTGGAAGCTTGAAAGTGTACAGGGTCAACTGGGTCAACCTAGTAGTCTAAACTGGAAGTTTGGAAACTTGTACTAGGTTATCTAAGTCAATCTAGGTACTTGTTCCTAAATACTTGCGCATAGAGATTAGAATTAGATTGATAGAGTCGATCTAGTATGATAGATATATGATAAAAATAATGCTAAAAGAATGAAATAAATCCTACAAGAGTTAGTTTCACATCAGGTTAACCATAATGAATGCAATCATAAATGCATCATGTCTGTAAATCAATACTAGCGTATAGAAGATAGAGCATACCTACACTTCCAATTGGGAATACATTTGTTAAGTGGGAGCATGACCAATATGGGGATTTGCTAGCCCTAATTAAGGGGTCACTTTTTATAATACACCATGTGAGGTAGGGTTCTAAAGCCTATAATCTAACATAATCACACAACAACCCTAAAAGAGTCTTAGGTTTAATATTTCACCTATGTCTAATAAACAAGAAAGTAAATCTAATCTAGTGCTCACCAAAGCTTGTGGCACAAAGTGGGGGTTAGAAATTAAAAAAATAACTAAATGAAACATGCATAGAAGACACATACTCATGTCAATGTATATAAAATTCTAATGCATGGGAATAGAATCACAACTGCATTATCTATCTACTCTTAAAAAAGAGAAATAAAGTTATGAATACTTACATTTGAAAATGAACCCATCGAGCCTCAATCTCTCCCTTGGCCAAGGTGCTTCACAAAAAATTGTTGTAGTATGTAAGGATAACAAAGACAAATCATCTCTAGGCTACACAACCTATCTATGCATCCAAAAGACTTCTCCACAAGACAAGATACATATCTCTACAGAAATTATGGAACCTTAAGCTTTATTCCTCAAGTATAATGGTCAATAAGTAGATGTTCATTCACACTTATTCTTCTTCACTTCTATTCTTACAAATGGTTGGAAATGAACTTGTAGATATAGGCAGATCTTACCTTAAATCCTCTCAAAAACATCAGCTATATAGGGTTGGCCATGGTCAACCCTGTATGTTTTCAAGGACAATTCACTAGATCTAAGCTAGGTCAGTTGAAGGTCTAACAAACCCAAAAAGTGAAAAATACCCCTAAAATATATAGGGTTGACCTAGTACAACTGACAATTCAAAAGGGAATTAAGGCAATAAAAGGAGGATGGAAAGAAGAAAATGATTGGAAAGGGTAGGACTGAGAATAATAAACTTAGGGTTAATGGTTTTAGGAGATGAGTATGTAGATGGCAAGTGGAAAAAGGGACAATAATCTTATGAAGCACTGATGGTCTTCCCACCCATTTCCTGGTACACCCCTTAAGGCATGCACTCAGAGAGATTGAGACTCGATGGGTTCTTGCAAGATACAAAGTGTCAGTAATCAATAAAATTTTAAAAATATTATGTGTATATAAGACCTATTAATTGTTCCAATCACCATTTGGTTGCAACATGGATTGCAAGGATTTATTAATACTTACTGTCAGAAGTGAAACAATATTGATAATACACTATTCATGGACACTATTTATGGATACTAGTCATGGACATTATTCATAGACACTATACATGTTGATGTGGCATATTGGTGATGTGGTATAGTGGTGAGGTGGAATTTTGATGATGTGGTGTGGCCCATGGAGGATCTTCCATGATATAAACATGATGTTTAAAAGGATGGGGATATTTTTTGTGGAGGCCCATTGATTTATGAGCAACATCTTACAAAGAAGTAGTTCATGAGCAACATGCACATCAGGTGGAAGTGGCCATATTTCCAAATGAGCCAGTAGAACATGAGCATCCCAATCAACAAAATGATTGGACAACAAAATTTAAGAGTGATGGAAACTCCATTTACTCAAACTTTATCTTGACAATAGGATGTCTTATCAAGTAATTGGCTTGTTTGGAGGCTGATAAGGAGAAGCCATCACATGCTGTGCTTAATCTAGAGCAAAAAATTGAGCATTATGAAGAGAAAAGTTAGCTTGCCTATCCACTCCAAGATGGTTGTATTTATAGTCAATTGGATTGGGTAAATGAGTTTGTTTATGTCCTTGGAGAAGCATATCATAAATTTATTGAATATCCAATCTTTCTCCACCTTTGGTTGTTTACCCTTAAACATGAAAATCATTCTAGATTAGTAAGAAAGGGAAGCTATTTTGTAGAACTAGTCAATGGATTTGTTTAAATAACCTTTTGATTGGGTAGTTTAGGGTAGGTTATATTTTTTTGTTTCTTCTAAGTGCGGATTGCACATTGTAATAGTAGTTTAATTGTTCTTATTTCCTCCAAGCACTTCAACACATTTGGTTCTTGTTGTTACTTTCTTGTTGAGAGGGAGTCATCTTAGATTTTTAGAGGTTGTTTCAAGGATTTATAGCCATGGTTACACTTTCAAATCAAATTGGTGAGGGACTTCTATGACTCTATGCCCAATGGATTACATCAGGTTACTAGTCCTTGCTTAGTAGGCACACAATTTATAGAGGTCATCGTAAATGTTAATTGTTCCAATCACCATTCGATTGTAACATGGATTGCAAGGTTTTCTTGTTGCTTACTATCATGAGTGAAACACTATTCACAAGACACTATTCATGGACATTGTTCATAGACACTATTCACAGACACTATGCATGTTGATGTGGCATAGTGGTGATGTGGCATATTGGTGATGTGGTATAGTGATGAGGTGGAATTTTGATGATGTGGTGTGGTCCATGGAGGATTGTCCATGATATAAATATGATGTGAAAGAGGATGGGGAAAATTTATATGGAGGCTCATTGATTCATGTGTTTTTCTTAAAGACAAATGCTATTTTGGAATTTAGAGGAGAGGTGGAAGACAAACACAAAGGTGTAGAGGAAATGTGGGAGACAAGGACAAAGAATATCTCCATCTTTTTCATGTACTCATGAGTGGGTGTGGAACAAATTATTATGGAGGATCCATTATCTTAGTGTTTGGGTAAAGATAGGGGATGTTTTTCACTATTTTTTGGACCTTGTACAAGTGACAAACAAGGAATTATGGATCATTAGTGATCCCACTAGAAGGGTGGCACATTTTTTAGCCCACTATGATGTTTCTCTCTCATCTCTTCTCCCCCTTTGTAAATCTATAAATACTTGGCTCTCTCTTTGTAATTCTCATCATTGAAAGCTTTGGCTTTGCAATCCTATTGGTTATGACATAGACATGTTGGTTTTGCACTTGTTATACCTTTTGGATCAATAAAAATGAGCCATTTTTACCTTCTCACTACTTTTTTATTGTGTGAATTATGAGATAGTTGATCTTGTCATGTGATAAAATGTTATCCTTGATTTGTTGTCCTATTTATTTACTTATATTCAAGAATACATTCATTTACAAGACATAGTCTATGTTTTCATCAAGTTCATACAGGAATCAGCTATGGAGTTTCACCATTGGAGCCTTAATAAAGCCATTTTCTACCCCTTCCGATTGTTTCCATAAGCTTCAAACCTCTCTATGAAATACTTATGTAGAAGTATGTGAAATTATGAGTTGTGCATAGTGTGTTGGTTCCTATAGTCCTCTTGTGTATGATCAAGCAAGTGAAGGATCACATTTTCTGGTGTATCACCCCTTTTCATTTTAATTCCTTGTTTCACTTTTCTCTCTCCCTTTTCCTTGAAGTTACAATAGTTTTAGTGTTAGTTTAGGTGATTCATGAGGGGAACCATCCCTCTTTGGATATTCTCTCCACCATTTAGAACACCCATAGCCTAGGAGTGAATTTTGCAGTCAATACTGATGGTTCTAGGGGTATCAAGTCATCAATTCTCTCAATAGGGTCAAGATAAATTATGCCATATCTTAGTTTTAAAAAATAATTTGTTGTTGCTTCTCAAGGACATGCAACTAGTCATATATTTGGTGGAGTTTTTTTTGAAATTGATCCATAGAGTGGGTTTGGCTAAGGCAGTCAGTGCCTTTGACTTGGGAAATTGTATTCATCTACCTTTATCTAGGAGGGATGAAGTGGGTGTGGTCCCTTTGGCAATTTTTAAGGAACTAAAAGGAAGATTCTTGACCCTTTTCAAATTTATGGATTAGATTTTGGAGGCATGGAAGAAAGATACATCTAAGGTCAGGCATTTCTTAATGGCCTCTCCTCTAGGTGCAATAAAATCCCCCTTTCCATATTTGAAGGCCCTTCTGCATACAAATCATTCTTCAGAGAAGATGGTGGTGGTGAAGTTCTTGTTTTGTGTGGTAGGTAGAGCATCTATTTTTTCTCGTAGTTGGGTGAAAGCCCCCTAGGTCATTTTTTATGTCTTCCTTTGGTCTTATGGGGGATCGTATGGATGATATTAACCAAGGCTTGAGCTTCAAAGGCATATTCTTGTGCAGTAGGAAATAGTTGGGTGGCGATGAGTCCTCGCCTCCTCTATAGGGCATGATGCTAGGTTTGGGTTTGGATTCTAATATGACATGCGTGATGGGTGTTCGTGATGTAGGTGTAGGCACAACTGGTGTTTTGCTTGACATCTATGTGGATGTAGACTTGGATTCACCTTCCTACTCTTGATGGTTTGTCCATGTGTAGGATGTGTTTCTAAATCCTCCCATTCTCTTTTGGATGACAAATTTCAACAATGATTTTTAATAGCGGGTTATGAGGCAATAATTAATCCTCATTAATGAAGCCTAATCTTTCACTTATTTTCTAAGCATGTGAGGTTTCAAATCAAAAAAAATTAAACCAACAACCTTCTCCAACTCTAGTAATTATTACCCTTTTTATGATAAAATATACTTCTCTTACACGTGTTAAATTTATCAGTCAAATACAAACCTTGTCATATCTAGATATATTATAACCATTAAGCACTATTTATTTCTATTTCTCAGTCATAATTTCTCTCATAAAGAAATAACAATTAATTACTATTAGCTAACCACTACTGAATAATCAAAAAATATTTGGCACTTGTTTAGTGTTTGTTGGTTACTCTTTTTGTTTACATCCATATGGTTTTAAGTATGGCTATGTGTGATTACTTCATTTTTTCAACAGTCTTGTTGTATCGTTGTGTCTCTTTTTGGACAATGTCACCATGCTTGACTTAGGTTTTTAACCTTATGGTTGATGGTACACTTGTATCTTTGTATTTTTTATGATCTAATATACAAGTGAGGGACCTGACAAACCTCAATTACAAATCCAAAAATAAAATAAAATAATATATTAATATTAAATTATAAAATTTATCATAAAAACAAATTTTCACTTCTATCAAATTTGGGATGTAACTAATACCCTTCTTTGTCAATGGAAAAATCAATACTAATATTTTTTATTTTTATTCTATTTCATTTGACAATAAACATTTTATTATTATTAAGAATATAATAACATTTTTCAATTTAATGCTAAAAATGAATACTTATGAAATTATAATAAATCAATATATTTATATAATACTTTCAAAATAATTTATATCCCTTAACTTAATATATTCAAATATTATATTAAAAATAAATTTTATAAATAAAACCTCAAAACTTATACAACTCACATCAAATATTTACATTGAAAACTATTTCAAATCTTATTCATGAAATAAATGTATGAAAGAAAATAGGTAAAAACTAATTATGTAAGGGAACAAATGTAATAGGACAACAAAGTTTATACGGTCCAACAAATGTGATAGAACAATAAAATTTATATGGTATATTAAATACCTACACTAAAAACTATTTTAAAAAAGGTCAAATCTTATTCATTAAATAAATGTATAAAAGAAAGTAGTTAAAAAACAATGATGGGAAGGAACAAATGCAAGAAAACAACAAAACTTGTACAACACACATCAAATACATACATTGAAAACCATAAAAAACCCATCAAATCTCATCCATCAGATAAATGCATTGAAAGAAAAAATAAATAAATGCATGAAAGAAAAGTAGTTAAAAAATCGTCATGAGAGAGAACTTAGCAGCTATGACTACCATCATACCATGTCTGCATGAGTTGTTTCAAGTTAAAATAAGCAACTTCTTGCTCACTCAAACCATGTTTCTGGATTGCATTATTTAATAAAATTTAAAAATATAATAAAATTTTAATAATGACATGGGTGAGTTAGATATTTTATGTTTAAATGATAATGTCATCCATTTTTAGTTTAGTTATTGAAATTGTTGAAGTTTACATTTAGAAATTAGAAATATAAAAGTAAACGAAGATTTAGTTTAGTTATTGAAATTGGTAAAGTTTACATTTATTTTATTAAAAATTAACGAATTACAAAGAGTTTCAATTTTAAATTGTTGAAATACCAAATAAAATGAAAAGATCAAATTTTTAATTAAAAAAATTATATACATCATAAAAATTGGTGAAGTTCACATTTTAAAATTAGAAACATAAAAATGAACGTAGATTTAATTTAGTTATTGAAATTGACGAAGTTCATATTTATTTTATTTGAAATTAAAAATATAAAAACAACGATTTACAAAGAATTTCAATTTTAAATCATTGAAATACGAAATGAAACGAAACAAAAAAATCAAATTTATGATAAAAATTTTACAGACAAATAAAATTAAATGATAAACAAAGTTTATATAATAATCATGAGTGTATCAAATTTGATTTTGAAAAACAAATATATGAACCAATAATTTTGAAATTAATAAACAAAGTTTATATAGCAAGCATGACCTCATCATAGAACGAACTTATTTTGATTTAAAAACAAATGTTTGAATTGTAACAATTTTTTATTAATAAACAATGGTCACGTAGCAGTCGTTACTAGTAATTATGGAATTTGATATAAAAAGACAAATATGTGAGTGGCATTTTGTAGGAACCAAAAAAATCAAAGGTACGGTCTAGCAGTTGCGGACTTTAATGTACATATAGTCTATCATATTCAAAATAAGTTGACAAAAACGCCCAATAATTGATACTCAATCATGCAAGGAAATTAGTTGGAAACATTCATCACCATTTTAAATAGTATATCCTCACACGTTAATATGGAAAAAATAATAAAAAATCAAAATGGAAAAAATAATAAAAAATCAAAAAAAAAATCAAGGGGTTGGGGTCATATAGGTGAGAATGATGTTACAATGGTTATATCATCAATCATTATATTAGTTGGATGGTATAAAATTAAGATCAATCATTATATTAGTTGGATGGTATAAAATTAAAATCAAAATCAAAATCAAAGGGGTTGGGATTATATAAGTGAAAATGATATTATGTTACAATGAATTATTATGTTTGTTAGATGGTATAAAGTTTTATGTTAGTTGGATGGTTAGAGTTTATATATTACTTTTTTTTTTAAATATAGATATTCATTTTTGATCGGAGTTATGAATTAGTTTGGGATAATATTGAGGGCGTAGATCTTCAAGTGATCATTTATTACATATGTTATATATATCAACAATAACGAGAGGGCGTAGATCTTCAAATGATCATCTATTACATATGTTATATATATCAACAACAACGATCACTGACTTTGAGAATAACCAACAGTCATTAACGACTCCGAGAATATCAACTATGACCACAACTAGACTCATATGCCTTTCTAGAGATTTGAACCTGGGTGGGGCGTAAAACAACCAAACCACTTAACCAACTCACCCACATCTCATTGGTGATATCCATCAATACTTGATACTATATCAAAAAGAATAATTATTTGTGCACCTTAACACTAAGCTAAAGAAGATGGATTATTCCTACACCAAATTACAATATTTATCCAACTAGAACTTGCATGGCACTCCTCCACCAACAAGTAGACATTTTCAGAGCTACTCTCACAGTCGTCAATGTGTCTCCTCTCGTCCTTCTCAACGGAGGGGATGGAGCCTACAACCACATGGTGAATATGTTGTTGGCTCATTAGAATCGAACTTGATTATATAGAGTGGTAAATTGAAAGGGACTTACATACTATCATTGCCTCTTAGTTAGATAATTACAATTTCTTTGATACCTGATATCACATAAAATAGATAAATAACACCTAATCCTCCTTCTACAAATCCCTCTTCTTGAAATATTTTACAACCTAAAGATGATATGCCTCCACTATCCTATAACACTACAATTTCTTATTTATTTTGAATCACATTTTTTACCGACATAAAAATGAAATTTGAATACCAACAAACTTACTCTTTTTTCCCTGGATGATTACATTTTTTTTCTTTTTCCATAGACGGTTACATATTTTTCCTTTGATTAATTGATATATCTATGTGTTCCAATTTAAAAAAATGCAATTAGGGCCTAGAATCAAGGAACCATTTGTATTAATTAAACCTTTTTTTTTTTTTTTTGGGTCATCTAAGAAATTGTTCTAGAATAAATGGTTGGAATCGAGGGACCCCCACCGTGCCTTCCACGCAGAGTTTGGGGACCATTTTCAACTAGTACAAATTAGCTGTAAACTTGCAGAGCAATCTGCAGAACTTGCAGAGCAATCTGCAGAATCTCAGTCAGAGACTGAGTGTTTCAACAGTTGATAAGAGAGAGAGAAGATAAGCTGTTTTTCTGCAACTGAATTCAACAATGTCTTGCATGGCCCTGCAGACCACTGAAGAAGGGAAAAAAATCATGGATATGGAGGAAATCAAGATTAATGTTCGTGCAACCCGTCTGTGGAATGTTCTGAGAATTGTGGTGGTGATGTTGAGAAAAGGAATTGCTACAAAAAAACTGCAGAAAATGGCCGTAGATCTGCAAATGGCCATCAGCAAGGGGATAAAATTTGGAGGCCTAGAAAAGTATGTGAGCAATGGCGGTGGATATCATAATAAGTCGATTCAGTTTAACAACCATTATGAGTTTTCTTGCAGCAGCACTCCAATGGTGAAAAGGGCAGCCATGCCAACTTACAGTGGCCTTAGAAAACACAGCGGTCGATGGGATCAGCGGTTTCTGATGGCTACAATGCCCTGTATTGCAAAAGAAGCTGAATCTGTTATCCATTCGACCATACCCAAATTTATTCAGTGTGGTGAGGATTATTTCGACCCCTGTCAACGATCATCCTCGACTCCCTCCTATGTTTCGACCAGGTCTGAGTTATCAGAAGTTGACAAACAGGCTGAAGAATTTATCGCTTCGTTTTACAATCAGATGCGGCTGCAGAGGCAAGATTCATACTCCAAGTACAGCGAAATGTTGGCGAGAGGATCTGGTTAGAAATAAGATCTGATATCATAGAATAGTTTCTGGATATGACTGCGTAATAGTTTCGAAAGCTAGAAGCAGCCTGTACTTTGTTTCAGTTCAGCTGTAATCTGATAGTGTAGATTTTAAGTTTTTTTTAAGGGTTTTTCATGGTTGGGGAGTGGTGGTGAATTCATTGTATGTATGAACGTTTATGAATGATATACTTCTCTTGTTTCGGCCACCATGTAGACTAATTGATTGTGAGTCAATTTTGCATTTGGAACAGATGAAGATTTTTGTTAGTCAGTTGAGAAATTTAAGACTAATTGATTGTGGGTCAGTTTTGCATTTGGAGCAACAGATGATTTTTGTTACAGTAAATTGAGAAATTTAAAAGGAATGGATATGATCTGAAGAGCATAAAATCTTAAAACTGGTTGATTATTCAGGACTTCAGTGCTGCAAAGTTAATGTTGTGCATATCCATAACAGGAGGAAGAAACCATTATGATTTTTATGTGATGATATTTCAAGATTCAGCTGTGTGGTTTGGAGATAATTTACATTGATTCATATTTTATTAGTGGTAATTTATAAGAATTTATTTAACATTTATTATATTTGGGAGATACTTACAGGGATGAAGTATTAGGATTTTTTTCAGGATTTTTTTTTATTTTTATTTTTTTATTTTTTTATTTTTTATATATTTTTTTATTTTTGTGGTGGGGAAGGTTACAGATTTCAGTACTATCTAAAACGTGTTCAATCATATAATTTATCTAAAATGTATTTAACCATGTGGTTTATCCTACAATCAAGTTCATTTTACTCGTTAATTTGTTCACTATTACAAATTCTTCAATAAATATTATGTTTTATTAGATTTATTTATTTGAAATTTTTTTAATTGTTTTAATTTATATAAATAATATTTTTATAATACATTAAATTATATAATATAATTTGAATTTTAAGAATCTATCAAAAATCAATTTTTATTGTTAATAAATTTTTAATACAAAAAAAAAAATGGGAACTGAAATTATACTATAAAAATGAATATCATTCAATTTTTAATTTTTAATTTAAAATTGTTATATAAAATAATAATCAATCATGTTGGCATTTTTGGTGGACGGTGTGGAATAAGCTCTATTGGCATGTTTCCTCGTTGGCTGATTTTGTGGATCAGTGGGGTAGGGCTCCGGTTTCTACTTCCTTTCTTTAGGGAGCTTGGGCTATTGGCCCATCCTTTATTATCTGGAACCTTTGGTTGGAAAGAAATCGACGGATTTTTCAGGAGGAGATGGTGGTGGCCCCTCACTTGTAGTGGAAAATTTTGCATTCTTTGGGAGAAACTGTTGCGGCAAAGTGTAATCTTACTGCATCAGTGGATCCTTGTGATGTTGGATGTTATAATCGTCTTCATCTTCCACCTCAACAATGTCAGAGCATGCGCAACAAATGTAGATATCCTACTCCAAAGGTGAATAGGGAGGGGAAATGGTCTCCTCCTCCTCCTCCTCAGGATGTCTTAAAAATCAACACGGATGGCTCTTCTCGAGGTAACCCTGGTCATGCTGGGATTGGTGGTGTTGGTCGGGATAGCTCTAGAGATGTTCAGTTTATCTTTTTTGTTTATAAGGGTCTTCATACTAATAATCTAATGGAGGCTTAGGGTATTCTAACCGCTGAGGAACGTGGAAGTCAATTGCGTTGGCGAAGGATCATATGTGAGTTTGATTCCTAGGTTGTGGTGAATTTGTTGAATAGGCGGCATTTAGATGATGTCAATTGGTATTTGGCTTTGATTGTTGCTCAAATTCTTAACCTCTGTGCTTCTTTGGAGTTTGTTACTTTTACTCATATTCTTCGAGAGTGGAATGGTATTGCTGATTGTTTGGCTAAATGGACTTCTGAGCATATTCATGATTGGAATTTGATGGACCGATGTCATTTACCTCTGTATCTGTCTCAACAGTTAGATCACTTGATGGAACTTGATAGAGCTATGTAATTCCCTTACTTTATACTTCTTCTTGATTTAATAAATTTTTAGCCTTCCTTTATATTAAAATAATCAACTCAAAAAAAAAAATTAAAATTTTAAAATAATCTATATTAATTCATATTTCAAAAATAGAGATTCACATTTCAAAAATAAAGATTCACAAAAATCAAGTGAAATGGAATGGTCATTCTACTAACCCACTATATATTTTTATTTTATAAACCAAAAGTTAACCATTGTTTTTTTTCCTTTTAATTATATCTCAAACAAGGGATTATATGTTTTTGTCCTTTCCGTATTTGAAACTATTTAAAGGCACCAGTTGGCTGTCCTTATAGTTGTCCTTTTATAGTATATATATTTGTCTTATGTGACTAAATGTTTTTTCTTGGGAAGGTATAAGGTTAAATGTTGTAGGTTGTTCTAACTTATTATGTTTTGTTGATATTTTTGTGTTTTGTTTTATTTATTTTAAATTTTTATTTAATAAAAATTTTTAATTTTAAATATTAATTAATTGTTTTATTATATAATTTTTTATAAATTATTATATTTTAAAAATAAAAATATTTTTATTGAATTGTGTTAATAATAAATGTTATAATAAAACAGAAAGAACATTAATATTGTAACAAAAATCTTTCTTAATTGATATATGGTTTATTTGATAATCTTTTTGTTTTTCCTCATTTTAATTTACAGTTTTAAATAAACCAAAATTTCTATTTGTTATATTTTACAGAGAGTGAGTGATTAATTAAGACTTAGTTAGGTTGACATAAATATTCTTATTTGTCATTTTTGTCAACCCTGATTAATTAACAACGATTAGGTTGAACATAAAGATTCTTATTTGTTTTTTGTGTTTGCATGTTGAGTGGGTAGAAAGATATCCCCCATTCATGTTGTTTTCCAATTTAAAGCTAGTTGTTCAATCAAATCAAAACCAGCTTAGAGTTTCTTGAAGCACATCATGGTCTTTTGTAAAATAATTGAATAAGTATATAAGTTTTAGATGTCTTGTCTTTTTATAAAAATTGTTGTCTTGTTTTTTTTTTATAAATATTATCTCATGCACTGAAGGGTTATAAGAGTCCTATGAAAGAAAACAAAAATCTGGAGAGTTTTTCTGGTTGTGTTATTTATTTATTTTGATTGTTGGATTAGATTGTTTTTTTAAATGTAAATGTTTTATGTTTGGATTTTTTATTCTTATAAGTTTTATAAATGAAGTTTTTTGAAAATATAAATTTATTATTGTTATTTAAAAAAAGAATTTTTTTTTAAAAAAAAATTTAGTAATAATTATTTTAAAAATAATTTTTTAACCTTGTAAAGTAATGAGAAATGATTTTTTTTAATAATTATAATTAAGATTTTATTGATGCAATACATTTTAGTAATGTATAATTAAAATTTTAAACTTCATGAGACCATATTAGTGCACAAAAACTTTTATTTTTCTTTTATAGAGGAAAGTAAGGAATAACACATGGCCATGATAATATAAAATTATCATAATTTTCTTCTGTATTGATAGAATTTAGTTTGTCCCCTTATGTGAGACTACAACATAAAAATGATCTGCAACTTATTGGATATCTACATTAATCATTTTATTATTTTATTTTAAGATTTTTGCTATATAATTTTATTTAATAAATTTTATTATAATTTTTTTTATTGCCAACATTAATATCTCACATACTAATCAACCATTTTTTTATTGTATATATTTATATAATTTTTCTACTTATTTTTAATTAATTGATATAAATATATGTTCCAATTTAAAAAATATAGTGCAATGTTATTTTAAGACTCTTGTTATATGATCATATTTAACAAATTTTATTTTTTAATTTGACCATATTTTTTTTACTAAGATTGATATCTCAAATACCAACTAACCACTTTTTTATTATAAATGTCTATATCAATGTTTTCCAATAAAAAATAATTTTGTTGATAACATGCAAATGATGCCCATATTTTATGTGAAATAATTTGAAATACAATGAAATCTTAGAATATGCAAATTCTTCTTTTATCAAATCAAACAAAATTATATATATATTATATGTGTGTGTGTGTGTGTGTGTTAAAGTACATACGTAAGTTCTACTTGATGATCAAGTTCATCTAAATCTAAAAATAAAAATTGAGGTTCGTTCTAACTCTGATGTATACTTTTTTAATGAACTTTAAAAAAAAAAATGAGAACAAAAAAAATTGTTGAAAATTAAAATAGAAAGTCCATGTTAATAGATTGACATTGTCTCGAGAAAATCGATGACGTGTTTACCTACCCAATTTGCAATTGGCAAGCTTGACCGTGTTGTAAAGAACACAAGCCCTGATATGAGCTTCCATGTCTTTGCACATATTTGGTCACTACAAATTTTGCTGTAGTGTCTCAAATATAATTTTGACTCCAAAATGCCTAGAGGATATGGAGTAGTGTGCTTCTTAGATAAGCCATGTGTGAGGTGTACCTGAAGGAATATACACATGAGCGAGATTACAAAAAAGTTTGTTTTGTAGATAGAATTCACCAACCTATAGTGAGATGCACAATCCATAGTGCTGTCGATTCTAGTGTCAAGCACTATGAAAAACAAGGTGGTTATAGTTTGTTCAAGAAGTCAGCTATTTTACTATCTTTCCATTTCTTGTGCTTAGTCACCAAATGAGACTTCTGCAAGTAGTTCATCCACTTCATGTGTATACCATTCTGAAACTTCCTTTGTAAGTGAGAGGATTGAGGTTTGAATGAATGATGGTTCCCTTAGCTAGGAGATAGTGTCACTAATACTTCACTGCTAAACAATTGCATAACTCTTCTCTTTCCCATAAGTAGGTTATCTATGAGCAATGTTATTGAATGTCTCAGAGTGGTATGCAACTTGGTGTCCATGTTGAGTGATCACCACGTCAAACGTAAAATCAAATGCATCAGTTAAAATTTAAAAGGGATGATTAATTCCAGACATTATAAGGATATGAGATGAACTTAGCTTAATTTTGAGTTCTTCAAATGCTTGTTTCTGTGCAAGTGTCCACTGATTCATGCTAATTTAGCTTTCATAAAAGAGTTCAACGGCCATGAGAGTTGTGTGAAACATATCACAAACCACCGATAGAAGTTCTTGAATCTAGAAATTTTTTCCAACTTAGTGAAATGGCAAATTTTAAATTGATTGATTTTCAGTCCTGCTATGTTTCCATGAGTCAAGAAACATTATATTTTTATTTTATATACCCAAAAATAACCATTCTTTTTGTTCATTCAGTCATGTATTTCTTAAAAGGTTGAATTTGTTTTTGTCCTTTCTATCTATGTTTTTTATTAAAGGGAGTAGTTGGCGTTGTCCTTTCAAATCTATCTTTAATACATATATATTTTTTTGTTAATTATTTTATGTAAGGCAGAAGATTGAATATTGTAACAATGAATAGAAAATTGTTGTAGAGAATCAAAACATAGAGACACGAGTATCTGATGCCGTCAGAAAATTCTTTGTTTATTGATATTGCTGGTTTAATTTATATTTTTGGAGTCAATATTTTATCTATTTATACTTCATTTTTATATATTATATTAGAGGTTTGATGTTGTCACAGTTCATAAAATAAAATAAGATAAAATTTTGTGAATTTTTTTTGTATATTTATTTATATTTAACGTTGCAGATTATTAATTGGGTTATTAATGATGGATTATGATTGGTAATCTAAAAAGTAAATCTCTAATCAGAGTTTTGATAACAGATTACAATTGGCGATCTAAAACGTTGAGAATATCTCATTCTCTGATTATAAATTGCAGTTGGTAATCTAAAATATCTAAGTATAAATAAATATATAACCAAAATTTAACTTTTTTTGTAATTTTATATTAGATTTTTTAATTTAAATTCTCACAGAAAATATAAATATTAGCCTTTCTATTTTTAAATAATTAAATTTGAAAATATAAATTTTTAAATAAATATCATCTTCATTAATCAAATTATAATCATTTTTATTTATCTGAAAAAAAAAAAAATATATATATATATATATATATATATATATATATATATAAACATCTGAATATCTTCCTTCCTCCCTTGTTTGATACCTCGCTATATTTAAAAATAACACAAACACCATTATTTTAAACGATTTTCCATGTCAACAAAATCTTTTCCGTATCGATAACAATCTTATAAGTCGTTTGTTGTGACTTGTCATCGAGCAAAAGTATGCCCGAATTTTTAGTAGTTTATCCAGGGAAGGAATAGATTTATTAAAGGGAGGGTTAGGTGGTTAAATACAAATGAAGATTCTTAAGTTCTCTTTTTTTTTTTTTTGGATTGGCATCTTCAATTGTGCAGAAAACTGTTACCAGTCAAACTGCCTTTTGTCCCCTCCAATTATGCATCGAAAATTCCACAACCCCAAAAATATTAAAAAAAGTGTTAAACTGAAAAAAAATTCTATTCTTTTGGTTGATCAATTGTTGTCTTTTATTTCAGAGGAATAGGAGCATTTGTTACAAGGAGAGAATATTTGGATCAAATGGTATTGGTTTTAGAGGCTATTCACTCTACTAAACAATTTAATATATTAAGTATATTTATTAATTTAGATATTGTAAAAATTTATAATATGTTTTTCTTAATATATTAAGGAATAAGTTTATTATAATCTATAATGAATTAATTAGATTATGTGATGTATATGAATGATAATTTTTGTTATCTTGATAAATGATAGTTTTACGTTCTTTTAATTCGTAAAAGATAAATGATAGAGACTCTATTTCTCATTTTCTCTTTATATTGATAACTGAAGGTTTAAGAATATGATTGAGGTAATATTCATGAAATTACTTCATCCCAAAGCACACATCTTATTCACATTTTTAATTTGTAAACGATTTTATTTTATTTGTTGATATATCAGTTCAATATATGTATAAGAATTGTTGTCTTAAAAACCTAAACAGAACTTGAATTTCTTGTATAGTTCTTTGATCACTATATATATATACATAAATATATGTATGTATGCACACACACAGAGTGATCAAAGGATTATATAAGAAATTCAAGTTATTTTTAGATAATTAGGATAACAATTTTCATTTAAATATTTTGGAGCTAAATTTTATCTACAAAAACTTAACCTAATTAACGGGAGCATTTGATAGAAAAGATTAATAAATGATTTCACAATTAAATTAATATATAACTTTCTAAAATTAATTGCTTTACACTCATTAAAACATATCAATAAAAACTTAATATTTCAAAAATAACCTAATATTTAAACAACTTTATTGGATAAATTTAAAAAACCACATGATCAAAATTAATACATTTTCAATATTTCTCTCAACTTGGGGCGTCATATCCATTCATCTACTAGTTATCCCACACAAGGTACCCAAATATCTATAGTATGATTAATGCCAACGAAGTCATGAATGCTAAATTAGCTTTAGAGGTTGGAGATGAAAGGAATAATAACTTTTGGAAAGATATAATCATTATCTTCATTTTAATTAGAGGCCTAAATTGATATTATTTTTGATATTTTTTTAGTTTTTAGTTTGTCTGACATGGTTGATTTCCATCTCCAAAATTATACTTTTAATAAGTTTGAAATGATTTCATCTTTGGCTCTTTTTTTAGGCATAGTGACTTGTCCTATCACAGATTTTTCATCCTCGGAAGATTATTAATTGAGAAAATAATGATAAAGTTTATTGGAAACTATTCTTTTTAAGGGTATTCACCTTAACACAGATGTAAACAAGTGTTAACTTTAAGGTGTAGTCAATTTCCCACTATCTTATGGGCTCATTAAATTTGACATACAACCCATTTGAAAGAAATTACATTCCTTTTTTAAATGTTGAATTAGAATAAAGTGTTACATTCAAAATTGAAAAATATTATTATTATAATTAATAAAGATTTATGTCTTCGATATCATTTTCTCATAATAAAATAAATATCTATAAATGAGCAAAATTTTCTCCCAGTTTTGATCTGAATCATGGAAAGCTTGCTCTCTTGTTTCAAAACAATCAATATATTGAGCTCCCAAAATAATTGAGTATCTATGTACAACTAATTCAATTAAATCTTCATATCGATGGACTATCCCATGGGAATATGTGATTTTGGTGGAGTTGCTTGTAATTTCTAAAGAATAATCTAATTTATATATGGTCACGGTAGTGGGATTTTTTAAAACCATATAGCACAGATATTTTTTATTTTTGAAGGACTTTGGTTAAGACATCATCAGTATCAAGGTATTACTATATTTTCATATTTGAAGGCAATAATACATAAATAATGCTCCTCAATCAAGATAGCCTAAATCCTTGGTGGATATGACATTTATGACAAGAATTTATATCTATGTGATCCATTTATATTATACCCCCCACTTTAATACTTTTTGTGATTTCATAGATAATCATGTTGTGGATTTTTAGTAATCTAATCTTTTCAAAGTAGATGATATATCGTTATTTTCTCATCTTATCAAAAAGAACTTAGACCAATTAAAGATGGAAGACCAAGAAGTTTACATTGATCCAATTCATTAGTTATATTTTCTAATTGCACTATAATGTAAAATTAGTGTGAAAAGATGCATAATATTTAAAATTATGCACATACAATTTTTGATTTAGATTTAGAGAGAAATATTTATTAGAAATATATTGGCGATATAAAATATAATTATAAAATTAAATAGTTTGTAGATATATATTTTTTATTTGAAAGTAGTTTAAGATGTCAAATTATATTGTTTAAAGTAATTGTGTATTTTTAATTATCATTTCATATTAGGCTCTTATTGTTGCACGCGTTTTCTATTTTGTTCATATTTTCTTCTTTCTCTTTTTTATCTCTCCTCTATGGTTTTATCTTTGTAGCATTTTTTACTCTCTTTTTGGTTATAACAAGGACCGTAGAAGTACATTCTTGGTCCCTTTTGCTTGTGGATCCATTTGACCCTTCTCTTTTGTTTCCAAGGGTTTTTTGCTTCTTTTATCATATTTCCTTCCATTTATGTGTCAAATTATAGCCAATAGGATCTTAATTTTAATTTTAGAAGTTTATAAATACACATGTGCATTACTGCATGTAGGACAAGTGAATGAAAGAAAGAGTTCCAGGAAACATTCAAAAGTGATAAACAGAAGTCTGTATTTTTTTCAAGATCATAAATTAAAGTGTTAAATAAAAATTTAGATTTGGAGTCTTCATATTGTATCATGATCATTTGTTCAGGCTAGTGTGAAGTCATATAATGATTATGGATTACATCGATGATTTCTTGTTGAACTGTCTTAGGTGTCAATTTCAAACTTATCTAAGAACAAGGGTATGATTGAGGCATGCACTTAAATTAATACACCATTTATTAAGGTTTTTTAAGGCATCATGACTTGATTAGGGTTTCGAGAAAGGAGATCAAATTTTAGTGATCAATAACAAATTATGGAAAAGTGAGTGAGGTCTTTAGAGATCAAAAGTGAGCGGAGGAATATGTTTTTCATTTTTTTTTTGAGAAATTCTATAGTTTGTATGAAATTATTGGTAAAATATTAGTCATGTTAGGATAGGAGTGGTATGGTCTTACTCAAATTTTTGGAGTCACCATTTCTCTCAAAAACAATTAGGGTATGCTCATTATAGTTCTTGGACACATTACCAATTAATTTAATCCTCTAAAAGTCTATATAATTGTGATAATTTGTACTCTTATTATAACCCTTGCTTTGCACATTTAAATTATTCTAGAATATTCCTTACTAAAACTAGGTTTGATGTTTTGTGCTATCTTAGGGTAAATCTGATTACATATGAAATTGCACATTGTTAATGAGTAAATGTATTTAACATTGATGTAAAAACACTTTTCCACATTACATTATGGTGAATCCAAGTCTTCTTA
Organism: Torreya grandis; assembly: GCA_037957365.1. Taxonomy (NCBI): domain Eukaryota; kingdom Viridiplantae; phylum Streptophyta; class Pinopsida; order Cupressales; family Taxaceae; genus Torreya; species Torreya grandis. The sequence goes on from JARHVA010000460.1 coordinate 2,609,440, forward strand.
ACCCATTAGGGTTATATATTGTTTCCATTATGGTAGATTTGACTTTTTATAGGGTTTCATAAACCTTTTCTATTTTATGCCTACTTATTAGGGTTAGATATTGCTTATTCATAATAATTCTTTTCTTAGAATTTTTTTATTTTTATTTTTATATATGTTAATTTTATTTAGACATATTTGTTTTATTCTTGCTTATAATCCTAGTATGTTTGCAATGGATTACCCTTTAGATGAAAATTTTCAAGATAATGCAAATGCTTCCATGAATTTCATGTCTTTCATAATGATGTAGAAGATAATTATTGTGATTATTATGATAGTGAGGATATTATTGATTAAATATCATGAAAACTAAGTTTAAACCTAGTAGAACCATTTAAATGTTTAGGGTGTTATTTTCCTTTGTATAATCCTTCATGATTACAAAATGCCAAATTATGATATGCATAAATAAATTAGTAACCTAAAAAATGTGTTTGAAGTAAGATATAGAAATATGGATTTAGACTTGGATACACATAGCCACATACTGATTCCTTTGTAAAATATAAACCTAGCACACACTATAAGGTATGATGTGGATTCCTATTTTTATGTAAAGATCAATGTTTCTTATTTGAATGCCAATATTGATAATACTATGAATTAAAAAACCTCTCAAGATTACTATTAGAATGAAGACAAAAATGATTTTGAATGTGAGACAAAGTTAGAAGACAAAAATAAATATGAATCCATTGATTATATTAAGACATATGCTCTAACAAATCTTTTTGATATCTCTAGAGTTATAAAAATAATGAATTAAGTTTCTTATCAAATATCCATTCTCATGGTGTTACTTTTAAATCTCTTCTTAACCCCCACATTTTTTTTCTATTTATTCTACTATTCCTTCTTATCATAATGTTATGTTTATAAAAGTTTAAAATTATTCCATCATTTCCCCTCATTTATACAATTTTATTTCTCAAAATGTTAAAAATATTTTAATGCTTCATGGATGCCCAAATCTCTCCTCATCTTTCTACCATTCCTCCAATAAAATCATCCATGGTTTCTCAAATTGATCCTAGTGTTGCTAACCCTTTTATTCCAATTTATTTTACCATTCATATCGACCCACCCCAAGATTATGAATTATTTATTATGATGCAAGCCTTACATGATACAAAAATTAAAAAATAAATTGTTCTCTCAAGGGTCTCAAAATCTAAATAATATGGTGTCTTCTCATGCTATACTTTTAAACCCTTTGGCTAATGATTTACTTACTTAAATCCCTTCCCAATTGGTTTTATCACTCCCAAGTTTATGTTATATTTAATATAAAAGGATACCTTTATCATCATATTATATAATTTATGCTTATTTCTTATATATTTTTCATGATAATAAATATTTAACTAAGTTATTCCCAATAAGCTTAGGGAATATACTTTTGATTTATTTTATGATTTACCATATGGTTCTAAGCATTCTTTTACGCCACTAATTGATGATTTCTTTGCTCATTTTAAAATAAATATTACTCAAAGGGTTAAATTTATAGAAGTAGCTCAACTTAGAAAAACACCCAATGAATACATAAGAGATTATGTGCTTAGGTTCAAAACCATGGTAATTAAAATGACCTATCAACCATTAAATAGTGAGCTCTAAACATTTTTATCAATAGTAGATAGTATCAATTATCAAATAAAAAATAGATTTCAACACTTATCAATATTATGATGAACTTGTCCATATAGTTAAACACTTTGAGATCAAGATTATAGAGGGTAACATGCTTACATATGAGACATATTATTCACATAGTATAAATATTCAATACAAATCATTGACCATGATTTCATACATAAGAATAACAAAAAATATATTCAATGCTATAGAGAAATAATAATAAACTTGTTTTACCTTAAAAAGAGCATATGCAATTTACAATGTTTAGTGAAAATCCAAAAAATATATTAAAGAAGTTACTTGAATGCCACATGATTAATTTACAATCACCAATGGAATTCAATAATTTAAGACCACTGCCTAAATATTTTGATGCTAATGCATATTGTTATTTTCATACAATTCAAAGACACTTTACAAACATATGTATCACTTTGAAACACAAGATTCAAAACTTAATTGATAATGGTAAAATTCAAATGGATGATACATTAAGAAATCTACATGACACAACTAGATGGTCTTGTCACACCTGGTAAAGGAAAAGTATGTAAAATCATCAAATCATTGTATGGTATCAAATAGCCTCCCCGAGCCTGGTATATAAAAATTGATGAGCATCTCATTCAACAAGGATTCTAGAAGAGTCTTTATGATTCAAATATCTACCTCAAACAAGGAGGATATATATATATATATATATATATATATATATATATATATATATATATATATATATATATATATATATATATATATATATATATATATATATATATATATATATATATATATATATATATATATATATATTATTATTATTATTATTATTATTATTTTGTATATGTTGATGATCTAGTCATCATTGGAAGTTTAGTGAATATGATTGATGTAGCAAAGAGAGATATTAACTGATCATTTGACATGAAATATCTTAGGTCAATACACTATTGTCTTGGATTGGGCTATGTAAAAAGGAGCACCATATATTTGTTTCTAAAATGATAATGCTTGAGAAATTTTAGATGATGCATTGTAAACCTATTACTAGACCTATGGAGAGAAGGATTCAGTTGTCTGTTACAAATCAATCACCATAAGTGAATACAACTCTCCATCAATAGTTGATAGGGAGTATTATTTAATCAACCTACATTAGGCCAGACATCAACTATCTCTCATTGTTCATGCAGAAACTAAATATTTCTCATTGGAAAGTAGAAAATAAGATACTGATGTGTGTGTATATATTATATGCACACACACACATGTACATGCATATGTATGTACATATGTGCGTATGTATGGATACATGTGTGTGTACACATATACATAGATATACACACATACATACATGTATGTATGTGTGTATATATGCATGTGTGTGTGTGTGTGTGTGTGTGTGTGTGTGTGTGTGTGTGTGTGTGTGTGTGTGTGTGTGTGTGTGTGTGTGTGTGTGTGTGTACATACATGCATACATACGTAAAGGGTGAAATATAATTTAGCCTAGAATATAATAAGAATGATCAATTCTTCTTGATAGGGTATTGAGACTCAAATCATGTAGGTAATATCATTGACAAAAAATATACTTATGGATATGTGTTATTTTTGGGATCTAGTCTTTTATCATGGGGGGAAAATATATAAAATTTGTTTCACGTTCATCCATTGAAGAAAAAAATAGTGTTCTAGGAGTTGTTTGTGAATTGATATGGTTACTGTTGACTATTTTAACCACAAGTCAAAATGAATCAACTCCTTATACTCCAAAATTTGATATAGGGGTATATTATAATGTCATATGGTTTGTCATGGTTCATTTTATGTGATGTAATGTACTTCTAGCCTTGGTCATAGTTCATTTTAGTCTTTATGTCATTTTATGCCACTTAGGGGTCATATATGGGTCATAAATGAAAGTGGTATGGTTTTGAAAGATGTCCAAGTATTCTAAACTTCCTTACAACATCAAATATGTTATATTACTTGTCAATAATGTCAATAATAACTAGAAATTTCATGTTCCTATTTGAAATTCAAGAAAACAAGTGAAAATGAGGAGTTTTGAAGGTTGTACAGCCTATGAGAGAGAGTGGCACATGGGAAAATCTTATGCAATGAAATTTAAGCTTACCTAACTCCATTTCCATTTTTTATCTTCTTTTAAAATTCCAAAATTATACCAAAACTATTTTATCTCTTCATCGCTCCACTAGGCAAGTAAAACTAATCAACGGGTCTTTTGATGGTACGACCAATAGGAGGAATTTTAGGTCAAATGCTATTGATGGTAGATAATAAAAAATTTATTATTCATTTTCATGTTTGTATTTTTAGGAATGGTTGCCTATAATTTATGAACCATTCCTAAGAAATTGACTATCTGGTTTTGCTTTTCAATCCCCACACCCTATAGGTTTTACCTTTATTTGAGCATGTCCGTATAATCTAATTGGTGAAATGGTTTCCAAAGGATGTGAGCTTACTTATACCATGTTTTCCATTTTTTTTTTCATGTTTGGAAGTCATTTTATGAGTTCAAACCTCTTAGGTTGCACGTGGAGTATGATAGTGAGCTTGTAGTTAGATTTCATCAATTACAAAAGGGCTCTTTCTCTATAATGGATTAAAATCATTGTGAAATGGTGTTCCATTAATCTCAAATTTCATGACAATATATTTCCTCTTAAGTTCATTCTCTAAAGCTATCATTCATGGAGTTACAGTCAAAAGCATAACACACAATCAATTTATTGCTTACTTGCACTTACAATCATGGCACATGGGGTCCTAAACATGTTCATGAAGGTGTTAGGAAGATAAAAAGGTGGGGTTAACATACTATTATAACATGATAAATCAAACCAAGCTCTCTAAATGACAAAGGAGGGATTGTGATGGCTAATTTATTCCTTAACATAGTTATACACCATGAATGTGCACCTACAGGTGCCCTTAAGAGGATATCACATTGAAATCAGATGTGGAAACTTGTTTCAAGAATTTAAATGTTGTAAAATATAATTTGAACACTTTGAGAGAATATATAACTAGTTATGATGTCATACCATATGTACATTTCTCATGTTCACATTCACTACCTTATTTGCAACTGTATCAACACCTACAAGAGACTAAGAACATTGAGTTGGGAGTATTTAAACTCATTTTAAATCCTTCAAGATGTGAAAAATGCATTGGGAGATTGTGAGAAGTTATAAAACTAGTTATAATCCTATATATATCATGCATACTATCTATATTGACTGTCACCACCAACATACTAAGATGTTCAACTATAGGAGGCACTAACAGAGACTTGGGATTGTCTCATAGAGATGTTGTCACATGTTTTGAGACCGTTATTGGGGTCTTAGGATATTGGAGAGACTATGATAGTCATGTTTGAGGCATTATATTAGTAGGCAGAGTGAGAAGTCACTTCAATAGAAGGGAATTTTACTTCAGGTATAAGTTTACATATAACCTTAAAATAGAGGCCCAAGAACTTTTGATGATGCTATATAATAATGTTGCAAGGAGCCTATAAGAATATAAATGGTCATTTATATTAAAGTTCATGAAGAGGTATAACCCTAAAAAATAGAGGGGATGTTTTACTGAAGAAACATAATGTATGGAGGCTTCAAAGTTACACATTTATTCATTGTATTTCTTCAGTGTTGTCTATAATTTCAAAACCTCAAATGACCTCTACACCCTAAGGTTGCAGTGTGAGAGCATATTATCATGACTAGTGGTTTCATTAGAATGAATGGAACACTAATTATTTAAGTGAATTTGAGGAGAGTTGAAATGTAGGGTATGGACCTACATCAACACCTATAAGTGTGTCATTTCTCAGAAGGGTCACCTACCGCCTAACTATAAATGAATCACAAATCCATGAAGTGGACCTTGATGATACTAGGCCTAAAAACACAAAAAATTACCATTTGATTTGATCCTAAGACCTTATATGAATCCTATGTGGTTAATCACAAAATTTGAAGGTTGAAATATACCTACAAGACCCTTGTTATCCCATTAGTGGTCAACTACAGTTGACTATAGTTGACTGTGAGCTAGAACATGGTGTTATGGGAGTTGACACAACATGGACATGACATGAATAGATTAAAATGATTGTATTATGGAATTTAAGACTTAGATAATATGGAAAATCAATAAATCAAGGTCTAATATGCAAAGTCTACCTACAGGCACCTCTTTCAAGCCAAGAAAACACAATCATAGTTGATTGTAACTGAGCATATCAAGGTGAGAGGTAAACAACATAAGGTTTGATTAAGGTCTGATGATCAACATTTTTGAAAGGACCCCATAGTGATAATTATAATTCCATGGCATCCTTATAACATGTAATTAGGGGAAAGTGAGATTCTAACAATGCAACCTATAGTCACAACTCTAAAGCCTGCACAATAAACTTTCTCATAGTCTGCCTTAAGGATTTGATGATGTTTGGAGGGTCTAATGGTATGTAAAAGACTTTAAACCTTTCAAAGAGTGTCTCTATGACTTGGATAGGTCCTTCATATCACACTTTGGTCTATGGTAAAGGGGAAGTCCCATCTATTTTGTCTCAGACAGAGGGCACTCCCCAAGGGTGCAAACCTATAGGTTTTTAGAAAAGGAGATGACAAGGTGATATAGAGGTTTAAAAAACCTTGAAATAATATTTTGGGAGATATTTTAGATATATACCAACATGAATAAACCCTCACATATTTTATAATCTAGTCGTGTTAGCTTAAACCCATAAGTATGCAGGGTGAACCCTACTAGATCTTGATTAGGCCTAAAGCCCTATAGGGGTATGATTCCAATTTTGGAATTATATTAATGTTATAACCCATTATAACATTTTTATAAGGAAATATTATGTGTGTTTAAGCTATTGGAATTTAAAAGAGACTAGAGGTAAGCCATTTTTTAGCTTAAGACCACCACAGAGTATGTAAAAGGCATGAAAAAGCTTGAGAGACTAATTTGAGATGCTCACACCTACTTTGAGACTTAGCATGGGGGTATTATAGGTTTTTATATGTTTAATGAGGTATTGAACAAATAATTCGTGTAAATTTTTTTGTAAATTGAATGTCAGACCTTTATGAACAAACCTTAAGGGTCAGAATCACTCTAAACCTTCTAAAACCCTTACTAGTGACCTGATCGGTAAAATGAAGAAGGTGATGCATCAAATTAGGATAAAATGGATTGGGATATGATTTTAAGTTTCATATAACTCTCCAAGGCTCCTCCCCACCTGTTTGGATTGTATCCTACTTGTATAGATAGGTCATAAAACTATTTTATTTGACAAGTTTTGGTGTTTTACAGGTTCAAGGGAGATTAAAAGGATGCAAGCCACTTTAGGAGATATTTTTGGACCTGATATAACCCCTCATGTAAATTTCATGCATCAAAAAGTATCATAAGTGCTTTTTCAAGTGTCTTCATCTTAGCTAGTCCAAACTGGCATAGTGAAAAAGTAAGTGAGAAGGTGAATGCTCTAAGTGGGAGGCATTTTAAGGTATATTTGAGGAATATAATTCCATGAGGGTTATTTAAAGGTTTCATAAAATCATAGTTATGGAATTTTTTTGAAAATTGAAGGCAAATTTGGTTCCAAGTATGCAAAGTGATTGAAAGAGGAATTATTTAGACTACAGGCAGTGATAACTCATGTCTAAAAGAATATTGATGATTAGGGATGAAACCAATGAAATTTGGGATTGTTTATAACCCATTATTCTCATTTAAATCATCTCATATGTCCCTAGTCTATAGTGGGATGTTCTAAGAAGGCCAAATGATAAAGGTAATTTTCTAATCAAGCAATTAAAGAGTCTTACGCCACATTTCAGGAGTTTCATGCTTTGAGGGACATATGTCCAAATAGACTTTTCATGGTATATTATATATTCCTCTCTCCTACATGTGTAACTCCCTTTCTCAGCTTTACACATGGTCTAGTGACTCTTGGACTTCTTTCTTCTCACTTCTCTCTCAAATTCTATAAGTAGTAGCCATTTTGGCTCTTGTAGACTAATACCACACCTGATATGTTGAAGCCCTATTGGTTTGATGTCATATTTTACCTTTGAATAATCTAATAAATCTAATTTTTATTTCATAAACATCTTGTTTGATTTTTCAAAGTGATGATTGGTTGAGTCTTGTGATTATATCCTTGCTTTTCCTTATCTTTTCATGTCTTATGCAAGAAATTTCTCATTCTAATAGGTCATATAGAGTGTAGTTAGTGTGTTAGGATATATTAAAGTATGAAAGTTTACTTTATTTAGTAAAATAATCTTTGTTTTGTATACCTTGAGTGGTCTCATGCATATCACCTCTATATTGAAACACTTATGTTAGAACACCTTAGGACTTTGAGAGTAGTTTGTAGATCTTGTTGTTAGTGAGAGAAGTATGATAACATAGTAGATATATTAATGGTGTATCACTCCCATATATTATCTTAACTTTATGCATACTTCTAACCCTTTTCCCATAAGTAATCAGTAGTATAGGTGACAAGCACTTCAAGACAAATTCAGGGAGCTAGCCCATAAGTATAAAGGTCTACTTCTCTTATAGGTAAACCCACACACCTATAAGTATTAAATTGTTTCCAAAATATTAAATTAGGCTTGAAAACCCTCCTCTAGGGTGAAATATTTAGTTATCATAGTTATGGTATGCCCAATGGGACACATTATCCTCAAGATAACTTGTCAAGCTGAATGCTAGTCTTGACAACATTAGCTACAAATTGGTGTACAACTCAACATTTGGTGACTCCATCAAAGGTAAAATCTAGTTCAAATCCATTTTTTTTTTCATAAATTTGATCTCATACTTCATGGTCCTTACTAGGTCATCATCTAGTAGAGTTATCAATCCACCTATTCAGCCTAAATTTCCTCTTGAAGTTCAATACCCTCAACCTAATCTGCCCTTTGAAAAGTAAGAGGATTTTTCTAGTAAAAAAATGAAGAACTTGAAGAAATACAATCCATCATGGAGATAAAACATGCCTTCCTAGCTTTCAACACTAAGAATCCAATCCATCTTGATGCATATGATTCCATTCCCAATATTGCTACAAAGAGTGTGCCTATATTTAATGGTGAAGGTCATGTCACACCTAGTGAACACATCAGGGATATCTCTAATTTTTTTGGTTTCTATGATGTAAATGAAGATAATATTTCCATTAGACTCCTTTCTATTCCCCTTAGAGATAAATAACTTTATTGGTATATGACTTTGCTTGTTGGATGCATCATAACATGGGATGACTTTGGGGTGTTGCTAACTTCAAGGTTTGAAGATGAAAGTGACCATACTTCTCTCATACATCAACTCAATGTGATAAAAAGAGTCCCCAAGGAAATAATGGATAATTTTAATGAGAGGTTTCAAAAGACTTGGCATAGGTTTCCTCCTTCTATGAGACCACCTACTTATTTTTTCTTCCCTACATACTTGAGAGCCATTGGTACTAATATTGTTGTCATGCTTCAATCCATGGGTGGTTTCACTCTTACCCAAGCATATGAACTCACCATTAGAGATAAGAATTATCTCATTCAATATGGAAAGCTACCTCCTAAGGTGCCTATGTATTTTTTTCCTAATGTTTCTAATAATACTCCAAATTTGGCCCAAATTCCCAATTCCAATACTAAGCCTAGAGCTTCTCCTAGGAAGGTAGATGATGCTATGGATAAAGATGTAGAAATTCAAATGATAATGGCTCAAATTATGCAAGCCAATATTAAACAAGGTGATCATCAAAATACTTATCCCTACCAGAAATAATATGGTAAACAATATGGGAGAGAGAGAGGCCAAGGGAAACCTAACTTCAACATTCATGCCAATGTGTACAATCCCAATACTTCATCCAACATAAAAGAGATGGTACTGGTGAATAAAAATTTGGTGTAAGGAGAAGATTCAAAGTAAATAAAATTCATGGATCATAATGAACGTGGAGATAAATCTCAAGTTTCTAAGGAGGATTCACTCCTCTCCTATCAGCTAAAGATGAAGTCATGATGCAAACAAGTGAGGGTGGACAACCTCAAGGAGAGATCTTCACCAACTTCCTAGTTGATTTTATGATCAATCATGGAAATTTAGTTATAGATAACACTAGGTCCAAGATAAAGGATTTAGGAGGTGACAATAATGTGCCTACAAGTTTATCCAATCCTCTTAAAAATCAACAAGGAATGGCTTCAAACATGGCAGTCCCAAACACTCCCACACCTCCTCCAAATTAGAATGTTGGAAGGACCATTCAAAGTAATTAATCTCCTTAAGTTATAAACATGTCCTTGCCCCCAAGTGTCCAATAAAAATCAGGTATGTCTTCTCTAAATATTGTGGACTCATTGAAGAATACTAAGACATCCATTTCCCTTTGGGATGTTCTTCATACGCATGGCAAAAAAGAGCTCCTATAAAAATAGTTGTCCACTATCCCTACTAGTATTTCACTTCCAAGAAATATTCATGGTCATGTATCTCTTAAAAATTCCCTTAAAAATATGTGGAACCATCTACCAAAGCTAATAAACCTCCACTATTTTACCTCACTCTCATAGTGGGTGATAAACTTGTCCACAATTGCATAGTTGATAGTGGTACTTCTACATCAGTCATGCCCAAGGTTGTAGCTGACAAGTTGGGCCTAAAATATAAACCCCATATAAAAGGAGTTTTTCAATTAGATGGTACACCTACCAAGACAATAGTGTTGAAAAAAAACTTGAAGGTATTTCTCCATGATTGTCCTAGTTTTCCTATCCTTCAAGACATTGTTGTGGTTGACCTTCTTGCTCATTTTTCAATCTACCTTTCAAGAGACTTTACATCCAAGATAGGTGGCTATCTCTCAGCTGACTAGTCCTTCTTGGCCTTTAGGATAAGATATGGAGCCAAGGTAGCCATAATAACTCAACCTCTTGAAAGGTTCCATATTGAGATCTATGTTGAAACAAGCTCAAATTTGAATTGTGTAATAAATGAAGAAAAATATCATGTTGTGGATGATGGCACTTATTCCAAGATTGAAGTCATTTCTAACTTGTTTCTTGATGATTATGGTACTATCAATAATGAGCATGACCCTTATTCTTTCTTGGAGGAAATTGATTTAGGAGTATATTGTCTATATAAGGAAGGAATACCAACACCCCTACTTGTCAAGGAAGAAGGTGAGAATGATGAGATGTGGAAAATGTTTTTTGATGGATCAAGAAGTAAAATTGGTGCAAGAACTAGTGTTATATTGGTTTATCCATATAAATAATAGTACTATGCTTCATATAGGTTCCATTTTAGTTTCACTTGCAATATGGTTGAGTATGAAGGTTTGATTTATGGCCTTCAATGGGCAAGGAGAAAAGAAATAAAGAATTTGCAAGTATATGGAGATAGTGAATTGGTTGTGTAGCAAGTTAGGAATTTGGTTACTACCAAGATCCCTTTTCTCAATTAATATAAGAATAGGGTATGGTATTTACTCGAATAATTCAATGTATTCAACATACGATCAATCCCAAGGGAGTAGAATAATCATGTTGATAGAATAGATACCACAAGAGCACAATTTGATACACCAACTGACATAAAAGAGGAGAGGAAGTAATCTCACATAAATATCATTGTTATACCTTCCATACCTAATAATTAGGTATCTTGGAAAGTGTTTGATAATGACAAACACATTGCATACTTCTTGCAAAATGAAGTTGAGTTTTCCTCAAGAAATCAAAAGAGACTCCAAGAACAATTTGATGATTAGATTATGTAGCTAAGAACAAACAAGATACCTAAGGGCTTGGTGACCTTAGAAAATATATTTAATTAAGATGATCAAAAGAATGAAAATGTGAGTATGTCTAAAAAAGAAGAGAACTATGAAAGGGTCTTGATCTTCAAAGATAAACTCCTCAAACTAGGTAAGGTATGTTCTACATTGGAGAAGCAAGCATTCATTAATTTGTGTAGAGAGTTTCATGACATATTTGCTTGGGAGTATAGGGACCTAAAAAGATTTGATCCTAGCCTATCACACCATACCATTGAATTTGAACATAGATTTAAACTATTTAGACAAAAACAAATACCTATCAACCCCAAGGTTGAACAACTCATGAGGTTAGATCTTACCAAACTCCTTGAATTTGAAATAATATTTCCTATCAAGAATTCAACATAGGTATCTAATTTTGTGCCTATTATAAATAATAAATGGGAGATAAGACTTTATGTGGACTTTAGAGATCTCAATAGAGTGTCACTCAAAGATTACTATCTTTTACCCTTAATAGAACAGGTTTTGTAAATTATTTTAGGTTCTCAATGTTTTTATCTCATAGATGGATATTATAGTTATAATTAGATTATAGTGAATGAGGATGATTAGTTTAATACAAAAGTCACTACAAAATGAGGTAATTTTGCTTATAAGAATATGCGCTTTGGTTTGTCAAATGTTAGTGCCACCTTTCAAAAAGCAATGGACATGACCTTCAAAGGTTTAGTCAATGAAATGTTGTTGGTTTATTTAGATGATATAACGGTGTTATCTAAGGATGATAATGAACACATGAAACACCTAAGGAAGTGTTTGAAATATGTAGGTAGTATGGATTATCTCTCAAACCCAAAAAATACATCTTTGTTGTCCATGAAGGTAAGCTCTATTTGACTATTGATCCTAAAAAGATAGAGGCTATTCTAGGCCTATCATCGCCCTTGCATAAGAAAGGACTCCAAATTTTCTTAGGCAAGATAAATTTTGTAAGGAGGTTCATACCCATTTTTGCATCTTTGGTGAAACCTATCACAACTATTCTCAAGAATAACCAATCCTTATATTGGACTAAAGAAGGTAAGATCAATTTTGAGTCCATTAATAAAGTAATTGCATAATCTCATAATCTTGTGAACCCTGATTTTGCTAAAGGCTTCATGTTGTATTCATTTACTAACCTTGATACTATCTCAACTATGCTAATGCAAAAGAATGTTGAAGGTGTGGAACAACTAATTGCATTCTTTAGTCAAGGTTTTGAAGATTATGAATTCAAGTACATATTTATGGAGAAACAATTCCTTGTTATTGTAAGAGGATTGAAGAAGTTTAGGCATATGGTTTCAAACAATAGGATTCATGTTATGGTCTCTCATCCTAGTACCCAAGAGTTTCTCTTGAGTAAGGTCCTTAGTTAGAAGAGGGCATGATGGATTACTAAGGTAATAGAATATGATGTTGATATTAAAGTGATAAATTTGATAAGGGGTAAAGGTATTTTTAAAGATCTAGCTTCAGATCTCCATGAGTCAAAAGAAGAGGCTTTAGTCAATCATGATATCTCCCAACTAACTGGCTCCTTACCTCTACAAAGTTGGACATAAGATGTTATCAAATTTCTTCAAAGTGGTGAATATCCTAATGGTATGAGTAGACACCAAAGGAGGTACTTCAAATTACAAGTTATTATTTATTGTATTATAGATGGTGTGATTTTTAGAAGAGACATTAATGGTATGTTATTGAAATGTATTAATAATGATCAGTTTGGAGTGTTGCTTGAAAAGTTCCATGATGGAGCAGTAGGAAGACATTTCTCCCCAAGAATCATAGCTACCAAGATCATGATAGTAGGATATTATTAGCCTAGTCTCTTCAAGGATTGCTATGCTTAGGTGAAAAGGTGTATAAAATGTGCATTATTCATAGGAAAGTAGAAGCTTTCAACTCTCCCTTTGAGGCCTATCCAAGTACATCAACCTTTTATGCAATGGGTTCTTGATTTCATTGGTATGATAAACCCCCCATCAAGTGCTGGTCACAAATGAATACTCACAGCAATTGACTACTTCACAAGGTGGGTTGAGGTAGTAGCATTGAAGCAAGTTAATGAGAATGCTATCTTGAAGTTCTATTAAAGTATCATAACAAGGTTTGGCACTCCTTCTATTATCATTTCAGATAATGCACTTGCTTTCTTGGGAGTTAGGATAGTTTATTGGGCAAATGGTAATGAAATATACTTAAGCACTTCATCTAACTATTACCCTCAAGGTAATGGGTTGGTTGAATCCACTAACAAGAATATAATCAGAATCATCAAGAAAACTTTAGAGGAAAATCAAAGGACTTGGCAAACTAAATTGAAGACAACCCTATGGGCTGATAGAATAACTCCAAAGAGCTCATTAGGGAATTATCATTTTGTTCTTACCTATGGAAGGGATGATAGGCTACCTATATCCAAAGATCTACTTGCCTTGGTGTTGGCACATCAACTAGAGTTGCTTGAGAACACTCCAATAGAGGTGAGGTTAACATAATTAATGGAGTTACAAGAGACTAGAGATAAAGCTCATCAAGGTATGGAACATCACCAAATACTAATGAAGAATTATTTTGACAAGAATTCAAATCCAATAAAATTCAAAGAAGGTGACATAGTATTGAAATGGGATGAATATAGAGTAAAACTAGGGAGACATACCAAATTTGACACCTTATGGAGTGGACCATATGTCATCATCAAGTTTAAACAAAGAAACTCTTTTCAATTAGAAAGGATGAGTTGAGAGGATCTGCCCATCCTTTTGAATGGGATACATTTAAAGACCTATTATTAAGGAGATGAAGGTTAGTCTTGTAAGTAGTAGATTAGGTGTGTGTGTGTCTTTCTTTCAGTTATGTTGTGTTCCATAAGTGTTCTACTTGAACACATGTTTGTTTATTTTTAGTTTGTATTTTTTCATGTGCCTTTACTTTGTGTTTGGTGTGGTTTCAAAGGTATTTTGTGTGTAACACTAGTGTATAGGTGACTCCATGGCCCAATGGATAGGATTAGGCTATTGGTCTTGTCATTGCAAGCATACCACCCTTGGGAAATCACCAAGAATGTTGACTATTTTGACCTCAAGTCAAAATGAGTCAACCCCCTATAGTAAAAAAATTGATATAGGGGTATATTATAATGTTATAAGGTGTGTAATGGTTCATTTGATGTAATTTAATGTATTTCTAGCCTTGATCATAGTTCAGTTTAGTCTTTATGTCATTTTATATCACTTAAGGGTCATAAATTAAAGTGGTATAGTTTTCCAAGATGTCCAAGTGTTATAAACTTATTTATAACATCCAATATGTATTATTCCTTTTCAATAAAGTTAGGACTAACTGGAACTTATAGGTTCTAACTAAAAATCAAGAAAACAAGTGAAAAGGAGGAGTTTTGAAGGTTGTACAACCTATGGTAGAGAGTGACATGTGGGAGAATATTATGTAGTAACATATCAGATTTATTGATTCCATTTACATGCTTTATCTTCTTTAGAAGTGTAAAAATTAGACCAAAACAATTTTATATCTCCATCACTCCACTAGGCAAGCAAAACTAGTTAATGGGTCTTTTGATGGTATGGCCATTAGGATGAATTTAAAGTCAAATGATATTAGTGGTGTATATTATAATTTATCTAATTAAATTTCATGTTTTTATTTGGAGTAATGGTTTCCTATACTTTATGAACCATTCCTAAGAAGCTAATTGTCTGGTTTTACTTATCAATCCCCACACCCTGTAGGTTTTGCCTCTATTTGAGCATATCCATACAATATATTTGGTGAAATGGTTTTAAAAGGATTTAAAATTCCTTATATCATGTTCACCATTTTGGTTTCATGTTCAGAAGTCATTTTATGAGTTCAAACCTCTTAGGTTACAGGTGAAGTATGCTAGTGAGGTTGTAGTCATATTTCATCAATTGCATAAGGAATCATTCTCTAAAATAGATTAAAATCAATGTGATATGGTTTTACATGAATATTATATGTCATTAAAATATCTTTATTCCCAATTTCATTCTCCAAAGCTATTAGTCATGAAGTTGCAGTCAAAAGCGTAGCACACAATCAGCTCATTGCTTACTTTCACTTATAGTCATGGCATGTGGATCCTGAACATGTTCATAAAGGTGTTAGTAATATCTAAATGTGGGGTGAACATACTCCTATAACATGATCAATAAAACCAATCTCTCTCAATGAAAAATGAGGGACTATGATGGCTAATTCAGTCCTTAACACAGTCATACACCATGAATATACACCTATAGGTGCCCTTAGGAGGATATCACATTGAAATGGGATGTGGAAACTTGTTTCAAGAATTTAAATGTTTTGAAATATCATTTGAACACTTTAAGAAAGTATACAAATAGTTATGATGTCATAACATATCCACATCACTCATGTTCACATTCACTACCTTGTTTGCAACTGTATCAACACCTACAGGATACTGAGAGCATTGATTTTGGAGTATTGAAACTTGTTTAAAATCCTTCAAGGTGGTAAATATGCAATGGGATACCTTGATAAGGTATAATATGGTTTATAATCCCATATATATCATGCATTCTACCTATATTCACAGTCACTACCTACATACTGAGATGCCCACCTATAGATAACACTAACAGAGACTTGGGATTGTCTCATAGAGATGTTATCACATTTTTTTAGATCTTTATTGGGGTATTAGGATATTGGAGATACTATGAAAATCATTTTTGAGGCATTATATTATTAGGCAGAGTGAGAAGTCACTTCAAGAGAAGAAAATTTGACTTTAGGTACAAGTTTCCCTAAAGCCCCAAAACATAGGCCCAATCACTTTTGGTGATGCCATATAACAATGTTGAAAGGATCCTAAATGAATATAAATGATCATATCTTGTAAATTTAATTAAGTTTTAGAACCTTTCAAAAGAGACGGGATTTTTGACTAAAGGAACACAATGTATGGAGGCTTCAAAGTTACATATTTATTCATTGTATTTCTTCAGTGTTGTCTACAGTTTTGAAGCCTCAAATGACCTCTACACCCTAAAGTTGTAGTGTAAGAGATTATTATCATGACTAGTGGTTTCATTGGAATTAATGGAACATTAATGATTCAAGGGACCTGGAGGAGAGTTGAAATGGACCTCCATCAACACCTACAGGTGTGTCATTGCTTAGAAGGGTCACCTACAGCCTGACTGTAGGTGACTCACAAATCCATGAAGTGGACCTTTATGATACTAGGATTAAAAACATAAAAAAATTCCATTTGATTTGATCCTAAGACCTCAAATTAATCCTATAGGGTTAAGCCAAATTTTGAATGTTGAAATATACCTATAGGACCCTTGTTATCCCATCAGTGGTCAACTACAGTTGACTGTAGTTGATAATGAGCTAGAGCATGGTGTTATGGGTGTTGACACAACATGGAAATGATGTGAATAGATTAAAATGACTCTAGTATTTCATTTTAGGCTTATAAAATATGGAAAATCAATAAATTAAGGTCTAATAAGCAAAATCTACCTACAAGCACCTCTTTCAAGGTAAGAAAGCACAGTCATAGTTGACTGTAACTGAGCATATCAAGGTGAGAGGTGAACAATGTAAGGTTTGATTAAGGTATGATGATAAACATGTTTGAAAGTAACCTAAATTTATAATGACCATTCCATGGCATCCTCATAACATGGAAACATGGGAAAGAGAGATTCTAATAAGGCATCCTACAGTCACATGTCTAAACCCTGCACAATTAACTTTTTCACAGTCTAAGTTGAGTATTTGACGATGTTTGGAGGGTATAATGATATGTAAAAGACTTGAAACCTTGCATATAGTGTCTATATATCTTGGATAAGCCCTTCAAATCACCCTTTGGTCTATGGTAATAGGGGAAATGCTCTTTGTTTTATCTCAGACAGAGGGCACTTCCCAAGGGTGGAAACCTATAGGTTTTGAGAAAAGGAGATGAAAAGGTGAGATAGAGGTTGATTAAACCTTTAAAGAAGATGTTGGGAGATTTTTTAGATATATAATAGCATGAATAAACCCTCACATATGTTATAATCCAATCATGATGGCCTAAACCCATAAGTATGCAAGCTAAGCCCTACTAGGTTTTAATTATGCCTAAAACCCTAGAGGGGTATGATTTCACTTTTGACATTAGATGAACATTATAACCAATTTTAAATTTTTTATAGATAAATATCAGGTGTGTTCAAGCTATTTTAATGCAAAATAGACCACAAGTTAGCCATTTTTTGGCTTAAGACCACCACAGGGTATGTAGAATGCATGAAAAAGCTCAAGAGGCTAACTTGAGATACTCACACCTACTCGGAGGATTAAAATGGGGTTATGAGAGGTTTGGAGATGTTTAAGGAGGTATTAAGCAAAGAATTTTTGGATTTTTTTTTCAAATTGAATGTCAGACCTTTATGAATAAACCTTAAGGGTTAGAATCACTCTAAACCCTCTAAAACCCTTGTTAGTGACCTGATTGGGAAAATGAAGAAGGTGATGAATCCATTTGGGATATAATGGATTCATAAATTATTGGAAGTTTCAAATAATTCTCTATGGCTCCTCCCCACCCATTTGGATTGTACTGTACTTATACAGACATGGCACATAACTAGTTTCTTTGACAATTTTTAATGTTTTTTAGGTTAAAGGGAAATTAAAAGGATGAAAGTCAATTTGGGAGATAGGTTGGGACATAATATAACCATTAATTTAAATTTAATGCATCATAAAATCTCATAAGTTCTTTTGCAAGTACCTTCATCTCACCCAGTCCAAACTGGCATAGTGAACAAGCAAGTGAGAAGGTGAAATCTCTAAGTGGGTGGAATTTTAAGATCTATTTGAGGAATATAAGGAAATAATGGTTCTTTATAGGTGTCATACACTCCTTTATACAATTTTTAAAAAAAACTAAAGGCAACTTTGGTGCCAAGTGTGCAAGGTGAGTGAAAGAGGAGTTATTTGGATTGCAGGCAGTGATAACTCATGTCCATAAGAATCTTGATGATTAGGGATGAAAAAAATGCATGTTAGGGATTTTTTATAACCCCTCCCTCTTGTTGCAATAATCTCATCTTTACCTAGTCTGTAGTGGGACGTTTCAAGAAGGCCAAATGATGAAGGTAGTTTTCTGAGCAAGTAATTGAAGAGTCATATGCCACGTTTTAGGAGTTTCATGCTTTGAGGGAAATATGTCCAAGTAGACCTTACATGATCTATTCTAAATTACTATCTCTTGTATGTGTAACTTCCTTTCTCATCTTGACACATGGTCTAATGACTCTTTGACTTTTTTCTTCTCACTTCTATCTTAAATTCTATAAGTAGTAGCCATTTTGGCTCTTGTAAACTAATACCACACCTAGTATGGCAAAGCCCTACTATTTTGATGTCATATTTTTCCTTTGAATAATATAAGAAATTTATTTTTGAGTTCATAAACATCTTGTTTGAGTGTGTAAATTGATGAATGGTTGAGTCTTGTGATTATCTCCTTGGTTTTCCTTATCCTTTCATGTATTATGCAAGAAAGTTCTCAATATAACAGGTCATATAGACTATAGTTACTGTGTTAGTATCTATTAAAGTGTTAAAGTGTCCTTAGATTCATTAAACTAATCTCTGGTCTATTTACCTTGAGTGGTCTCATGCATATTACCTCTATATTGAAACACTTATGTTAGATCACCTTAGGACTTTGATACTAGTTTGTAGATCTTGTTCTTAGTGAGATAATTATGATATCATAGTGGATATATTAATGTTGTATCACCCCCTAGATTATCTTAACTTTATGCATATTTTTAACCCTTTTCCATAAGCAATTAATAGTATAGGTGACAAGCACTTCAAGACAAATTTAGGGAATTAGCCCTTAAACCTAGAGGTTTACTTCTCCTATAGGTTAACCCACATACCTATAAGTATACTAATGTTT
This sequence comes from Torreya grandis, assembly GCA_037957365.1. Classification (NCBI taxonomy): domain Eukaryota; kingdom Viridiplantae; phylum Streptophyta; class Pinopsida; order Cupressales; family Taxaceae; genus Torreya; species Torreya grandis. The sequence goes on from JARHVA010000460.1 coordinate 2,629,017, forward strand.
CCCAAATCTTATATTAGGATTGAACACCCTCATATAGGGTGAAATACATGGTGACAATAGTTACATCTCTTACTTGAAGGATTTAGAGTACCACAAAATAAACCTACCATATTGTATTATGATAATGTAGGTGTTATTAAACTTATTCATAATCTAGTGTTTTATGAGAACAAAAACCACATTAAGGTATAGGTACATTTCATACACAAACATATTCAACAATACAACATCTGACTCCATTTTTCTTTGACAAAAGAATAACATGTAAATGTCTTCACCAAGTTACTTATACAAGACAAATTTAAGGCATGTAGAGAATCTCTTTCTTATTCACTTAAGGCCATGATAAATTAAGGTGGGGAATGTTAGGTTTATCTTAGGGGTGATTAATTCACCATTGTCAAATAAATGTAAGTTATTAAAAATGTTGCTACTCATATTTAGCTTGGATAATTAGTTTGTTATAATAGCATTCAAAATAGGTTATAAATATATTAAATTTAGAATGTTCATGATAATATAAATCACGTATGTTAAGTGGGATGTTTTAGTTGTGACCCTAATTCATAGGGATATTTGGATAATTCCCTCCCTATTGTATAGGGTCTACTATGAGCGTATAACACTATATAAAGAAACCATTGTAATGTTTATTATTTTCACAGAATAAATAATTATTCAATCTTAATATTAACATGGATGAAGAGGTGAATCATATATACAATATCACCATGTAAGGTGTAGAAAATTGTACTTAAATAGTGATGGAGTCATCAATTGGAGTGATACAATCTCCATCTATGACACTACTAGTGTTGCTTCTAATAATTAAGTGTAGTAATCATATAAGGTGATCAGACATAAGTGTGTTGTTGTACACCTATATCCCAAACATTATACTACATCCAAAATTATAATGAACATAAAATTCAAGGTTGATTAGACTCTAAGCATAAAAATATAGGTTTGAAGAACCACACCCAAAGATGAAAATGTTATTCAAACTAAGAAAGGGTAATATTTCAACCATTTCTAATTATGATGGCCCAAAATGTGCCACTAATTTTGTAAATTATTTATAATGGCATTTATCTAAGGAAATATAAAGGTTGCATGCCTTGGTTTACACCTTAAAGAACATAGTTGTGCATTGGCTGTAAATTCACAAACCTACTATACCAACATGGGCTACCATGAAAAAGGTTATTTATATGTGTTTCAAGTGAAATACAATTAAGCACACATTACTTACATATAGTGGTAATCAACCACTATAGAATAATAAAAATAGATGTGAAGAATTATGGAACAAGAGTGTGCACCACCTCCCATAATATAGTGTGTCCATGTTTTATTACAACAATAAAAACTTAGGTGATTTCTTGCTATGTGATTTGTGAAAAATGTTGAGGGATGAAAATCTAGGAGTGTATGAAGACATATGTTGTTCATAAATTTTCCTTTTCCTCTTCCAAGCTAAATATCTCTAAACCATTACAATGGATCCATAAATCCATCATCAAACACTATATGATTATGGAAGTAAATGTGCACAAGACACATAGTGATTATGGAAGTATATGATCATCATCTAACATTGCAAATAATGTTTGAAGAAGGAATTAAGGAAAATTATTATAGTGAAACTAATGAAGAGGTCTGGTTGGAACATAATTAGAGTTTTATGTACAACAAAGAGAATTTAATTCATAAGGTATACAAAACCCAACCTAAAGATACCAAAAATAGATTAAAGATGGAGACTGTAATCACTTAAATTTAGTCATGAATACTTGATAATGTCAGTTCTAGCCAAATTTTAATTTAAATGAATTGAGCACTTAAGTGGGCCTATTTCACCACCTCACTATATCCTAAACAAATATACAGACCTATCCATTTCTAATTTTCTATTTTACTCTTTAAAAATGTTACTAATCACTAAAAGCCTCTATAAGCATTTGTACATACATACCAAATCATAAATTTCACATGTTACCCTTCAATAAAAAATCACAAAGTATAGGTCAATAATGGTAGTTGGCCTTGACCCATGTGGATCGATCCTATTTTTCACCTTAACAATGAATACTTTAAAATTTTAAATTTACCTTATAATTTGGTATATAATTTTGTAATAGGAAGCAAAAATTTCCCCCCTTTTAGATGGATATAAAGGCACATATAATTAACCTATTCTATCACTTATAAATTTCAATGTCAAGGCATACTTAACACTCTTTCACACTGATCAAATATTCACTATTATTCCCAAATTTGATTTTAATCATTTGAAGTAGTACTTATCCAAGTCGAGAGTCTATTTTATCCAAGTCAAATGGAAGCATTATCAAGTATCCAATCCATATATAGATGCATACATGTATCAAAAGGAACACCATCACATAAATCACTCTAAGTGGGAGAACTATGTGGGCTTGATTTATATATTTTAAATATTAGATACATAAGTAGTGATCAATCACCACAAGGTGATTGGGGTTAACTCAGTCCATTACACTTCTTCATGTTCTCTTTGTATATTTTCAAGTATTGTAAACCTTATTAGGGTTTTAACTTTGAATAATTCATTTTAGGTCATTCATTCACATCTAAAGGTCAAATTTATACACACATGCATGTGTTTTTTGTAAGCACAATAAAATATGCCCTAATTTTTCATAGAGGATAGAATCGACCAATATAGGATAATAGTGGTAATCAATTATATCCCATATCAATCAATCTTGACCCTGATCAATGACTGCTATAATTTTAGTTTCACATGCATAATCAAATCTGATTTATCATTTCCATCTATCTCTCAATCTTACATAGTCAACACACATGTAAAAAATAAAGTCCCATTATGGTATTTATAGTTAAAATTCTTTCATTAGATCTTGCTTCATCTATTTTAGTAATGCTATTTTATTTTGATAGTTACAAATTATTTTACAACATTTTACTCCCCTTATATTATTTTTATCTTAATTATAATCAATACACCAATTAATTCTAAATTTTGATAAAACATTATGCTTTTTGATATATCTGTTTGTTTAATTTGTCTGGTTTGATGAGTGCCATGATCCATATCATGCATTACTTATTATGTATGCTTATATTACAACTACTATTATGAGCTTCATTGATACATTTATCTAGATTCGACACTTTAGGCTTTACCTCATATGTTACATACATGATTTGAATGGTATATATCTTAATACATTGACATACATTTTCATATATGATAAAATATTCAATGATTACATATTGATACACTAGATATAAATAAAATCTAATAATGATAAGAAAAATAATTACTCCAAAGAAATAACATGTATAGAATAAAGAAGGTGGTGATGCATGGATGCAAACAAATATCTTTCGAACAAGGGGTACTTCAGGAGGTAAGATATGCAAATTAATTATAGATAGTGATAGTTGTGAAAATATGATTTTTAAGGATATGATTGAGAAACTAAGTTTGTAGTGTGAAAAACATTATAATCCTTATCGGATTTCATAATTTAAAAAAGGGAATGAAGTTACAATAGATAAAAGGTACTTAATAAATTTTTCTATAAGTAACACATACAAGGATGAAATATGGTGTGATGTTATATCAATGGATATATGCCATGTATTATTGAGAAGGCCATGGCAGTTTGATAAAAAAAATCATGATAGATCAAAGAACACATATAGATTATAGAAAGGTGGTATGAAGGTAGTTTTGTTACCTCTTAAATAAGAAGGGTAGGCTGAAAGTATGTTGAATTTAAAACAATTTATCAAAGATATGAATATGGCATGTGTTTGTTATGCATTATTAGCAAAGAAAGTAGACACAAAAGTGGTGCAAGTACTAGTAGAAGTAGTAGTAATGTTGAAATAATATGCAGATATTATACCTGATGAGTTATTAGATGGTTTAGCATCAAAGAGAGATATTCAACATCATATTGATTTGATTTAAAGATCAACTCTACCTAATAAAGCAACTTATAGGATGAATCCAATAGAACATACAATATTAAACAAATAGATTACTAAATTAGTGAGGAAGGGTGTACTAAGGGAGAGCATGAATCTATGTACAACACCAATGTTGCTTACTCCAAATAAATATGGGGGGTGGAGGATGTGTGTGGATAGTAGAGAAATATATAACATTACAAGCAAGTACATGTTTCCTATAGCTCGCTTAGATGATATGATGGATGTTCTTGCATAAAAAAATATTTTACCAAGATTGATCTAAGTAGTGGATACTATCATATTTAGTTTCATGAAGTAGATGAATGGAAAATAACATTCAAGACTAGAGATGGTTTATATGAGTGGATGGTGATGCCATTGGATTATCTAATACACCCAACACATTTATGAGGGTGATAAACACAGTTCTAAGATAATATAATGGTAAGTTTGTGGTGGTTTATTTTGAGGATATGTTAATATTCAGTAAGACTAAAGAATATCACTTATAGCATTTGAGAATGGTATTATAGTTATTAAGAAAAGATAAGCTCTATGCAAATTTGAAGTGAAAGTTTATGCAGAACAATTTGATATTTTTGGGATTTATAGTTTTAACAAATGGTGTAATAATGGATGAATAAAAATTAAAGGCAATTGTTGAGTGGCCTATCCCAAAGAGCATCACAAAGATAAGATGTTTACATGGTTTAGTAACTTTTTATAGAAAGTTCATTAAGAATTTTAAGAGTCTTGTTGCACTAATAACAAATTGTATGAGAGGAAAATAATTTGCATGGACAAGGGAAACCATAGAAATCTTTGAGTTGTTGAAGAATAAAATTATAGAAAATCCTATTTTAGCATTAACATATTTTAGCAAAGTGTTTGAGGTTGATTTTGATGCTTTGTTTGTGGGAATTGGTATTGTTTTGAGTCAAGAAGGGAATCCAAAAGGATATTCAGTGATAAATTGAATGAGGAAAGAATAAAGTATTCTACGTATGATGTTGAATTTTATGCCACTGTACAAGCATTAATACATTAGAGGTGTTACCTGGTTCCTAAAGAGTTTATCCTATGTGAATACTCAAAAGAAGTTAAAGAGTAGCCATGCAAAGTGGATGTCTTTCTTGTAGGGTTATACTTTTATGTTGAAGCACAAATTAGGAAAATAGAATCAGGTAGCTAATCTTTGAGCAAGTAAGTGGGGTTGATAACTCCTATGGTGAGTGAAGTAGTTAGATTTGAATTTATTAAGGAAGCACATGATATTGATCTAGCTTTTGATAATAGTTAGGTAATGCATGAATCCATTGATAGGTGATACAAGTAATGTTTACGATGAGTATATTATGCAATATGGTTATCTCTTCAAAGGGAAACAATTATGCATTCTAATTAGGTCTCTAAGAGACATTATTATAAGAGAATTACACATTGGTGGTTTAGTTATATATTTTGGTAATAAAAATACCATAGCTTTGGTGAAAGAAAAGTATTTTTGGCCAAATATGAAGAGAGATGTGATAAGATATGTTTCAAGGTGCAAGATATATCAAGTGGCAAAAGGACATGCATAAAATACAAGGTTATACATGCCATTACTAGTTCCAATAGGACCATGAACATATTTGAGTATGAATTTTGTGTTGAGATTACCAAACAAATAGGGAGGTAATGATTCAATTTATATTTTTTTAGATAGTTTTTATAAGATGGTTCATTTTATTGCATTAAAAAAAGTTAATGATGCCACTAAAGTTGCAGAATTATTTTTTAAAGATATTTTAAGATTGCATGGTGTTCCAAAAACCATTATATCAAATAGGGACACAAAATATCTAAGTCATTTTTGAAGGATTTTATAGAAGATGATGGGAACCAAGATGATTTTGCATATAATAGTTTAGTGAAGAGATCAATATAAAAATCAAAATTTCATATTATTTATGGGATAAAGCATATGAGTGTTTTAGATTTGGTACAGTTATCAATTGTAGAATGAGTTAGTGATGATGCAGAAGCATTTGTAGAACATATACAATAGTTAAAAGAAGTAAGAAGAAAGTTACATGAAAGTAATGAAGTATAAAGCAACAATAGATGTCAAAATAAGGTCAAAAATATTTAAAGAATGATATTTAGTAATGGTTTACTTGAGGAAAGAGAGATTTTTGAAAGGCACATATAACAAGCTGAAGTACAAGAAAATTAAATTATGCAGAATGGTGAAGAAAATCAATGAAAATGTTTATGAATTGAATTTACCACATAATTTTGATATCTTTCTAGTGTTTAATGTTTTATATTTATATGATTTCCATGGAGAAAATGGTGAAGGTGAAGAAGATGAAGAAGTAGATTAGAAATAATAGGTGCTAGAGAAGAAGAAAGAAAAGATAGTGCAGGTTTTGGATAAGGAGACAATAAACACAAGGCAACAAAGTTATAATAGATTTTAGGTACAATCGAAAGGTTTACATCAAGAAGACAACACTTAAATTAAATAATGGGAGCTAAAGAAAATTAATAAGAACAAATGGCAACAATACAATCAAAGGAGAATGTTGTAGAAAAAGAGGCCAAAATTTTGGAGGCCATAACAACCATCTTAAAATTTTCAGTACATCCATAACCTGGTCTATTAGGTTATGAACATTTTCAATAATTTTTGGAGGCCATATGTGAGCATCTGAGGGTCTGAAATTACAGTTTAATATTATTGTTGGTATTTTTTTAATTTTATAAATTATATATTTTTGTAACCAGACTTTAAATTTAGTTAATATTCATTCGATAGGTTAATTTTATTGTTTAGTTTATTTTTGGATATTTTTAGAGATGCACGCACTTGCATACAAAACTTACCAAAAATAACAGTTGTTAAAAATAACAAGTCAAGTTTTATTATTTTTTAGAGTTATGAATTTTGCATGTCAACTCTAATTTTGAGTTGAGGCTTATTTATGCATGATTTTTAATTATTTGAATCATTCAATATGAATCAATATAGCTTATTATTTCAAAATCTTTACCTATTGGTGTTTTCTTATCTTGATAGTATTCTAGTTTAATAAAATTTAATAATAAAAACTTTGTAATGTGAAATATCACACTACCAACCCTTACCTATAAATATTAGTTATAATTATGGTATAATTTGACTACTATTAATAATTTTACATAATATGTTACCATTTTAGGGACTTGAACGATTAACCAATTCAAATATAAAAAAATTACACCACCATTCATTCATATTTAATTTTATTTTTATATTAATATGGAATCTTGTTGGTATTATAGGGTGAAATCATGCTAATGTATTTAATAAAAAATATTTGATGTTATAATCTTTTACTATCATAGTTGTAAAATTTGTTGCTTCTTCACCTACATAGTTTTCAAACAATTTTGTCTAATAATTTTAGCAATGCTTCAAGTTGTAAACCATTTTTTTTAAAGTGACATTATGTTTCCTACCACACTTTTGATGTATATATTTTACATTGTAAAAATCAACATATCTAATTAGAGATTTTATGCTTTCACAATTCATAAAAAAATACATTCAAATTTTTTTCTTTAACATTTCAAATCACCAATCATGATCCATCATAACTATCTTTATCCTAATAATAGACAATGGTTGGTGATATGAAATTTACTATGAAAATAGACACAGTATTTATAAATGTTATAAATCTAATATGTCTAAAGTATATATAAGTTCCTATTCAGACTCTTCTTTTACTATAGGAATTCCAATGCTATCCGCTACACTTATAACAATGTTATACATTTTCTATTATAATTTGAATAATATTATAATAAACTAATATTGTTTTAGTTACCAAGTGAATATATATTGTAGTGACTAATACGGACAAATCTCTAATCGCCATTTGTTGTATTTATTCATTCTTATCATTTTCCCTACACTATATATAAGCTAAAGAGATAAAACTAATGCACCACACAACATAGTAGCTAGCTTCATTGGAGGAGGCTATGTAGTTGAGAGCTCGGAAATTTTTGTCCATTCCATTTCTCATTTCACATGAAATAAAGGAAAGATTGAAGATGGTTAGTTTGTTGCTTTTATTCCTCCCTCTACTTAGTCAAATCTCACATTCTTCTCCTTATTATTTTGATCAACATGCTCTTCTTTCTTTCATGAATTCCCTCACTATTCATTCTCTGCACAATTAGTCCCCCAATCACAACACCTATAATTAGACCAATGTTAATTGCTCTCATTGTCGACACCATGTGATTTCCTTGAATCTCATTCTTGTGGATTTTGGCCCTGTCTCTCAATAAATTTGAAAATATTTCTTGGGTTGCTAAATATGTAGGAGCTAGACAAAGTAAGGATAAAATGGAAGCTTTTATATCAAATTTTATTTTACTTTTAGTATTTGGTATCTGGGAATTAATTTATTCTTCCTCTTCTTCTTCTCCTTATGTGTGATCAACGCTTGTTAAAAAGATACTTCTTCCTTGGATCTGCTTGGATCCATGCTTTCTGTTATGTAGTATTTTAGCTTCAGCATTTATGTTATGCAAGATTTTTATTAATTCATTTCTGCAACAAATAGTAATTGTGTATATTTTCCCACAAATGTTAAAAGGTGATTCCATTCATTTGTTTACCCTTCATCTTTCTTGATGATTTTGTAACTCCATTCCCATATTTGAGTTAGATTGTACCTCTCGCTTTAGATGATGTATTGTGCCAATATATTTCAACTTGAATATTTCATTTATCTTTGTGTTATATTTAGACAGAGGAATAATTCATTGTATTTTGGTGCACAATGTTTTTTTTAATATTCCCCATTTCCTTAAGTAAGTTATTATTTATGCATTATAGTAGAGAGGAGCTAGTCTTCTCTGGTCGCTGTTCTATTTTTGTAGTCCCACACTCGTAGAGCTTCCCATGTTGTCCTTGAAGTGCAGGAAACATTTCAATCAAACACTTCTGAGCATTAACATATCTCATATTTTATAAAAATTGTTTGATGTTGTAAATTATGTAAACTAGAAAAAAAACTTTTAATTAAAAAATATATAAATAGCAGTGATTACTAAGACATAATATTATACTCTCACCCCAATCATAAACTAGCTCATATATGTTAAATATATCCATCTGAAAAATGTGATATGTATGTATCAATCTCAAGGTGCCTATATTGGATTTATTGCATAGTTTTTCCTATTGAAGAGTTCCACACTAATTAAAAATTCCATCACCTTGTCCTTAGATTTGCCATTTTATGGTTACAAATGCCTCAAACAACTAACTAGACCACAACATCGGGTTCAAAAAAATACTTTTATAAAAAAGGTGGGCTCTAAATTTCACCATATGAACAAGATGTTTTGATTTTTTGATTTCATTCTTCAAGAAAGAAGAGAAACAACCTTATATGATGGTGAAATTAATGTCAAATTTAAGGCTGGTCATTTTTATGAACATATTCATGAACATGACACCCCACCACCACCTTTGGCTACCATTGTAGGTTATGCCTCTTGGCATTAAATTTTTTAATTTAAGTGAAAGTTTTATTCTTCCATATAACTCATAATTAGCTTGGAAATGTTTAGTAATTACATAGTTTCAAAAAACATAATTTAAATTAGGTGCAAGACACTAAAGGCTAACTTAAAACTTAATACAAAGTGGAAGCATCCCAAGGTCTATCTATATTAAGTTGTCTATTTCCCTGTGTTATAAAAATAACCTAATAAATGTAAACATAGTAATCCATAAACAAAAATTAGATGCTCATATTTGGGATTCCAATATGTGCACTCACTAGTCCTTTTTTAACTCTATATGCAACATAATGTTCAAAGTCCGTAATTATATCTCCTCTCTAAAATGATGTGGAGAGACACCATATGAAACCTAAAAGAATTTGACATTAACAACCAAATCCAATATGTTTTCCTTAATTTATTTAACATTGCATAGGCACAGTCGTGTCATTTTAGGCCCTTAGAAAGAGAAATCTTACTTGTAGATTTTACGATTAAGGTAGGGGAAGTTGAGGTAGATAACAATTATTTTGGGACTTTAACATTATCTTAATTCCTTAGATAAGTATTGTTAACCAAATTTTAAATCATTTAAATAACTTGTGCTATCATAAAATTACAAAATTTATAGTTTCTTTACATTCTCGATAACAAAGTCATTTTTATAGATTCTATTTAGACTAAGTCACTCTCTAAAATCCTTAACCACTACATAATTTTCAAACATTGTTTTGCCAGTAATTTGACAAATATTTCAAGTTGTATACACTATTTAATGCAAAGGTTATATTTTCCTCCATATTAGATTTTAGATTGTAAAAATTTACATATCTAATGTACCTATAAGCTCTTATTGAAAATCTTCCTTAGTGTAGGAGTCACCGTGATATCCACTTATGATAGTGCTATTTTCTATTCAGATCTAACTAATAATCTAGTTAGGTACTCTCATTTTAAATGGTAGGCACAAAAATATTTTAGTGAATGATATGAGCAAACCCTCTAATCACCACATGTTCTATTTATTCATTCTTATTACTTAACATTTTCTTTCATCTACTCCTGGATAAAAAATCTAAAAAGATACATCTAATATGAACCACCCATAATAGTGGTTGGTTTACTAGTGGAGGCTAAAAATTTGAAAGCCCACAGATCTTAATCCAGTCCTTTCCTCATTTCACTTTAAAGCAAGTGAAGATTGAATATGGTTCTTGTATTGATTTTCTTCTTCCTTTGGATTATTCAAATCTCACATTCTTTTTTTTCTTATTATTTTGATTAACATGCTCTTCTTTCTTTCAAAAATTCCCTCTCCATTCATTCTCTACATAATTGGTCTTCTAATCACAACATCTGAAATTGAACTGGTGTCACCTTCTCTCATCAACAATAACATGTGTTTTCTTTAAATCTTAAAGATATAAATTTAATCTACCTCATCTCTCTTTTTATTGGAAACCTCTTTTTCCTTACAACACTTATTCTTTGAAATAACAATATCTTTGACCAAATTCCACTTCAATTGAAAAGGTTATTTAGTTTAATAATATGACTCTTATCTAGAAACAAATAAAGTACAAATTTTAAAAGAAGAGGCCATTAATTCCATAGCATGAAGAAAAGGTTATATCATGACATGTGAGTATCTAATGTTTAGATTGGAAGTGAATCCCCCCAACAAAAAAAACAAATTGAGGTATTGAAAGTGAAGCCTTGTTTAGATTCTATGTGAAGCCTTAAAAATTAGGTAGGATGTACTGTGGCACAAGAGCATTGATTTTTATGAGAAACCAAGCAGAAATAATCACACAACCTAATGAACAGGGTTAGGAAAAGAGACAAATTCTCAACTTTTACCAAGCCAAAGTTCAAGACTATGATGAAGATGTTTTGTGTTACAAGACTTTTACGAAAAGATTGTTCACAAACAGTGGTCAAATTTGAAGGGTTGGTTTTCCTTTCAAGTTGAAGGGTATTTATGTATTTAATTTTTTGGTGATAAAAGTTGTAAAAATAATTGTTTTTTGATTGACAAGAATAAATTTAGTTGTTTTTTAATTTATAAGAGTAAATTTAATATACGTGTCACTAAAAGTATGAATTAAAGAAGCTTCAATTTCTATTTATTACGAAATGATTCAAATATAAAAATAAAATACTCAATAAAATTTTGGAAATGCAATCTATGGAATTTATTCAATAAAATTATAGCATTCACCCAAAAGAGTACAACAATCATAATCCATAACATCTTACTTCATATAAATTAAATGTACTTCTATTTTCTAACAATGAACTAAAAGAAAACATATAAATCATAGAATTGGGTTGAATAAGATCTAACTATGCAATGTTACACTAATAATATCAACTCGAATATTCATAACTTCCATATCCAACTGGTTCATTACACGATAATTCTTTTGTATACCAAGACCCACTCCATGCACCTACTGAACCCATCCATAAGTGGGTATCCCTACCCACCCTAACCATCAGTTAGAGATGGAAATATGAATGTAGTAGCCAATTTGGAACATATAACTAAAATCAAAAATGTGATACAAAATAATGTCATGCTTTTGTTTTTCCCTGTATACACCACCTTTGTCAGTTAACAACAATTTTCTAAGACCAACCTAGCTCATTATTACTGCATATGCACCCAATCCAACAAGAAAGGAATTAGCAGTATGGGTAGTTGTTAATTTGTTTGTCCACAATCAGTTTACCTTTCTTGCTATAATTTAGTATTATAATTATATAAAACCAATCTCACAATTCACTATAATTACCAATCTCACAGTCATTGTAATTACTAAATTACCAAATTACCAATCTCACAATTCACTATAATTACCAAATTATCAAATTAAAATTGTTTATAATTATTAATACAACGTTTACATTTATATATTTTATTAATAGATTATGAATACGTATTGCTAATGTCCTTCTTGTCTCATAAAAATAGTTATGAATAGGTACCGATACTACTAATTTATTATGAGATTGATAAATTAGTAATTATAGTGAGTGTTTTATATATTTATAATACTAATTTACAGTGAGAATAGGCATTGGTAATTTATATTCAGATTGATTTCATAAAAATGAAACTATATATATGTATGTATGTATGTATGTATGTATATTTTTTTATTTTTATATATATTTATATTACTAATTTTCAATAGTAAAAATAACATATATTTATTCACAGTTTACTATAAATTAGTATTATAAATATATGATACCAAATTCTAATATCACTTTAAATTAGTCTTATAAAAAGCGGTGAGATGGGTGTAGTTTTAGATATTTTGAAAGATATATATATATATATATATATATATATATATATATATATATATATATATATATATATATATATAATTCTAATTTATATAGGGAATATACATTATCGTGAGTGGTTTTATATATTTAAACTACTCACTGTAATATATATTCCCTATGTAAATTATAATCATGTATGTATGTATGTAAAATACTAATTTACAATGAGAATTAAGATTGCTTTATATATATTTATAATTCTAATTTGTAGAGAATATATATTATAGTGAATGGTTTATAATATTTATAATATTAATTTACAGTAAGAATTTAGATTGGTAATTTATGTTCTGACTATCTCATATATATAATAATACTCTGTACTGAATATATATTATTCACTGCAAATTAGTATTTTATATATATGTAATGAATATATATTATTCACTGTAGTGGTTGCAAATTAGTAGTATAAATATATATAAAAATGAAAAATAACCTAAGCCAAAGCCACGGCGCATGCCCACTGCTATTATTAATTGCAATTTGTTGGCACCTGGGAATGGCAATGGCGACCACACAACATAGTACACTCATGACGATTTGGCAAACGCTTACGGCGAATTGTAAATGCAATGCACTGAATGCATTAAAACAAATTTAATCTCTATTGGTGGTGACTAGCGGAATGCATTAACTACATAGCAATTAATAAATTAGCAAATCAAATGACAAGTTGTAAACTTATAACTACAAGTTTTAACGGAATGCATTATGCATCAGCCGATTTTTTTAAAACAACTTCAAAGTTTTAACAAAAATGTGGGACAATGGAATTGGGAATTTCATGTTCAATAAATGCCATTAATAGATTTCTTAGATACTGGGATGGAGTCTCGAGGGTTGGAGAATGAGTAGCTCGTAGAACTAAGCAATAAGCATTAGGGTAATATATATAAATCTGTTATGTAAAACTACGCTAATTAAAGTGGCAGGGATAAACCTCACCTTAGTTACAAACATTTTTAAAACTCACCCTTAAATGATTATACCCTTTTTCATTGTCATGTAATTTTTAGATTACATCTTTTTTTAACACGGCCATTTTTTTCAGACTTCTAAAACGAGATTACTGCTTCTCGGAAATCAATTGTCAATTATTCAACCGTATGAATGGGCCACAAATTGTTCAACGGTACCATAATGAAGACTTCATTTTCTGCGCTGTGCCAGGCAACTTTAACGTTTGCACATGGCTTCTCTGACATTTTTATTAAATAATCTGACACACTATGTGACTTTTATTTACGTGCTGACCAAGATAAACGAAAACCATTTCGCAGAAAGATCGAATACAACTTCAACGTTTGGACAGCGAAACGTTCGGACGACAGACTAAGATGAAGATGGTCTGTGTTACAAATGATTTAGCGAAAAGACCGCATACCACTTAAGTGTTTGGACGACAGCTGAACTTTATAAGCCGAACTTTATTTATTTATCTTTTGTTGTTTCTTCTGTAAAACAAGTGCTGAATCAAGATGAAGATGAAGATGGAGATGGAGATGGTCTGTGTGTTAGTCTTGCTGTTTCTCTCTGCACTTGCACTGCCTGCTCAAATCTCACATTCTTCTCCTCCTTATCATTCCGATCAACATGCTCTTCTCTCTTTCAAGAATTCCCTCTCCATTCATTCTCTCCATGATTGGTCTCCCATTCAAAACACCTGCAATTGGACCGGCGTTGCCTGCTCTCATCGTCATCCACAGCGTGTGGTTTCCTTGAATCTCACAGGTATGGCTTTAGTTGGCCCCATCTCTCCTTTTCTAGGAAACCTGTCTTTCCTTAAAGTACTTGATCTCAAGAATAATAGCTTCTACGGCCAAATTCCACCTCAGCTGGGAAGGCTTTTTCGCTTAAGAATACTTAATCTATCTAGAAATGAATTGGAAGGACCCGTTCCGTCCACTCTTGGAGGCTGCCGTTCTTTGCAAGCTCTCATTCTGTCTGTTAACCATCTGAACGGCACCATTCCCTCCCAGCTTGGCCTTCTCTCACATTTGGAGGTCCTTACATTACGAGTAAACCAACTGACAGGCAAAATCCCTTCCTTCCTAGGAAACTTGTCCTCTTTAACTTTCTTGGAATTAGAAGAAAACAGCATTCATGGTGGTATTCCTGTTGAATTGGGTATGCTTACTCAACTCCAACATTTGGGATTAGATGACAACTACTTAACTGGCCACATTCCATGGCAGTTTGGTAAACTGTCGGAGTTGCAGTATCTTAATTTATGGGGAAACCAACTCACTGGAGAAATCCCAAACTCCCTCTCTAATTGTTCTCTCCTTCGATTGCTTGACTTAGGCCCTAACCAACTGAGCGGCACAGTGCCCTTGGAGTTTGGTAAATTGCTCCACCTTCAGCAGCTTGGATTAGGAAAAAATCATCTTGTGAGCGGAAGCAATGGTTTGTCTATTCTAACAGCCTTGACTAATTGTTCCTATTTAGAAGTTATAGATTTGCCTTATAATTATTTCAGTGGGGTCTTGCCCTCTTCAATTGGCCGGCTCTCAAGGGTATTATCCTCTTTGGACTTGAGTTTCAATAAAATTGAGGGAAACATACCAAGTGAAATTGGCAACCTAACAAATCTGACTTTTTTAGATTTGTCTCATAATCTTTTGAACGGGACCATTCCATCCATGCTCAATCAACTTCCAAACTTAGAAAGATTGTCTCTACACAAGAACAATTTATATGGAACAATTCCAAAGCATTTGGGTCAAGCAAAAAAGCTTGGGTTGTTATCATTGAGTGAAAACATGCTTTCAGGACAAATTCCAAACAGTTTTGGGGATCTTCCTCAACTAAGAGTCCTTCTTCTTCATCACAATCAACTGTCAGGGAAAATACCTACCAGTTTAGGGAGATGCACAAATTTGGAAACGGTGGACTTTTCTTACAACAAACTCACAGGAAACATACCTCCAGAAGTTGCAGGTCTTCCAAATCTCCAATTCTATTTCAATATTTCCAGCAATATCCTGCATGGCTCTCTTTCAACAATGAGCAAAATGATAATGGTCCAAGCTATAGATGTGTCTTTCAACAACTTCTCAGGTGGAATTCCAGCTGCACTGTCAAGCTGCATAAATTTGCAATATTTGAATCTTTCTTGGAATTCCTTTGATGGCCCCATCCCGACATCACTCACTCATATGAAAAATCTTATGGACATTGATCTTTCTAGCAATAATTTATCTGCTGCAATCCCAATGGCTTTCAAAGAGATGAAAATGCTTCAACATATCAATTTTTCTTCAAACAGGTTAACAGGGGAGGTTCCAAAGGGAAGAGTTTTTGCAAGGCTTGATGAGTCTGCGGTTATAGGAAATCCTGGTCTTTGTGGTATATGGATAAATTTTCAGCCTTGCTCTCATTCCAAACACAAACATTTTTTTATCTCCAAAAAGGTAATTGTACCAGTTGTGATTGGCATTTCAATCTTCATCGTGTCTTTATTATTGTTAGTATATTCATATAAGAGACATACAAATCAGAAAATGGTTGCCCTCAATGTAGGACCCCCAATAATTTCATACAAAGAGCTTGTAGAGGCAACTGGGGGGTTTAGCCAAACCAATCTCCTAGGAGTTGGTAGTTTTGGATCTATCTATAGAGGGATTCTAAAGAGTGGCACAAACATTGCTGCTAAAGTTCTCAATTTTCAAGATGAGAATGCTCACCAAATTTTTATCAGAGAATGCAATGCATTAAAAAAAGTTCGGCACCGCAATGTAATCAAAATCATTTCAGCTTGTTCCACCCCTGATTTTAAAGCAATGATTCTTCCATTCATGTCAAATGGAAGTTTGGATAAATGGTTATATCCTCAGAGAGAAGAAGAATGCAGATTAAACTTGAATGATCGATTAAAAATAGCAATGGAGATAGCACATGGTATTGCATATTTGCATCATCACTGTTTTGTGCAAGTGATTCATTGTGACTTGAAACCTAATAATGTGTTATTAGGGGATGATATGACTCCATATATAGCAGACTTTGGCATTTCCAAACTAATATTTGGAAATTCAATGGATTCATTGACTTCTACAAATGCACTGAAAGGATCCATTGGCTACATTGCACCAGGTATAGATTTTGCACTATTAGAAAAAATATTATCGATAGTTTATTTTTATATTTTATATGAATATTTAAAATGGCTTGATAATCACTAAACATTGTATTGTATTACAGAGTATGGAATGGGTGGAAATCTTTCAACAAAAGGAGATGTATATAGCTATGGAATTCTACTTTTGGAGTTGTTGACAAGGAGGAAACCAACAGATGACATTTTTGTAGAAGGTGATCAAATCAATCTTCAAAAGTGGGTAGGTATGAATTTTCCAAATAAAATGAAAGAAGTGGTGGATAGCAACCTACTTAGTGATGTTAATGAGTCAGAGATATCAAAGGTATTGATATGCCTTACTCAGATTATACAAGTAGGGCTGCTTTGCACAAGTGATCTACCTCAACAACGCCCAAATATGATGGAGATAGTTGAGAGACTAGAAAAAATAAGAGGTCAATTTCTTGGTGCTCCTGTGACTTTTCAATTGCTAATAAATATCTCACCTTTGCTTGTGCAAACAAGATGTACAAGAAATACTAATTCAGGGAGCGATGAAAGTTGGTCTACATCTACATCATAACTCTTCACTCAACTATGTTAATTGTTAATTAGTATTGATTTGTTTATTATTATGTTCTCTTAGATTGAATAATAATATTGTAGTAAATTATGAGGTTATATAAGGACTATATGTGTAATATTTTACCAAATTAGGAAGATGTAAGGTTGAATTGTAGGTTTTTTTCTAATTTGATGATATGTAAGGTAGACATGGTTGTTGATTAAATACAATGTTTCCATAACATAAATTAATTTCAGACAAAAGGGTCGTTATTCTTGACTCTTGCCATGTTTCTTCATTATTCTTCTACTTTACAAAGACAAGATTTTTTTGGGTGTGATTTTTTTTCCAAACAGAAAATTCTTAGGTCCAATTTTTAGAGTTGGCTGAATTTTTGCAGTCTCTTGTTTTATGGATTCTCCTCACATGGATTAAATATTCTGAAATTAAAAAAAAAATCATGTCCTATGTCTCTCTTCAAATCTCCTTAAAAAATTCATGCTATCCATAGCCCCCATGCATTTTTCTTCATTTTAATACATAATTAAGCCAAATATAAATTAACAATTTGTGCAGAATGAATAAAATTCAAAAAAAGAGTGGAACATTTTTTATATATGTTATGGCTTAGATAGATATGTGTACAAAATATGTTCAAGCATATATAAGATCCAAGAATTGTTTGATAAAATGATTAATGTAATTCATGGACTAAAATCATTATTGAGCATGAAAAAAATAAGGTTGTAGATTTGTAAGCAAATGGACTTGGTATTTATAAAGCCAAATTCAACTGTATTTGACAACATTTTCCTAATAAATGTTAAAATGAAAACTTCAACATAAAGAATGGGGGTTCATCTAAAACTAGTTAATTTAGTGATTTTTTATCAAATGATTTCTCATTGAATGCAATAATCATTGTATATGTGCATTAAATGGATTTTTTTTAGGAATCCTTGGACATTTTTAAGATAATGTAATTCCTTGGTGTGAATCCAAACTCAAAAAAATTTACCAATATCTTCCCAACATGTGCCATATATATATATATATATAGTGTATCGAGATTCCTTCAAAAAATATTGAAATAAATATTTAATCAAATTTTGTAGTAGTGACTACCTTGATAAATGTGTATGCATTGTGCAACATATGTTATCTAGTTCCTTACATAGTAGTGTATATTATTATCCTTCACCTCCCAACAAAGATCAAATTTGAAGGGCCGGTCTTATTTTTAAGTTGAAGGGTATACATTCATCCAACCCTTCCATAATGAAACACTGTAAAAAGAGTTGTACTTTAGGTGACAAGACAAGAGCTAAGTAAGTATACACTTCATTAAAAAATATATTGCTCTTCCAATATTTATAGATTTCAATTTATAGAATGAGTTTGAACTCCTTGAAACTTGAAAGGGTTAAATATTTTGGCCATATGAACATAACTATGCTTTTTAACCATAAAATACAATGGAATTTTTTTGAAGTCCATATGGAATGAAAATGAAACAAATTGGATGGAATTAAACAAAATTTCTAAGGATTGCAAAATATTTATGAATGATTATAGAAATATATTTACTCTTTGATTATTTATTTTATAAATATTATTGACACAATTTTTCAAGAGAAATGTTGATTGGATAAATGTCATAATTTGTTTTACCCCTAATCAAAGTATGTTCAAAAAGAAAAAACTTTTGAAAATCGATTTTTGTATGAAATAAAAAAGGTATTTTTTTTCAATAATTTTGAAAGCAGACATTTACCACATTTTTGCATGAACTAAGTCAAAATATTTTTTCATTATTTATAATACGTGATCATTTTCATTTCCCACCATTAAAAATTAGTTTGGATTATTTTTGGGATTATGTCCTTCTATTTAAACAATGCCCATTATAATTAAATGCATTAAACATTAAAGATTAGAATATAACATTGAACTCTTTGAATGCCTAATAACTCTTGTTCCCCGAATCTCAAGGGTTATTTTATTTATAAAATTTCAACTCACTAACTTACTAGAATTCATAGAATGACAACTTCTTGTTCTACTTTAATTTTTCTCCAAAAATGACAACTTAATTCATACAAAGATCAAGAATTAGTGTATATTTGTTATGTTAGAAGATACAGTGATTAATAACTAAATATAGATTTAAATACACTTAATACAAACTTAGAACAATGGAGACAAATGACACAATTATTATTGACCTATAAACCCCATAAGGTGTAAGGAAAAACCAATTAGAAGAGGCAATGGTTCTACTTCCTATCTTGTATTGGCCAATGATGGATTATAATGAGATATAGAATAATAAAAACATTCAACTATCCTACTCACTTCATCATTATTTCATTATTTCAATCCTTCCTACAAACATCTAGACACCTTATATTATACTCTTACCCCAATCATAAACTAGCTCAGAAATGTTAAATGTATCCATCTAAAAAATATGATATGTATGTATCAGTCTCAAGGTGCCTATCTTGGATTTGTCACATAGTTTTTCCAATTGAAGAGCTCCACACTAATTAAAAAATCCATCACCTTATCCTTAGATTTCCCATATTATGGTAACAAATGTCCTCCAACAACTAACTGGACCAAAATGTCGAGTTCAAAAAAATATTTTAAGAAAAAAGGCATGCTCCAAAATTCACCATATGAACAAGATGTGATGATTTTTTTATTTCATTCTTTAAAGAAGAGTAAAAACAAACTTATATGATGGTGAAATTAATGTCAAATTTAAGGGTAGTCATTGTTATGAACATACTCACGAATATGACACCCCACCACCACCCTTGAATGCTATTGTAGGTTATGCCTCTTGGCATTAAAAAATATTTAAGTGAAAGTTTTATTCTTCCATATAACTCATAATTACTTTGTAAATGTTTAACAATTACATAGTTTTAAAAAGCATAATTTAAACTAGGTGCAAGACATTGAAGGCTAACTTAAAAACTAATACAAAGTGGAAGCATCTCAAATTTTATCTAGATTAATTTGTTTATTTGATTGTGCTAGAAAAATAACCTAATCAATGTAAACATAGTAATCCATAGACAAAAACTAGATGCTCATATTTGGGATTCCAATATGTCCACTCACTAGTCCTTTTGTAACTCTATATGCCATTTAATGTCTGAAGTCTATAATTATCTCCTCTCTAAAATGATGTGGGGAGACACCCTATGAAACCTAAAAGAATTTGATGTTAACAACCAAATTCATTATGTTATCCTTAAGTGATTTTACATTACATATGCATGCTCATGTCATTTTGGGCCTTTAGAAAAAGAAATCTTACTTGTAAATTTTATGATTATGGTAGGGGAAGCTGAGGTAGAAGACAATTATTTTTGGACTTCAACATTATCATAATTCCTTAGACAAATATTTCTAACCAAATTTTAGATCATTTAAATAGCTTGCACTATCATAAAATTAGAAAATTTACAGCGCCCTTACCTTATCAATCTCAAAATCATTTTTATAGATTCTATTTAGACTAAGTCACTCTTTAAAATCCTTAACCACTGTGTACTTTTCAAACAATTGTTTCTAGTAATTTGACAAATATTTCAAGTTGTATACATTGTTTAGTGTAAATATTATATTTCCCCCCATATTAGATTTTAGATTATAAAAGTTTACATGTCTAATGTACCTATAAGCTCTTGTTCAATCTCTTCATTAGTGTAGGAATCACCATGGTATCTACTCATGATAGTACTATATATTTTTTATTTAAATCTAACTATTAATCTAGTTAACTACTCTAATTTTAAATAGTAAGCACAAAAATATTTTAGTGAATGATATGAGCAAACCCTCTAATCACCACATGTTCTATTTATTCATTCTTATCCATTAACATTTTCTTTCATCTACTCCTCAATATAAAAAAGATAAAAGTATACATCTAATATACACCACACATAATAGTGATTGGCTTTACTAGTGGAGGCTAAAAATTTGAGAGCTGAGTAAGTGCACGGAGTTGGGGGATAATTTTGTGGATATTTCAGGTAACGTGATTGTGTTAATTAATAATGTGATCATATTATTTAATTAATGCAATCACATTATTTGAATTATGGCTCAGTGATTACTGAGCCATAATATGATCATGTTATCTATGTATCAAAAAAAATAAAAATCAAAAGCCAAATGAAAAATCCTCATTTTGCATTCAATTTTCCTTTCTCTCCTTTGTCTTTTACGATCACATTTTTTATGGAATACACCAGAGAGTGCCAAGAAGATACCAAATTTGTCTCATAAACATGTTGATTGATTATGTCATCATGTAAGAGAGATAAGTGATAGAAATATTCCCTATTTAAATTTAATTTTTCATTATTTTCAATGTTTAACCCTAGTTTTTAATTATAATTTATTTATTTTAACAACCCATCCTGCTAACCCTCTATAGAACTCTCTTGTTGCTCCTCATCCTAACCCTCCACAAAATCCTCTCGTTCCTCCTATCCCTCCACCTAAACCTCTTACAATTCCCCAAAACCCCCATGGTAGTCAAGAGATTCTAATTGACAACATTGTGGGAAATAAACTTGAAATTGAAGATTTAATTGGTAGAATGAGGGATCCCACTTCGACCAACCCCCATCGCACCTAGCTAGTTGATTCCCTAGAGACCTTATTAGGTCAAATTGACTTTATAATGAGTCGAATTGACAGATGGACCCCATATAAGGATACTTTTAGGGAATATTATGTTGACAAATTGTTAGCCCTTCAGGTCAAGGACAAAGAAGTTTCAAAATCCTCCATTTGCACCTTATTCATTGACCCAACCACCAATGCCCCATTTCTCGTAATCACTAAACATTTTCCTATCCATCACTATGTACATAACTTAATCATAGCCAATTTTTGGGATAAATGGTGGATAGTCTTTAACTATCCACTGTGTAACAACCATGAGGTCCCATTATATTTTTTGAGAAAACTCTACTATGAGTTTTTCCTTAATGAGATTCCCAATTATTTTGATTTTAGTGAGTTTTAGGGTCGAGTAAAAAGCTTTGTATAAGATCGAAAAGGTACACACTATGTGCCTAATCAACCTACATAAATTTGTATCCAAAAGCCTCTTGAGCCTGAAATCCCCTTTGCAGTTTAGCAGATCATGAATATTGAAACTCTCCATGCTCTTAGTTTACTCATTGTTATACTTGTTCAACATACAATTAAGATTTCACGGAGTGATGCTATAGATACACCACCTACCCAACCCCCACCCTTGCAGTTCATGTGGAGCTATGTGCACAAGACCTTCTGATAATGATGGTGTTGGTGGTTCAGATGGCTTAGATACTATTCTTATGAGTGATGAGTTCTTAGCACACACATTTAGTGTGCAAACAGTAACCACCACACAGATGCAGGTATATTTTATATAAATGTCACATTAAATTTAAGTTATATTTACAAATTTAATTTAGATAACAATTAATTTACATAGAAATTGAATATATTATATATGCCATTTTTTATGTCGTAGGAGGTGACGGTGCCTTCATCATCACAATCAACATTTATAACATTTGATTTTTCACAGCAATTGTTTACGTATTCAGACCTAGCTATTGGCCCATCCACTATTGCATATATCTATGTTAGGATGACACCACTTACCTATCCAAAAGTAAAATTTTGAGTTAATATTATGCTCTATGTACATTTATTCTATGTATATTTGCCTTGTAATTTTAATTTAAATTTATCTTTCTCTGTTTTCATACTTTGTTTTCATGTTTTCTCTCTTTATCCTTGCTCTATTCTTTGCAATAGTTGCAAGGTATGAGAATAGGCTCAGCGGTATTTATATAACTACTTTTGGAAAATACCAAAAAGATCCCATGAATAATCTCATTCAAGATTAGATAAGGGTAGTTCACATGCCATGGGGATACTTATAAAATGAAGAACACTTATCTATGGGTCCTTCTAGATAACACTATCTTAAAAATGAAGTTGCTAAGCTCAATATAGTCATATTCTCATTTTGATTTATGTCACCATTACCATTATACATAAATCCACATGTTACCCTTGAAAATGAGTGATAATAGCAAGGGAATTTAAGGTAAAAGAGAAGAAAAGTGCATCATTAACAATAGACATAACACAACAAACATATATGTTTTGCTCTTTGCATCTAATTTAATTCTCTTCTCAAGAATTAATGTAAAAATAGCGGAACCAAAAACATAAAAGTCATGAATGGTCTTATGTTGGACCATGCTTCCTTGGGAGTAACATCCTACGATTCTCTTACAGGGTCACTGATTAAGGATGTAGATGTTGTATTCATATCTTCTACCCATTACCCATATGGTGCATTTTCTCTTTCTGTTACCCGAGGTCTATACACTATTTTACAAGAAATCTATTACATGATTCTAGAGATAGGACATTATTTATGAATAAAACATGAAACACATTTTTCCACAAAAAATTTGAAGTTTCCTTATGAATATACAACCATTTTCCTAGTGGAAGTTAGCTCGGAAGTGATAATGTCCTATTAAATGGGAGTCTTGTTCATACACCTCTTTCCTAAAGACTTTCCTAATAATGCAAACTAAAATTTCTATGACCATATTGCATCTAAAGCCATAAGGACACAAACATGACATGATTGCACATGTAGCATTTACTTCCTCATCTTTGATATGGGTAAACACAAACAATCCCTTTTCTCTCTTTCCCATATATATATATATATATATATATATATATATATATATGTTATGGTAGCCGTGTGCAATAAATATCCCACACCAATCCACTTGCAATATTGCCTATAGATAATAAACATCCATGGCTTTAGTTGATGGATCATTCTTTATCATCATGAACATTTCCAATAGTGCTTTGGCATATTTTTATCTGTCATACATATAGTATGATAAATTTGCCAAAACTATACACTTAAATAATAATGCAGGTCTAAATTACTCATGTCAAAATCAGAACATAAATCAGTTTTTGATTGTTGAAGTGTAGTGTCCATGCTACCTGTGATGGCAATATCATTAACATAGATAATGAGTATCACTATGCTATCATTGTCATTTTTAACATGTAAATTTAGATCATAAAGACTTCTTTTGATTCCATAATCTTAGAGGTGCTGATCTATTTTGTTGTAATAGGTTTGTGGAGCATGCCTAAGTTCCTATAATGACTTGACAAACCAATAAACCAAATGGTCTCTCTTTGGGACCATGTATCCTTTTGGTTATACTATGTAAACTTCCTCGCCTAAATCCCAATTCAAGGACACGCTCTTCACATATATTTGATACACCTTCCAATTGTACTAAAAGAGAAGAATTTAAGGTAATATACAAGTTTGGGGGGAGAGCCACCATTTGTGTTGGTACTAAAATATGTGCTAGCCTCAACAATTACACCTTGTAGTTTATTCCAATTCAACATCCAAACTAATTACCACTTTTATTCTCTTGAGCCAAAACAAGATAATATATATTTAGATGGATAAAACTTTATATTGTGGATAAGGACCTCCCTTCCTCAACCTATTGGTAGAATGTTATTTACACACACCTTCATTAAGAGGTGTATTCACTGTGGCTCATTCTCCTTTCTATTGATTGGGTGCTTTCTCATAAATCACTTGTCATCCATCTATTGTAAATGAATGTGATATCAATCCATGTATTATATATAAAGATACATATGATTGATATCACACATATAATATAAGTATGATGGCCGTATATGTGTAGCTCAACCTTTCGCTATTAAATATATAATGGTATTTTACTCTATCCAAAGAAAATTTACAAGTAAGAACAGACTTCTTGATATGTCTCTTATTCATTTTCTCTCCCTAACTTTACCTTGTCAAAGTACTATTATTCTTGGTTTACATTATCTTTTCATGATATGCACATTGTATAATAGTTATGTACTTCCATGATTCTTTGTTTACAGTCTCTTTTCATGATATGCACGTTATATGGTAGTTACAATTCCATGATTCTTGGTTTACATTGTCTTTTTATGATATGCATGGTTTCCATATATAAGATTTGATACTTTATATAAAATTAAGTGGGACTTTGTTTACATGAATAGTTGATGGTTGGAGTAGACACTCCTCCCTCTCTATGAGCTGAGATAGACATAGGCATTGTTGATGCAATGTCATCTACACAAGCACTGACAAAGGTATATATTAGTTCTTGTAATTATGAATTGTAAAAAATAGACTTTTTTTAATGATTTTAATACATGTACTTAGGGAAAATATAACTTATGTAAATGTATTGTGTATGTAGGTTTATCCTATGACATCTAATTTTCCTATTCAGATGATTAGTATGGAAACTTCTCATGTTCCTCCCATATTTGAGACACCTATTCAAACAACTGAGCCTACCATTGGCTTGTTTGAGCATGAAAAATAGACTGAGCGGGATTGCAAGCTTATAATAAGTGCATGTTTAAATGATTTTTTATTGTAGTTTAAAATTAATTTATAAAAAATTGTTTGAATGTATTTTATGTTAATTTTGTAATAATTCTTGTATTTGAACAAGCTTAACTAGAAGCTAGATATGAGAGTAGGACTCGTAGTCCGACCTTGGAGCAATCCAAGGCATTAGATGGGTCTCCATCTACTAGCAGGGCATCCCAGGGAGAGTCTTCTTCAAGGAATGTAGAGAAAGGGAGGCTATTTGATGAATATGATGTCTTGCACATGAGATGTACTTTTTTGTATGCCTATATGGCAATTTATGCATTTTTGGCATTGTATATACACATATGACATTCACACAATATTAGATACTATGTTGGTATATGTAACATTTTGTATGTTTTTCATGACAATCTATGTATTATTGACATTAGACACATATGCCTATATTAAATGCCTATCATGACAATCTATCTAATTTATATTCCGTTTTTATTTCATTATATGTTATTGTACGGTGTTGTTTTGATCTTCCAAACTATTATCTATCAGATCTCATATTTAATGTTGTACACAAATTAGGATTTAAAAACTATTCTTTTCAATGCTATAAATATCGGATCTTCCATATTTTTTTAAATTAAAGTTTTAATTTCATTGTGTGTAGTGGAAATGACTAATGACACTCTTATCACTTAGGCTTAATGGCCTTCTTCTCTTTGTACCTGATTATTTTACACTTTGGAGACACTTATTGGTGTCATTAGACCTATTAAAAACCTCCCAATTTCATTTTCTAACTCATTTCATACATTCCATTCACAAACGTCCTCCTACTCTTTCATTATCTTCTCACTAGACAATCCTCTTAGGTTTTAAGTACCAAAACTTGATATAGGTATCAAGGATTCACTCTTATATCATATATGTTCTTATATGGTCAAATCACACCTTCCTTAACCTCTTACAATCACTCAAACACACTTCAACGTTCAATTCCACATATAGGGCTCATAATGGTCTCATTAGGCTTGTAACCTTTTTTTTTGAAAATTCTCTTGGTTTGGGAAATATATCAACTCTTATTAATATTTAAAAACTTTTATATCCACCCTCTATCTCCTTATATGTGTGTTTAAAATTTCATTACCCTACTCCACTCCTAGACCACACTTCCTTTGTAAACCACCCTTCAATTAGGCCTAATTAGCCATAGCTTAAATCCATTGTCACCAAATCCATACTTTAATGGACTTTAACCACATAAAAAAACTCTATTCCTTTTCTATACATTAAAACATGTCATATTATGAAGTTTCATTTGTTTCTAAGGGTTAAAACTCTTTCTATGGGGTTTTTGCTCTTGAAACCCTAGTTAGGCTTCTACATAGGCCAAGGGGATATGTAATTAAATATCTTGAGTTATAAAAAGTTTAAAAGGGAAAAAATTCCACATATAGGTATTTTTTCACCCCAAACACCTTCTAAAATAGGTGAGACATCTCATTTCTCTTTATTCTCTCTTCTAACCATCAAAACACAAGTTTTTGAGTCCTATTTAGGACTGTGACAATATGGTTTATGTATCGATGAGTGTCAAGGAATTTCTTAACACATTTTAAAATTATAAATACCTTATTTACACCTATGACCAATCATAAAAACCATTATATCCATTAACATACACATGTATACACGAAATGTCTCTCCTCTTTATCTTGATTGTGCACAATACGGCACCCTACAAGCCTATGACAGTAACATGGAGTATTAATTCAATTTAAAATATCACATAAATATTATAAGATATTAAAAACATCCTTTTATTATGGTGCCATATTAAAATTCCATAGATTCAATGGCATACTTGATAATATTAATAAACAACTCCTACTTCCCTTTGCAATGTGACTGTTAACCCAAAATAGGGTGTAGATAGGGTTTGTTTATTATAGAGGACTATGTGTTGATTCTTTACCATTATCTTTTGTATAAAAAAAATTAACCTTCCACCTCAATTATCATTCTCAATCTATATATCATTATCTACATCGAAGTCATACTTTCATATTAGACTGTCATAGGCAAAATGGGGTATATGGGTAGAGGTAACCCTTTTTGTTGAGTTCTCTATGTAGAAATGTATTACTCATTTCTATGTAGGTATGTATAGGTTAAACACATTCAAAAATAATATCATGATGACTCACAACTTACTAACTTGGTTGAATCACTCCAAGCTCCCTTCCTTGATTGTGACCTACAGTCACTTCTTGGTTACCACCTACAACCATTCATCCACCTGCAACCTTACACAAATGACAACATATTCATGTCCTCAAGGACCTTCAAGGATAACATGAAACTAATGAAATCACATAAATTTAATTTATAATCCACAACAAGTTAATTTGTAGGTCAACTACTCAATACCACCTAATAGGTCAATAGGTTAATTACCACCTAATAGGTCAATATATCAATTACCACATAATAGGTCAATAAAGTTTATACCGCCACCTAATAGGCCAATTTAAATAGGTTAATAAAGTTTATACCACCACCTAATAGGTCAATTACTCATTAAGTTTCTAGTTCTCTAGTTTAAGTTGTCAAAGTTGTCAATAGGTCAATAGTTCAATTACTCATTAAGTTTCTAGGTCTCTAGTTTAAGTTGTCAAAGTTTAAGTTATGGTTGCAAAAATATCATTCCAATTCTTCCTAAGTAAAAATGGATGCTTCCAACACATTCAAGGGGGTGGATAACATCTAGGACCAGTTTATTGGCCTCCCATTAGGCCTGATCGACAAACCCACCACCTATTCTAACCTCCACCCTTCCCAATACAAAAAAATTACAATTTTTTAGCCTAAGTTTAAACACGTAAATGAAAATTGTAATTCATTTATATAAACCTTTATATCCCTCCCCTACCTCTTTAATCCCTCTAATCACACCTTAGAGCACTCAGGTGGAAGTTTTGATGTCAATTTGTTAGACAAGTTGCAGTGACAGGTCCAAAAATGTAACTTTTTGGTAGTGAACAAGTAACTTCTTGAGCTCAAACTAACATTTCTACCTCTCGGACCTCCACCTATGAATATATCATTTTATCATGTCTATATAGGTAAATTACATGTTATCACACTGCCATGACATTCAAATCCACCTGAAAGTGCATTTTTACTACTATTCTAGAGAACGGAAACACTGACAATAAATATTGTCAAAGTTTAAGTTGTGGTTGCATAACTCTTGTTCTTATGCTTCATAAGTGAAAAATGACACTACCAACACATACATATGGGTAGATAACATCTAGGAATAGGTTATTGGACTCCCATCAATATCAATTGACAAACCCACCACCCATTTTGGCCTCATGAACACCCTTCCCAATACAAAAAAAATGCAATTTTTTAGCCTAAGTTCAAACATGCATAAAACAAAAACTGTAAGTTATTTATGTAAACCATCAAATCCCTCCCCTACCTCTTTAATCCTTCTAATTGTAGCTCAAATCACTCAAGTGGAAGCTTTGAGATCAATTAGACAATTCGTAGTGATAGGTCCAAAAATGTAACTTTTTGTTAGTGAACAAGCAACTTCTTAGCTCCAACTGGTACTTCTATCTTTGGGACCTCCACCTAAAAATATATGACTTTTATCACCATCTAAATAGTCAAATTACATGTTATCACATGGCCATGACGTTCAAATCCACCTGGAAATGCATTTTCACTACCATTATAGAGAGTGAAAACACTAACAATAAATATTGTCAAAGTTTAAGTTATGGCTGCAAAACTCTAGTTATGATGCTTCTTGAGTAAAAACTGACATTTCCAACACATTTGAGGGGGTGAATAACATATAATACTAGTTTCTTGGCCTCTTATCAGGGCTGATCAACAAATCCACCACCCATTCCAACCTCAAGATCACCCTTCTCAATGCAAGAAAAATGCATTTTTTAGCCTAAGTTCAAATACCCATAAAATAAAACCTGTAAGTCATTTCCTGAGCTTTGATCATGTCCAACCTAAGATTCCCTTAGTTTCAATAATATATAATTCTTTACTGACAATGCCAACCACGTGAAGGTGGAAGTTTATCTAGCACCACTAACCTATAAAAAATTGTTAGTAAGTAATTAAAAATAAAATTTATATGTACTACCTAAAAAATAAAAAACATTTGGTAAAATTGATTACATCTACATTTAAAAATTTAACATACCTCCATATTTCAATCCAATGAACCACTAGGATCTTCTCTAACCTTGATAGTATCAAGAATAGATTTATGGTATGACTCTCGAACTTTCCATAGTTTCCTATTTAATGGTTTCCCATGGTAATTTTATAATTAAATATTCATTGTAAGAATCAAATTTGAATAGTGACGTATCTTCCTATGCATTTAAAACTCTTCAAACAACCACTGATCTAAATATTTTATAAGATATCATTGAAACTAAGTTCCATTGACTACCACTGACCCAGTGGAATAATTAATGTTTTCTCCATCTATAACTAGGGAAGTCAATTTTTTCTTTCCCTCTACACACTGACGCAAGTAGTGATTAGTGCCTTATTCATTATCCTCACCTATAATAACTGAAAAAGCATGCCTTGTATCATAAAAAATCATTTTGGGTGACAATATGAATATATATAATGAGAATAAATTGTACATAATGAAAAATATTCTACCTGGCTGCACTAGATCAGATACATGGTCAAAGTCATATGATATCATATTTTTAAGTTACAATGCTATTAGAACTTGATATGTGTTGATTGGAATTAGAGGTTTGGAATTGCAATCATGTACCCACTCTTGTGACTCACACTCATTCCAAATAGAGTCCATGCATGCAGAACAAAAACATGCCAAGTATTTCCTATGAGCAGTCCATGAACTTACATTTAAGCTATGAAATGAGTGCAGGTCACTTGAACCATTAGAGTCATACAATCATCATGCTTTTTCAAGTTTTCTTCCTCTATTAACCATAAATGTCTATGAATAGTAACATTTGCTTGAGCACCATGATACATATTCTCATTACACCATTCAACCACAAATTTTGCATCTATCAAATGAACACCTACTTTAAATTTTAACTCCTCCCTTGCAATAACTTTTTTTACACATGCTCCAACACCGTCATGTTCCCTTTTTCCATGGCTAGCCTTGGTAAAAATCCAAATGTATTATACACTAGTGGTAATTTGCATCTTACACAACCAATAAAACATCCATGTATTTTTGAATTATGATGTGTGATTGTTTGACCAAATGTAATTTTGATTATAAGTAATGTTCCTCTGACTCAACTATTCATAGCAATTATGAAAACAACCTTGCACATACTATGAACAATGTGATCTATCATCATTGATATAGAAATAGTACTCTCTTAATATTTTCTATTATTACTCTGTACTATCAAGTACATATATGAATGATATATGCATTCATATGGAAATTTGTAATGAGTTGTAATACTAATTGAATTTCCATTTGAGATTTGAATGTGTAATTTTCAAAAAAATCAACTACTGAAACAATTGAATTAGGTGGGAATGTATCATTGCTTATCTTAAAATGTTTATCCAACCATCTAGCCTTGTGTGTGTGCCTTGCATACTCATAAACAATCTTCTCCCTAAATTTGACCAAAAATTTGGAATCAATAATATTTTTTGGAACAAGCTCACACCTTTTAGATTCTTTGTCATATTTTATTTGATAAGTCATTGATTTATATTTGATTAAACTACCCAATTCCTATCCAATTGTACTTGTAATCTCCTCATGGATACATTTTTTTTTAAATTTTGGCAATCCACCACAAAAGCTATAATTTTCATTTAAACATGATTTGTTGTAAAATAATTGTCCATCTGGTCTTTTGCAAAAGATAGTTGGAATAAATTCCTTGGCTGATTTTGGTGACAATAAAATTTCACACTCTTGTAAAATGTTTTTATTATGCAAAGTATAATGAATATGATGAAAAATATCAGAGTGCATTGAAAATTCAACATGTTGCCTAAAACAAGTGGTGCGTGTGTGATTTATTTTAACATAAAAAAGTTTTGCAATCTCAAAATATCTTTGACAAATAGAAATTTGTGGATATTTTTTCAAAAATTTAGAGTAAAATTGTGTTTTAATGATATCCAATAAATGTTTTGGATGCAGTTCATGGTTACAGAAACCAACTCTTCTTTTCACAATATCTCTTGCATTGGGCGAAACTCTTTTATTATCTTTTCAAAATTGAGCAAGTAACTCTTTGAGAGTATCAGCAGTAGCCTTGTCCTTTCATGGAAGTCTACCAAATAATGCCAAAAGCTCATTGGTATTAGGTTCATTAAGTCTTTCATGTTTTTCAATTGCTTTCATTATTATTTTTCTATTTATATTAAGTGTTAGGCTTGTTTTTGAAACCATTCATTTTTCCCCTATTTTTTCACTTACTGCACAAGTTGTAAATATTTGCCAGACAACATTACAATATTTGGTGCATAATTTTGGCCTACAATATGATATGCATCATGTCGATTTTCAATAATTTTATTGTTTTCATCATCCATGTTAGATGTTCTTATTCCTAATATGTACATTATAGGTCTCATTTTAATCAATTTTATTAATGAAACAAATAATTATCATCTTTGACTATCATACTTCAAATTATGAAAGAAAGTATCCTAATTTTGTTGAGCCAATCTTCTTGAATGGCGATCAGACATTTTGTTATGCATTGGTTCTAAAATATTTTCATCGACTTAAATTAAGTACTTGTCTTTTCTACACACAATTCTTGGAGGTGTTAGTAATGGTGGAATTTTTTGAGAGGGTGTTTCAAAATCATTATTACTTTCTTTTTTGAGAGGTAGGATGACATTTTATTCATTGTTAATTTCTTCATTATATGTTTCCATAAAATTTTATTGATGGCTAATTTCATCATTTTTTGTTTCCATCAAATTTTCTTCATTCATGGGGGGTGAAGCATCATACATAAACATATCATCAACAAAATAAAAAATTTGGAACTTTGAATGTGAAATTCCAATATTAACTAATTCATTATTATTATTATGGTCAATTTCAACAATATTAAATTGATTATGGTCAATTTTATCATTTTTTAATTCATTATTGTCAATTGGTTCATATTTTATGGCATTTGGTTCATCAAGATTAGGGTTTGTACCTTGTCTATCATGATTTTTTTGCATTTATATCTTGTGTTTCTCTCTCAAATATTCTAATTCCTCTAATGTTCTATTATTTAGCATCTTCCTCTTCCTCTTCAAACGTGATCCATCACCCATCAGAAGGGATAATTGACAACTTTTCAAAGTTGGGGTCAAGTACATAAGTACCATAGATCTTGTAAAAGTACACAAAGAATGTTTATGGAGATCAAATTATCGATTTGGGTTTAAAATAGTCATTGAGAAGTGAGCTTAGTCTAAAATAATCATAATGTGATTGTGTTATAAAACATGAGCACATTATATATAACACAATCATGTTATGTGTTGTATAAGGTTTTGATCCATCTAATGCATTGAGAAGCTTATATTAACAATAACGTGATTGCATTATGTAATAACACAATCGTGTTATTGTTAATATAAGTTTTGGGGTTAGTAATTGGAAATGAAAATGGAGTTTTGTCTATATTAAGAATAATGTGATTGCATTATTAAATAATGCAATCATGTTATACTTAATATAGATAAGGGATTAGGGATTAGGGATTAAGGCATTAGTGCATAGTGTTTATGGATTAGGGATTAAAATTTATGTTTTAGGGATTAGGGATTATAATTTATGTTTTAGGGTTTAGGGATTAGGGCATGTAGGGTTTGGGTTTAAAGGTGTATATAAGGTCTAATCACTATATGCCATGTGTGAACCTATTTTTTACTACAAATAATGTTAATTGGGACTAAATCAATTGGTAAATATGGAAAAATTTTGGTTTATAACTTAGGGTATAGTGTTTAGGTCTTAGGTTTAGGGTACACAGGATCAATCGCAAAGATAATTCTTAGTCTAAATGATGTTAATTTGGGCTAAAATGATTGGTTCAACATTTAAAGAGTTTATATTTATGGTTTAGAGTTTAAGGACTAGGAACTTTAAGCATTAGGGATTGGGGAATAAGTTTTAGGGTATATAAGGTACAATCATGATCGCGATTGGGGCAAATTAGAGTTGATCAACACCCAAATCGCATTTTATAGTCATGTATAATGGTTGAAGGGGCTCAAAATTACCCCAATTTAATTTAGATGCACAACTAGATTGGTACTCCAAAGACCAATTTTTGGCCATAGGTTTAAAAATGCATTTTATGACATCTCATGATAAAATTAGTTATATTGTAAAGCATGTATGTTTGTGGCATGTAGCGGGCATTAAGACATATGAATTACAATTTATGTTTTAGGGATTAGGGATTAAGGCATGGGGTTTAGGTTTAATGACTTGTATATAATTTTTCTAATCACTCTATGCCATGTGAACCTAATTCTTACTACAAAGGATGTTAATTGGGATTGAATTGATTGGTAAATAGGGAAAGCTTATGGTTTATAATTTAGGGTATAGTGTTTAGGGTTTAGGGTTTAGGGTACATAGGTTCAATCATAAATATAATTGAGGATAATTTGAATCACTTGGACCCATTTGGGACTATAGAATGTGTTTTTGGGTTATCATTATACCCTGGATGTCATCGTGTAGATTGAGTGAATTAATCAAATGGGGTAATCAATCATGTAATTTAGGCCAAATTGAGCCATGTGAACTTAATTCTTAATCTAAATGATGTTAATTTTGGTTAAAATTATTGGTTCAAGGTTTAAAGAGTTTATATTTTTGGTTGAGTTTAGGGATTATGAACTTTAAGGATTAGGGTTTAGGGTATAGGTTTTAAGGTACAAAGGTCTAATCATGAAGGAAATTGGGGAAAATTTGATCTCCTTGAACCTATATTTATGACTAAATAATGCAATTTTGAGCTCAATTATCCCCCATATCATCACATATTGAGATAATTAAGTCAATTTTGGTTTAATGAGTGATGAAAATTTGACCAAGTTCATCCATGTGAACCTAATTCTTACTATATATAAAGGATGTTAATTGGGGCTAAATTTATTGATTTAGGGTTTAATGTCTAAAATTTAAAGGGTTTGGGGTTTAGGGCTTATGGCTTGGGTTTTAATGTAAATGGTACAGGGTTTAGGGTTAAAGTTAAATGGTACAGGGTTTAGGGTTTAAGATATCAGATATAGGGTCCAATCACTAAGGTAATTGAAGTACATTTGAGCTACTTGTTCACCTATTTATAACTTGATTGCCTTTATGTTTGCATTTCTAATAAAATTAGGTTCAATTATGCCATGTACATTTTCCATACATTTTATATAGTCGATTGAGCCATAAATTTGGTTTAGGGGCTCAATTTTTCCCAGATCACATAGGTAATTACACAAATTGACTAATTAGATAAATTCATGATAAAAGATTGATCTTTTTATTTTTCCCAAAATAATACCTTGCTATTAAAGGAGTTAAAATTGGCCTCAAATGCCTCCTTGATTAAAATAATCAACCATTTCCTCCTCTTTGGTTAATTAGGTTGAAGGGGATCAAAATAGCCCCAATTTACTTCAGATGCATAACTAGATTGGTACTCCAAAGGCTAAAATTTGGCCATAAGTTTAAAAAGTGCATTTTATGACATCTCATGATATAATTTATTATATCATAAGGCATGTATGTTTGTGGCATATAGTGGGCATTAGGGCATAGGTCTTATAATTTGTGTCTCAGAGATTAGAAATTAGGGCATAGGGTTTAGGTTTAAAAACATATATATTAATGTCTAATTACTTTATGCCATGTTGAAACCTAATTATTAATACAAAGGATGTTAATTAGGACTAAACTAAAATTGGTAAATAGGGAAAGTTTATGGTTCATAATTTAGGGTATAGTGTTTAGGGTTTATGGTTTACAACTTTGGTTTTAATGTATATATGGTTTAGGGTACATAGGGTCAATTGCAAAGATAATTGAGGATAATTTGAATCACCTGGACCCATTTGTGACTATAGAATGTGTTTTTGGGTTATCATTATACCATAGATGTCATCGTGCAGATTGAATGAATTAGTCAAATGGGGCAATCAGTTGTGTGATTTAGGCTAAACTGAGCCCTATGAACTTGATTCTTAGTCTAACTGATGTTAATTTGGGATAAATTTATTGGTTCAAGGTTTAAAGAGTTTATATTTGTGGTTTAGATTTTAGGGATTAGGAACTTTATGGATTAAGGTATAGGTTTTAAGATATATAAGGTGAAATCATGATAGTGATTGGGGCAAATTTTATCTCCTCAAACCTATATATGTGAATAAAGAATGTGAATTTGGTATCAATTATCCCCCACATCATCATAGATTGAACCTACAAAGTTAATTATGGTAATGAGTGATGTAATTTTAACCAAGTTCATCCCTATGTACCTAATTTTTATTATATGTAAAGGATGTTAATTAGGGATAAATTGATCCCATGGGCCTATTGAGCATCAATGTAAGGAATTTCATCCATATGATATCAACTAGGGATCCAAGTGCTCACCATATTAAAAAAATAAGTATTTTTTCAATTTGATATGCAATTCGGTGTAAAAAAGCCATGTGCAAGGAATTACATTCATATATAATGGAAATTACGACTTACTTGGCCCTGATTTCATACCATATTTAACCAATTAGTATTTGATTCTAGATGATACATAAAATTGGGGCCAATCAAGGCTTGCCCAAGGAATTATGTCAACATAATTTTAATTAGGGCCCTAATTGTATACCTTATTCAAATAATGGAGTGTTTGATTCAATCTAATATGAAATCAAGACCAATTGAACCCTCTACAAGGAATTACATCCATCTAATGATAATTAGGATTCTTATTGTGCACCAAATTCAACTGAAAGAATATTCGGCTCAATATGATATGAAATGTAGTCTAAACAAGCTTTGTGTAATAAATTTCATCCTTATATTGTCAGTAGGGGGCTCTATTGGTCCAAAATATATAACATATTGAATCAACCAAGTATTTAATTTAGTTTAATATACAATTATGGCCAACCAAGGCTCATGCAAGTAACTAAATACATCTAATGCTAATTACGACTTTGTTGGCCCTGATTGTAAACTATATTCAACTAATCATGTATTTGGTTTTATCTTATACATAATTTGGGCCAGTTGAGCCCCATGAAATTAATTTTATCCATATAATGTTGGTTGTGTTCCATTAGCCTCGATTGTACACCATATTGAACCAATTGAGTATTTAGGTTCAATATGATATGCAATTGGGGCCACTCAATCCCCAAGATGGAATTACATCCATATAATGTCATTTGGGGCTCTAATTACACCATGTCAAATCAATTGATATTTTTTCAATGCTATACACAATTGGGGACAACCAAGTCATATGTAATTAACTATTTCCACCTAATAAAAATCAAGGCATTTCTCACCCCATGCAAGGAATTATGTCTATCTAATGTCCATTATGAATATTTTTCCCTAATTGCACATCATATTTAAGCAATCAAATATTTTCTTCAATATAATTTATAATTAAGAGTAATTGGTCCCCGTACAAGGAATTCCTTTAATATAATGTCAATTAGGGCTTTGATAGCACACCATATTAAACTACTTGAATATTTAGTTCAATCTAATACACAATCAAGGTTAAATGAGCTATGAGAAAGGAATTATGTCCATATGATGTTAATTGGGTCTCTAATTTCACATCATATTATAAAAAACCAAGTATTTAGTTTATTTTGATATGTAATTGGGGCCAAGCAACTTCCATCTAAGGAAATATGTCTATCTAATGTCAATTTAGGATCTACTGGCCTGATTGCACATCATATTTGGTTCAAAGGAACAATAAAGTGTTTTATAGGTTAATACATCTACAATTATCATTAAAATCTATCAATTCTTGACAATAAAATTAGTCCCAAACAATAATCTTAATCAACCAATATTTGATCTTAAGACTACTAGGCCTAATGGCTTCTATTTGGGTTTTAGGGTGTTGAGACTATATAATGTGATCACGTTATGAATGTGATCACATTATTAAATAACATGATCGTATTGATAACACAGTTAATAACATGATCACGTTGATAATGCGATCATGGTATTTGAATTTGAATTCAATTCCCATGCCTTTTGGCTCAAGAATGGCTTGGATTCCCAAGCCAAAGGATTGGATTGTCAATGTACAGTTGAGTTTTGAAAGGTATGATAAAAAATAACAAATTTCAATTTTGGTTTCTAAATACACTAAGAATTTCAACATGAAAATTCAAAAACTTAATACCGTCATGACGAGCACACTCTCCTCTTTCTAATAATATGATTTTTATAATTTTTAAACTAATTTAAGGTTTCAAACTATGTTGACTTCTAACTATGCATTTTTTAGGCCACTACATGCCACAAACATACATGCCTATACATGTTCATGTAATTTATATTTCATTGATCCAAGTGAATAATAGGTTATATGGTAACAAAATAAACTTAATTCTACACACATTTTTAAAAAATGATTTTTGTTTTTTTTAGGTAGTAAGGTGTGCTGCATAGATGACTATCCATTTTTTTGTCAGTTTTTAGGATCTATTGACTTGCAAAATTCATAAAAAAGAATTCATTGAAAAAATATAAAAAAATATAGGTGACAAACTAGAAGATATTATCTAAATATTACCTAAAGGGTTTCAAATAATATTAAATTATGCTAAAAAAATGGTGCACAACATGGTCATCTATCTACTATGTTTTATGAAAAAAATTAGATGTTTAACCTAGCTATACTTAACTATTTTTTCTAAAAATAGTGTTTTGGAAACTAGATTCTAAATTCTACATTTCATATTCTTACACCATCATCAAATTTGGAGTGTAGATATCTCAAATTATCCTCATGTCCATGGGTAGGCCACTTTTTGTCCCCAAACTTTGTGCACTTACCCAACCCACATATCTTAGTCCACTCATTTCTTCATTTCACTTGAAAGCAAGTGAATATTGAAGATTAAACATGGTTATTGTAATAATTTTATTCTTCCTTTGGATTATTCAAATCTCACATTATTTTTTTCTTATTGTTTTGATTAACATGCTCTGTTCTCTTTCAAAAATTCCCTCTCCATTCATTCTCTACATGATTGGTCTTCTAATCACAACACCTAGAGTTGGACCAGTGTTACCTTCTCTCATCGACAATCGAATGGGTTCCCTTGAATCTCAATGGAATGAATTTAGTCATCCCCATCTCTTCTTTTATCAGAAACTTCTTTTTCCTTTATAACACTTGCTTTTT
Organism: Torreya grandis; assembly: GCA_037957365.1. Classification (NCBI taxonomy): domain Eukaryota; kingdom Viridiplantae; phylum Streptophyta; class Pinopsida; order Cupressales; family Taxaceae; genus Torreya; species Torreya grandis. Next base: position 2,668,544 of record JARHVA010000460.1, read on the forward strand.
GGGATAACAATGTCCATGGCCAAATTCCACTTCATTTGGGAAGGTTACTTAGCTTAAAAATTATTTGATTGTCTTACAAATAAATTGAAGACTATTCTATTTATGCCTTCATGTTTATGGAGAGTAATATAAAATTACATATGAAGAGAGGTGTTCAACTACATTTTAATACTTAATAATTGTGGAGATATATTGGAAGTTAAGAGTTACACCAGACTATGTAGTTTTACTAAATGGTTTTTCACTTGATTCTAACTTAAGAATAGAAATGTTATGCAGGTTTTGGAGGTGTGAAAATGGAAAGAAGATAGAGGAAAAATAAGCAAAAAACATATAACAAATGATGATATAGTAAGTATATAAATTTATATATAACAACTAAAAACATCAAGATTGATTTTTTGTATTTATTTAATTTGCTAGGCTAGTTTCTTGAAATGCCAAACTATTTGAGAGTAGTTATTTTTTGTATCAATCCTTTTAAGTATAATATTTATGGACATAAATAAAATTTATAAGGATTGTAAAAATATTTATGAATGATTATAGAAATATATTTACTCATTTGATTATTTATTATTTAAATATCATTGACACAAGTTTTCAAGATAAATGTTGATTAGATAAATGTCATAATCTATTTTACCTCCAATCAAAGTATGTTTAAAAAAATAATACTTTTGAAAGTGGATTTTTGTACGAAATAAAAAGATTTTTTTTCAATAATTTTGAAAGCAGATATTTACCACATTTTTGCATGAATTAAGTCAAAATATTGTTTCATTATTTATAATACATGAGCATTTTCATTTCCCATCATTAAAAATTAGTTTGGATTATTTTTGGGATTATGTTCTTCCATTTAAATAATGAAATATTTTTATAACCATTATAATTAAATAGCTTAAACATTAAAGATTAAAAGATAACATTGAACTCTTTGAATGCCTAATAACTCTTGTACCCTGAGTCTAAAGGGTTATTTTATTTATAAACTCTAAACTCACTAACTTACTAGATTTCAAAGAATAAAAACTTGTTCTACTTTAATTTTTCTCAAAAAATGACAACTTAATTCATGCAATGATCAATAATTAGTGTATATTTGTTATGTTGGAAGATATCAATGCTTAATAACTAAATATGGATGTAAATACACTTAATACAAACTCAAAACAATGGAGACAAATGAAACAAATATTACTAACTTAGAAACCCCATAAGGTGTAAGGAAAAACCAATTGGAATAGGTAATGGCTCTACTTCCTAACTTGTATTGACCAATGATGGATTACAATGAGATATATAATAATAACATAAAACTATCCCATTCACATCCTCACTATTTATTTATTCCAATCCTTCCTATAAACATCTAGACACTTTATTTGTTCATTAATTCCATCTTATGTTTGTGTCATCCTTCTTGTCCTTTGTGAATATGTTATTGGATGCACTAAAGGCTCCTCAATCGCCTGAGAATTTGAAAATACAAATTGTATTTTTATAAATCATATGTTTGGTTTCCACAAGTGGAACCACTAATTAATTTAGACTAATGGTTTCAAAACTTCCACTATATGAATTAATGGTTGCATAACCACCCTGGTGATTACATAATCATTGCCTAAATGAAGTGATGGTTTTTATATCATTGCTATAACTTTTACATTGAATATCTATTAATGATTAAAACTGGGCCTATTATCTACCACCTAATGAACAGATTATTTTTGGATCCTTATGGATCATACCTCCCTTATTGAGAGGCTTTTAGATCCAAAAAATCTATCTTAGTGGAGGAGGAGACATGTGGAAACAACTCTTCCACTTTATCCTTGGAGTACCACTTGTATTTCCTTAGTGTCTTCCTCTTGAGTCCAATTTTTCAAGACTCTTGTGATCCACTATTTTTCTCTCTAAATTTATGTTACAATACTACATCCTCATCTAATTTTCCTTACACATTCACAACCAAGTCTTCTATGGAAGGTATAAATTATTCATATTCTTCCTCATACATATCATGTATGGTTTATACAAATTTAATTTATCACAATTAACAACTAAGAACATCATCATGATTGATGGTAAATATAACTTGAAAACAATCTCACCAATCTATTATAATATGTAAAATGGTTATAGTGTTGGCTATGGTTGGACTTGTAATTTTCTTGAGACTTCTCTAATTTAGAATTCACTTTGATATGGGTTTGTGCAATCCTATCAATGAAATTTTAATTTATTGTTACCTTTGAATCTTACTTCTCTATCTCTACCTACTATTCCAATACAACATCAAGTGGATTAGTTGTAAAATAAACCAAACATGCTTAAAAAGGTGACTTATTACTCTCTGTGTGTACTGCCATGTTGTATGAGTGTTTAATGTACACTAAAGACTCATCCCAAGTCCTTAGACACTTGTACTTTTGACCTCTTATTAGTTGAACCAAAGTCCTATTGTCCACCTCTATTTATCCCTCAATTTGTGAATGGAAAGTACTAATTCATTGTAGCTTAGTATCCATATTACCCATAGTGTTTTCCCAAAAAACTTGAGTCCATATCTGATACAATGGACTTAGGTAATAAAAAATTCTCCCAAACATTAGAATATAAGAGTTCATCTACTTCATGCCATTTTATTATTTTCTTAAATGCATTTAAAATACACATTTTACTAGATATATATACAAAAATATATAGATATCCATGTCCATATTTGGACATAGGAAATCCACCACAAAATACATGAAAATACTTTCCCATCAGGGAAAATTTCAAGAAAATCACCTAAAAAAATTAGAATGGGTGGCGAATCTGTAGACTCGTATTTTCTAGTTTGGTGAATCCTATTGGAAAGGATTTTTTTTTTCACTTTATTGAAAGCCGGGTAAACTTTTTAACGTGACCAACACTACTGGCTAGACACGACTAATACCGGTACCACGGGGCTGGTGGGGGACTTGAACACTGATGGGCAGAGCCGCAACGGAAGTTCCCGACCAACCGACTACACCCCCTACCCTATTGGAAAGGATTTCATGTTGATTAGATTTTTTTAATTTTTTTTTAGAATTTTATATAAATGAAAATGTGAATTTATAATTTATTGAAAAAAATGGTGAACTTAGTATTCACAACATATGGAGGTTGTAGTAAATAAAATGGAAGTTCATATAATGATAAATATTTATAAGAGATTTGCTTAACTAAATGTAAAAATTTGTCAATTATTAAGGGATTAAAGAGAGTTTTATTAGGGTCAAATCTATGGGAACTAGGTTTCTTGCATTATGTGAGATCATTGTAAATTTTCAGGGATGAGATAAAGTTAATAAATTCCACCATTAATATCCTTGTGCGATTCAATTTCACTATGATTGATATAATTAAAATTATTTCATGTGACATCTATTTACATATCTTCACAAAAGTTAAACAATCTTCACAAATAATAAACAAGCTTCATAAAAACTATATGAGTCTCACTAAACTATAGTTAGCCCAAGTATCTTTTTATTGAATGACTTGAAATTCGTGAGAAATATTTTGACGTAAATCATTTTTAAAAAATTCAATATTTATTTATTAAGGTATTACAGTCTGTGGGAACTAAGATTATACCGTTACTACCCTTGTATGATTTTAATACTAAGGTACTAATGGATTCAAAGCAAAAAATTTGGTTACATTATGAATTATATAATCAGAATTTTGTCGTGTCACCTTTATTTCAATGTTATTTTAATTTTTGGATGATATAAATTCACTCTGTACTTTTTCTTGGCATCATCAATATTTATTCTTATATAATTTGCTCTTTGGTGTTCCTTATATTTGACTTATGGCTAATGAGTTGATTTCAATGTCTCACAATTTGTTTATCTATATATAAGAAAGAGAGACCACCTTTCAATCTCCTATCTTTGAAATTAAGCTAAAAAATATCTTCTACACTCAATCAAGGGATGTTGTGAGGGTGATATAAGATATTCTCATAATTGGTTATGTTGAGGTGGACATGAGAAGTAGAGTGTTTCAACCTGTTTTTGATAAAACATAATAAATTATATTTATAATTATAGGTATAAAACTATTGAATATCATAATGCTAAAGATGTATAAAAATTAACAATTTTGATTTTAACAAATGCTATATATAGAAAAAATTTAAATTAGGAAATTACTCAAAATAAAATGACTTAGTTAAAAATATGATTTCAGTCGATTATTCTAAGTGAACATTAGAAAATGAGGTTTTTGTGCAAGCTCAAGATTGGAAACAAAATAAAAAACTACATCTAAATAGGTTTTTTGTAAGTGGACTACAATTCAAGTTGCTTCCATCCATTGATCATAGACTTATCCTACTTGACTGTGCTGACTGACTGATTGAAAAATATTGAAAAAGAATAATTTTAGACATGACATATCAGAATCATAATTAAAAAATATTCTTATATAGAACTATTATAACTAGATGACAACATATGTTGATATAGTTTATTGCCTACTGACTTGTCTCTATTGACTGTGGTAAAAAATCAATCATTGCACCTTCTATGCCTATGATTGATGAGCAATTTGAGATATCACACTTCAATTAATACTACATAGAAAACATTATTTTTCTTCTCTTGTCTTTGTAATCTTAAGGATGCTTTGATAACTTGAACCTTGAAAAAATAGGGGAGTGTAATGGGTTGAGCTGACCTCAAGCATCCCTTTAGTGATTGGCCTATACCTACGTATCTAATACTCTGATGAGGTAAATCAAGCCCTCATAGTTTTCCCACCTATAGTGAATGTGAAATTTGTAATCCTTTGATTATATGTATACAACTATAAAATGACTTTGATACTTGATAGTGATATCTCTCAACTTGCTTTGGGATGCTCTTGACTTGGCTTATGGTTACTCCTTGTGAATGATCATGAATTTTAGAAAGATAGGGTGGATTTCCTCAATGCGAAATAGTATGTAATTTTGAGAGAAGTGAATGTCAAGGTTAAAAATACTGAGTAATCTTTTATGTGTAACTATAGGTGAACTTTCTGACAATTTCCTTTAGCTAACCTTATGAAACATACAATAAGACCCAAAAGAATATTTTGAATTTTAGAAACTATTATTTGGCATGGGATGTGGCCTATTAAGTATATAGGAGCACAAAACATTCATGACCACCTAGCACAGACTTGTTCGGAAGGATCATGGACAATTATTTTTTGTTGGAGATAGTTTAAAGGTGATTTTATGTTTCTCGATTATTTAAAATGAAAAGTTTTATGTAGTAGTAATATAAAATAAAGGATTGGACCTACATCTATTGATAAAAGGCTTAGAAGAATGAAAAATAAGAGTCATGTAATTGGTCATACATAATTTGGTTTAGAATGTGTAAATAATTAGTTTTTTCAAGTACATGTGACCTAATTATGTGTTTGCATTCCCCCCTCTCCCCCTTGTTATAGCAATGAAATTTCTAGAGTGAAGGAGAAATAATTTGAACCTAAGTGTGTATAGCCCACCTTTTTTTTATTGAATACTTAAATTGTGTAATAACCTCAAATTTATCAAATGCTACAAAAACTCATAAAGTAGTTATTTTTTTCCATTTAAAATCTGGAGGAAATTTGAAGCCTTAAATATGAAAAATTGAAAAGAGCACAATGAAGGATTACCCCTATAAGGAATTAAAAACCAAATTGCCTTGTAACCTGTAATTGATGTTGGATAACATGCCACCTTATTGAATCACTTGGATAATTTAAACCAATGAAGAATTGAGAGTGATCAAGTCTTAATTTTGTATAAATAATAAGGCTCTTCCTAATTTTGTATAAATAATAAAGCTCTTGGGTTGGGTAGATGCAATATTCCAACTGTCATGAAAGGGGAATAATACCCAATGTATTGATTCAAAAAATATGAAATTATAAAGGTTTCACAAGAAGTGATGCCATAGACATTGAGTGTCACTAGACTCAAACATATATCCCCTATAAGAGAATGTGGAACCACATAATGGGTTCTTTATAAGTAATTATGTGTCCATTAGGCTTCAATAAACCTCAACATATTTTACCCACAATAGATTTCAAACATGCTGATATAGACAATTTTATATTTTATTTTCATGATAGAAAAGGAATGAATAATATTTATGCCCCCATGATAACCACATTTATCATTGATTTGAATTGAAATAAACATTTTGCTTTTGAACTTTTAAATTACAACTTTTAACTTGTAACTTGTAATTTTGAAATTTTAATGTTGAGATTTAAACTTTGAACTTCGAATAAGCATGGACATGAATAAGTATCATGCCCCTTGAATCTATTCCAAGTGATATAGAATTATATGCACCTATATTCTTAATTGTAATTGTATTTGAAACTTATAATTATTTTTAATATGCCCGTGCATATACATTAAGGTATGAATGATTTTATACTTCGATTATTTGAAATTTTAGTGCATATGCATGTAATAGGCCCCAAAATATATATCAATGTGCCAATTTCTGACATATATGAATTTAAATTATTTTAAGTATATAAAAACCCATTCTCTATTAATAATATAATTTTACACTACATTGAATCCTTAAAAACCTATACTTTGTATATTTTTAACTTGTACTTTGTCCCAAATCTTATTTTTATATTCATGGAGGCTTGGATATCTAGCGCAAGCCCGAGTTATGATGCCTTCCTTTTGAGATGAGGTACATACACTGAAAGACACTTATTTCAAAATAAGATTTAATTGTATCAAGTGACAAAGATATTCATATATTAATTATATCAACATGTGGAGAATATGTCATCATAGAAATGTAATTATCATTAAAGCATGTATGTAACATATTGAATGTGAGATGTACAAGTGTCATGTCTAGATAAAAATAACATTAAAGTATACAGTAAAGTGATTGTATGTGAAATATACTACATAGTATAAGTGAATGATAAGTATCATGGACCATTAATCAAGCTCAAAAATCATAACAAACATAACAAACAATGTCACACAATGTCATAAAATAAGACCAATGGACACATAGAATGGACATGGATATGTTGTGAAATAAGGAAGGCCATGGTGCCTCACACAAAGGACATTAAGAATGTCACAAATAAGGGATATGTTCAAATGTTGCACACATAAGGCCAAGGGTTGCAATCAATGAACATGTTCAAATGTTTCACATAACAATAAAAAATCTCATAGAGATATTCAATCAATTTACATACAAGGGCCACACATAATAAGAAAATAATGTCTAACCTATCATGAAATAAAGTAAAAAACTCTAAAGAGAATAGAACAAGTGAAAATTAGTCTGTTATATCTATATATATTAATATTATATCATAGTGAAATGATATATCCATGTACCACAATATAAGATATAAGTGATTAGAAAAACACTTGTAAGATATGTAGCTCAATATTTCATTTTAATCCATTAAAATATTTAATAGGGGATAATGTAACATATATATTTAGATGTCCCAACATAGGCATGACTACTAGGTAGAAGGAAATTAAACATCTAAGACTTCATAGATAATGTATTCCCTACATCACACTCATATACTTCATGAAATTCATGTGTGTGTATAAAATAAATATGATATATACAAAATATGTGATAAATAAGATATGTAAATAAATAACTAGCATTTTATGTCATCCTTAGGTCCTAAGTTTTTATTTTTTGAGAATATTTAGAACAATTTTATATTTTTTGAAATATTTAATTTTTTGGTATTTATTATTATTATTATTATTATTATTATTATTATTATTATTATTATTATTTGAAATATTTTGAATAATTGGATAGGAAAATTAGTAAGAATTAGAAAATAGAATAATGAGAGGGATATGAATAATATGCAACATGTGTCAACGTGTCATGTCCAAAATTACACATGACTAAATCCACACAAAAATAAATCTTTTGGATAATGTATCGAGTATGTTTTGATATGTAGAATTCTAACCACCAACTAAATTGACATAGACTAACAAACTAATATCTATATGTACAGCCCTATTAATCAAATAAGGTAACTATTTGATTTATAAAATACTCTACCTTCACTAATTTTTAACCTAAGGTGTGTTAAGATTGACAAGATATCAGTACTGTATTTGTAACACTTGCTCATTCATTGAGGTTTATCAATTGTAAATAGGTAACACACTTAAATAAATTAAATTATATAAATTAAAAGTATAAACAAGTAAATTAAATTTACAAGAACCAGGGTAAATTTTAGTGGTGAATATTTATTAATTCATGAATATTCTAGTTTGAAGAATTTGAATTTGCTAATTTTAATGGGTGCAGTATAGGACCATTTTGCCTAAAATTTTAGGATGTCATTTTTTTAAGGGTCAGCTCACCAATGATTTATAATAATTATAGGGTTATCCATGCAATTCACCATATATATATATATATATATATGCATACATACAGTACATATATTTTTAGAGGTCATAAAATTACCATTGAAGTATCTTTCTTTATCAAATTGTGCAGATCTTAATACTTGAGATCAGATTGTGCCACTTGACTACTTTCAGTAGCAACTAAACTGCACTATAAGAATACACCACTCAGTAGTAACCTGATGTCTGGTAGCATTATGTTATGTGATGTCAATTGGACACCTGACAACACTGTGTTGTATGAACATAACATGGCTTCCAGTAGCACTGTGTTACATGACATTAATCTAGTGCTTGACAATAATGTGTTGTGTGATATAACCCTGATGCTTAATAGTAATGTGCCACATGATGGTAACTTGATGCTTGATAGTAATGTGTTGCATGATGACAACTTGATGCCTAAAAACAATGTGATATGTAATAGTAACCTGACACTCGATAGGGATGTTTCATGTGGTAGCATATTGGTGCCCTGTAGTATTATGCTATGTGGTAGTAGCTTACCACCTGATACCACTATGTTGTCTAACTGCAGGTTGATACTCGATAATAGATGAGAATCTAGTAGCACTAAACTGCTTACGAACAAAACTATGGTGTTAGGAGGTAATGATAAGGGTAAAGCACCATAGCAAAAACCAACAAAATCCAACATCATTTCTTATTTTAGAAATCTATGAAAGATGACTACACAAACAGTAGGCACTATCAATATAGGTAATTCTAAAACATTTTAAAAATATATCAGTTAGTTTTTTTATTGTATAATAATAGAAAAACCATTTCAATGCATAAATTGACATGGATATTGACACTATTTCATTATAAATAATTAATCCCAATAAATTCTCACCACTTGAATATTTTATTAATAAAATACCACCCCTAGAAGATACTCCTCTGGGCACTTCACAAGAGAATTGTACTTCTTTTTAGACACCAAATTTTGTTGAAAATTCCACTCAAAAATTTGATGGAAGAAAAAAACTACATGGATAATAGGAAGGTCTTTTCAATTTGACTGGGTTACAAAATATCTATTTATAGAACCTATAGAACTAAAAAATGGTAATAAGCCTTTAATAGAATGTAGATGTATAATTTGTAGTTAGAAACTTGGAAAAGAACATAGAATGGAACTTAAATTAGACATAATTGAGAAACATTGTGGGAACGTGTGTGTGTGTGTGTGTGTGTGTGTGTGTGTGTGTGTGTGTGTGTGTGTGAAGCACCCAGATGGATAAATAACAAAAATACATAGATGAAAAAATAGATAAGAATGCATGCATGTAAGATATGCACATGAATTCAAAAATGATCAAAAACAAACAAAACATCTTATTGAGAAAGGGGAACAATCAAAGCGTAATTTGAAAAAGTTATGCAGTCCAATCTTAAGGTAAAATATGTATAGTTCTATATTATTTTCTACATTTTAAAAAGGAAAGACCTATTATGATTTTATAGATTACAAAATTTTGTTTCAACATAATGGGTTTTTGGATATTCCACAATCACATTGGTTGGATAACAGTGCTTAAAAAATGGAAAAATGTCTAGATATTGTTGAGAAAGAAAATATGAAAGAAAGTGTTAAGATATCACTATTTATCTCTCTATCCATTGATGAGGTCACTACAGTTGACAACACAACATGAGTTTGCATGCATGTGTATACCTTTGAAAACTATTCAAGGTAATCTCATCTTTTATCTATCCATAAAATGGTAGAAATTTATAATGTATAAAATCTCTATAAATTGGTTGTATCCAATTTAAGAGAGAGAGCTGGGATGGATGATTATGCCATAACTATAAAACTAGTGTGTGTTAGTGTTGATGGTGAATTAGTGATGCAGGGGTATAGAAAGGGTCTTTGTATTTGCCTTCAAACAATAGTTTCTCTATTTATGATTCTAATCCATTGCATGGCACATAGGATGAATCTTGTGTATAAAATTATTAGCACATTTAGTAATGTCACAAAAGTGGAAGAGCTTATTTGTGACTTGCATGCTTACATGTCAAGCATCTCAAAAATATTTATGGAGTTCCAAAAATTTATAATTAGGGTGATAGATGGTAAAAAACACTGAAAGATGTTGAAACCAGATGTATTTCCATGTATGAACCTACATGCAAAATTTTTGAGGAATATCCATCTTTGACAGGGTTTATGTATAAATATCGTAGGGAAGTTGACAAATCAAAATATTTTTTATGTTTTTTAATATATTTAAAAAATTTACTCACATTATTCAGTATTTTTTCAATGTTAAAGGAAATCAACTGTTTAATGAAACATGCCCAAGAGGGATCTGTCTATATTGTTGACTTTATACATTTGAGAAAACATGTATGTCAATGTTTAGATATATTATACACATCAAATGAAAGCTTTCATGAACCTATTTTTAGAACCTAAAAAATTTTGATAGATTTTTAGAATATAGAGATTTATTTAAAATTCAATATACATGATCATCTTTGTGTCATGGTAAATGGCTTTGACATCCCAATGCACACATGCTCTAGAAGGTGTGAAGTTGTGGGAGCTGAACCTGAAGATGTACCTATGACATGTTTACTATATAATACTATTTTGTCTAAAATATGACTTAAATTAAACAAATTCTCACAAAGTTTATCTGCTAAGATCAAAAAACATTTTCAAATGGACAAGTTGTTGGAGGCATGGGAGTTGTGAATCCCATTTTTCAGAACAATATTAACGATCAAGAATAGATCAACAGAGTATTTCACAAATACATAGGTATAATTGTTATACATTTTTATAAATCTATAGATGTAAATAGAGTTTAGATTAATTATATTTTAAATAAACAATTACTAACGTCTTAGTCAACACAGTTTGGGATTATAATGATGGATCAATTTCAATGTTTAAGTGACCCAGCAGAAAATGGTGTCATTACATGTCTATGGAAAAAAATTTATCCAAATAATGTATTACAAGAAAGTATTAGTGAATATTTTAGATTAAATAAACTTGTTCAAAAAATGATTTTGATTTATGTGGAAGATAAGCGAGTGTTTAGTGCATTATCCTTTATGAAGTCAAAACTTAGAGACAAATTGGATAAAAATCTAAAGACTTGCTTGAGACTATATGTTTTGCGTTATTCTGCAGACAAGTTTTCATATGACATAATAGTGGCAACATGGAGTTCTCTAATTTAAATAAGAGGTGTGACTACTACATCTACCAATATAGAGGATGAGAATACCAAGACTGAATACGACACTGGTATGGTAGATGCAAATCACACTTACGATGAGCAAGTTTCTTGAGGATTATTTCAACTGCTTGACTTTTAGTTTGATAAGTATAGCAATTATTATTTTCTAAAATATTTCATATTCTTTCATCTTCAAATACATTAAATTTTGTAATCTATTTCTTGCATGTTACAATCATGAATCTTATTCAATACATTGGAATTAATAATTTTTTTGTCCTATTACAATTATGTGTATTTCAAATAGTACTTCTATATCTTTGTAATGTATGTCATTCATTAAGTAGCAATCATAATTCTAATTACCATTATATAGAGTATTTCCTTATAGCATTCATTAAAGCATACAAGTCTTATGTCTAGAAATGCACGGTGCACCATAGGACACTAGTTCTCTTGTCATTAAAACTTCAATTATCAAGATCTATTATTTTTCATTATCTTAATTGTCTATAATAATAATTTGAAGAGCATATACATAGATTTAATACATGCATAAGAACAATGTAACAATAATTATTTTATTGCACATTTATGGATCCTCTAATGGTCTTGACCTATCTATGGATCCTCCATTATCACTCCTTTCTAAACATCATCTACAACAAAATTCATTTGTGAAAGAATCACCCTCTCCTCATTTGTTACATCATCTATTGAAAGAATAGTTGGATCTGTATCTATTTTTTGCTTCAATAAAATGCTTGGATCCATACCATACTCTTTAATTATTTTCTTTAATAGAACAAGCTTTTTCTTCAATGCAATCGTTGAGGAGATACTTTTACGGGCATTTTTCAAATGCACATTAAGAAGATGTGATTCTTGCTTCAAATTTTCATATCTTGCCTACAATAAATAAATAATATATAAGTGTCAAGCACATATAAATGTTAATAATCAAAATACATGTTATAAATAATGAAAACTTACCACGACTTTATCCTTCTCTACTTGTGCAATGATAATAAGGTTTATATATTTAGCTTATTTATTGAAATATGCTTAGGCTTCTCTACTTAAAAGTTTCAACCTGTTTATTATAATCCATAAAATCCTATCATTATCAACTTTGTCAATAGAGATCAATCCAGATTGAGCGTGCTAGAATAAAGTGTCAATCTTTGAGGGTTCATTTTGAACAAGTGAAAATAAATTATCTCTTAGGGAGTGGTTGTGATAATGTGCATTGATTTCTTTGATAAGTGCTTTTGCCCTTATCTCCCATTGTTTTAAATCATTAAATTTTTCAATAACACCTTCTTTCAGATTAGCAAGCAAATTTTCTGAGACTAGATTTTTTAATAAAAAAATAGTAATGGAATCATCAGATACATTTAAATTATCAATGTAGAGTGGGGTAGTTGGGGAAGAGGTATTCGTAGAAGGCACTTGTGAAGGCACATTAGCAACTTGAATAAAATCATGTGAATTGAATCCACCAACAGCTGGGGGCCTGCTTTCAATCTCAAGAAACTCTTCATCCAAATCAATCTACTTCAAATATGTAAGACCCTATGAACTCGAAAGGCCACCAAAAAAAAATGGAAAATCAAAAATTTGTAGTGTTCCTCTACTTTGTGCAAGGAGGGAGAAGTTCTTTCCACTTCTATGAGTATGGATGGGTGGTGGGGGTGGTGGAATAATTCTCAGTCTCTTGATAGATGTTGGGTGGACTGTCAAAAAAATATTCAAAACTGGTAAATTTGAAAACATAAAATTAATGCAAATTTAAATCAAATATGTTATTACCTGTTGGGGTGACTACCTCTTCCATTCTGATTGTCTTTGACATAGTTTCCTCTTCCCCTCTTGTCATCTTTATGGGAGTTGGATCTTACCAATTTCATTGTTTTTGTGGGAGAGACATTGGTGGTTTTACTTACAAAATGAGTAAATTATCTAGTTAATTAACTAGTAAATTCTAAGAAAATTCAAATCAAAAAGAAAGTTGTAAGCTAGCAAAAAAATATTAAATAATACAAGAAAACCAATATGATTGAATGTGTTGTATGAAATAATCCTCAATGGTAACAATTCAAGAGTCAACTACAAAAAATAAAATAAAAACCAATATGAAAATTATTTTTTTCCATTAAATAATACAAGAAAAAACATTAAAGTAAATTTGGGGGAACCTAGAAATGAAGAAGAAATAGAATCACTTCTTAGGCGTTTCACAATTTGAAATGAATTGAATGAAGACTTTGTAAACTGGGTTCACCAGAGCCCTCTAGAGCATGCCAACCTTTGGTTTCCACCTTTTTATTATATTATAAGCATACACTCTCACCTGTAACAAATAACAAGATAAAAAAATGTTAAAATTTAAAATATGTATAAAACAAGAAAGAAGACTTAGGAAAACTAAACTTACCTCTTGTTTCTCGATAGACAAAGCATTAGCTTTCATTTTTTTATGGAGGGCAGTGGGAATTTAGTATTTTGGATATCATATAAGGCCTCAAAATACAAGGCCAGAATGTAGTTATAAGATGAAATGGTGCAAGTATCCTTCAAAAATACAAAATTTAACTCACCCCTAATCCTGTTGGATATAATTGTGCACTAGTCACATACAACACCCAACAGAGAATGAAGAATATAGTAAACATCCCAGAAGGGAATGTCTAATGGTCTTCCCTACAAAATAATTTTAACTTAGAAGAAATACACAATAGATTTGAGAAATAGATTAGTGATTTTTTCAATGGGGATTTTCCTTCGATTTTGACTATCTATAATGAAAATAGAAAACATGAAATTGCAATTAGTATATCAAACTATTTATAATAAATGATTCAAGAATAACTAATAAATGTTAATTTCATTAATAAATCTAACACTTACCAGTTGAATCAATGGCCACTTTGTAGACCAACTCTACATAGTTTTTATCAACATCAAATAAAACAACCTTGGTGCTTACAAGACTTGCATTACAATATGGAAGGCCTATTAAATTATGGTTATCCAATGTAGAGATGCTAAAATATATTGTTTTATTGTTAAATTAGACATAGAAATAGCTCTTAGAATGGTTAAAATAGGCAACTAGAGATCATAGCAGGTTATTGTTAATCGTCATGTCATATTGAGGCATCTACATTAGGCCTCTAAATTTGCATTGATCTATCCAGTCAACATAAGATTTTGGCTTCTTCATCATCTAGAGAAAATCTAAACACAATATATTCTTAAAAATATAGTTCTAGATCATCCATGTTTGACTATGCATTTTTATGGATGTGGAAGCCATTGAAAGTTTAGTGTAGAATTAAAGTAGGTAAGTGAATCCTAAAAAACAAGGTAAGACAAGAAAAAACTTTGAAAAAAGTGTGAAAATGAGGATACTATGGGGGTATTTATAATCAAGGATGGAAGTCAGAGTAATCGATTGGCATGACTGGTGACAGGTAGGGTACATTATTGCTCGGTAGTAGGTTGCTTAGTAGTATGGCAACATGTGATAGCTTAATGTTGTGTGATAGTATGAAACCATGTGGAAGTATGGTGCCACATGGTAGCATAATAATGGGAAACAACATCATGGGGTCATGAGAAAGTAGGACATTGAGCAATAGCATGATGCCATTGTGCAACACTATGACACCGAGCAACACTATGTTGCCAAGTGATACTATGTTGTCATGTGACAGCATGTTGTCATGTGATAGTGTGTTTTTGGGTGGTACTAGTTGTTATGCAGTATCAAACTACCAAGTGGCATTATTCTATCATGTGGCATGATATTACTAAGTGGCACCATATTATTGGGTGACATTCTACTATCGTTTGGCATTATGCTATCACCCAACACCTTATTGTCACTAGACACCATGTTGCTGCTCAGTGGTTTAATGTCATGAGGTAAAAAAATATTGCCTGATGACATACTAACGAGAGCCACCATGCTATCAAATGGCATTATACTATCACCTGGCATTATGCTACCACCTGATGCCTTGATACCACTAGACACCATATTACTACTTCGTGGCATAATATCACATGACAGGAAAATGCCACCCAGTGGCATACTACCACTTGGAAACATAATGATGCTTGGTAGCATAATGTCACTTGGTGGTAGAATGTTGCCTAGTAACGTGAAGTCACTCAGTAGCATGCTACCACCCAACACCATAATACACATTTTTTAGTATAGTCACCCCAGGTTCCAGTACCAAAATATTGCTCATCAACATAATATCATAGAAAAAACAAGGTGATTTTCTACCTCCTCTACACACTATGATTTGCCAAGGCTATGAATCTGATTTGCCTAAACAAACCTAGGAGGGTTTCCATTATGTCCTCTTAAAATGAACCCTAATAAGAACTAAATAACTGAAATGAATTGAAATCACTATGTTGGAAGCTTCCTCTAAGATATTTAATAATATTCATCTTTATCCCAATTATGTAGAAATCAATTTTAACTCAAACATGCAAAATATATAGAAAATGAATAAATATTTGCATTCCAACCAATGGTTATTTTAATGAGTCATAATATTCACTACAACTCCTTACTAGGGGGCCCTCTTCGATTAGAATTGAGTTCCAATCCTTCCCTTGGATGTAAAATGATTTTAATTTGAATAACTTGCATTAATAATCTTATATTAATTAAATATTACTATAATAAAGCTTATAGATAACTCAATAAACTTATACTATTTAATCACTATTTTTATATTATCTTTGGCATATGCCTTGCTATATTAAATACAAAGATAATCATCTATTTTTTTCAAAAAGAAAAAGACCTAATATAGAAATATAAAATAGATATTAGGAAAGCAATTTTGGAGTATCCTAACTATGAGAATGTTGCCAACAACTTACTGAGAGAAGAAGATAAAACAAAATATGTTCTGCTACATGGTTGTGATGGTAAGAGATATAGTCCATTAGAAGGGAGGAATTATCAATATCTCCAACCATAATTTGTCTAATTTCTTAGCTCATAAGACTCATTATTCAAATTCCTCAATTTCTTAACAACCACCAAATATGTTGTTACTACTACTATAGGTTAGAACAACTATCCATTAGTTGTTACAGGCTAGTTGTCGCAACCTATAGGTTGCTACGGGCTAGTCACTATAGGTTACATTACGACATCTACTACAAGTTAACTTCAGCCAATTAATCTCAGTTGGATCTATCTAGTAGCTTCAGGTTAATACTTCTTAGTTACTATGGGTTGTCGCTTCTTAGATTACTACAAGTTGTCATTACCCCATTTTTTGTGGGCTAGTCCTATTTGCTCAAGATATTTAATCACATGATATTGGAAATAAACCAATATATTAAAGATAATCTGTAATGTATGTAAATCACAAAATAAACCATTTCATCCATATAAACATAAACAATATATACACCACATTCATTTATACACCACAATATATATAAGAAATTTGACAATGGAAGCATCAAGTAAAAAGATACTAAGTGCTCAAACTATACCATTTTGATGATCACATTCTACACAACTAATATTTCCAATGGTTATCCATATTTAGGAATGAGACACAAAAAGCATCAAATATAACTTGTGTGTCTAAATAACATAAGTGGCAATGCATAAGTGGATGTATGGTCACTACATATAGGCTCCACTCACTCTAATTAGTTTACAAGATCTCAAACAAGCCTAAAACTCTCTAAGAAAACATAGTGGTCCCCATGAAATCTAAGGTATATAATGGATGTACAAATAAAAATAGGTGTGCTCAATCAACCATTAGCTCAAACAATTCATCCTGACTATTAATGGGATTTAATGGGAGTCCCGAGAAATTCTAACCAATCATAGGGCTCAGTTCATGCTTGAATTTGTAACCCAAATTTAATTTTATGTTGACTTACTTTTATTAAAATTTATTAGCAAGGAGAATGTATACTCTTCATATGACCTCAAAAGGGTATAAAGTGTCCTTGATTATCATTCCTAAGTAATTTAAAATTGGATAGTGTGACAATGGTTAGTATCAAAAATTACCTTAGAATGGGGCTTGACTTGACTTAGTAATTTAAGATTAGGTTAATGGGTCTCTTTGGTTTGACCACTAATCATATGGTTTTAAATGGTAGAAGGATCTTTTCCTCGATGTTGAGGAATTTTGAAAATAGAAAAGAGCAAAAGAACAACCTCCCTAAATTCATACAAGTCATGAGTAAAAGGCCATCATTTTTATTAAGTCCATTCTTTATATTGCCCAATGGTACACATGAAGACACTGGAAATTCTGGATTCTACTCCTTTCAATTCATTTTGCAATTGATAGAAGTTCCCCCAACTAGAGCCAGCTGTTGTTCCCCAAAATGTATCACTCATTTTTGGGACAACATTTAAACTACAAGATTCAAAATGTATCTTTCCAATGGTTCAAACGGTGATAATAAAAATTTATTATCAAGGAGAATGTATACTCTTCATATGATCTCAAAAGGGTATAAAGTGTCCTTGATTATCATTCCTAAGTAATTTAAAATTGGATAGTGTGACAATGGTTAGTACCAAAAATTATCTTAGAATGGGGCTTGACTTGACTTAGTAATTTAAGATTAGGTTAATGGGTCTCTTTGGTTTGACCACTAATCATATGGTTTTAAATGATAGAAGGATCTTTTCCTCGATGTTGAGGAATTTTGAAAATAAAAAAGAGCAAAGAACAACCTCCCTAAATTCATACAGGTCATGAGTAAAAGGCCATCATTTTTATTAAGTCCATTCTTTATATTTCCCAATGGTACACATGAAGACATTGGAAGTTTTGGATTCTACTCCTTTCAATTTGTTTTGCAATTGACAGAAGTTCCCCAACTGGAGCCAGCTGTTGTTCCCAATGTATCTAGTCAGCCCAACCTTAGATTGGTATAGTACCTTACCCAAGCATTCCATCTTCTCCTTCACCCAACTAGCCCAAAACTTCTTGGATCACTTTTTGATCAATATATCCAAAAATGTTTCTATTACCAACCTCTAGTCCATCCAAAAAAATTAGGAGAATGAGACTTACTTTAATAAAAATTTATTATCAAGGAGAATGTATACTCTTCATATGATCTCAAAAGGGATAATTAATAGAATGGGGATGGATTATATCTAGTCAGCCCAATGTATCTAGTCAGCCCAACCTTAGATTGGTATAGTGCCTTACCCAAGCATTCCATCTTCTCCTTTACCCAACTAGCCCAAAACTTCTTGGATCACTTTTTGATCAATATATCCAAAAATGTTTCTATTACCAACCTCTAGTCCATCCAAAAAATTTAGGAGAGTGAGACTTACTTTAATAAAAAATTATTATCAAGGAGAATGTATACTCTTCATATGATCTCAAAAGGGTATAAAGTGTCCTTGATTATCTTCCTTAGTATGGAGTACTCCATCTCAGCTATTGGATCCTTTCTATTAATTCTTTTAATTATCCCATTTGAGATCATATGATCCCAATGTATTTAGTCAGCCCAACCTTAGATTGGTATAGTGCCTTACCCAAGCATTCCATCTTCTCCTTTACCCAACTAACCCAAAACTTCTTGGATCACTTTTTGATCAATATATCCAAAAATGTTTCTATTACCAACCTCTAGTCCATCCAAAAAATTTAGGAGAGTGAGACTTACTTTAATAAAAATTTATTATCAAGGAGAATGTATACTCTTCATATGATCTCAAAAGGGTATAAAGTGTCCTTGATTATCTTCCTTAGTATGGAGTACTCCATCTCAGCTATTGGATCCTTTCTAACTCAATCATCGGATTTAGTCAATGATGAGTAAAGCTTAGAAATTCTTAAAGAATGAAATATAGATTTCAAACTAATTTTATGTGTCAATATTATGTTTTGTAAAAGAGGAAGATGGTTTTGGAGGATGGCTTATCCATATTCATCCCTCTTATCCTTCCTCAGCGTTGGATTACTATCATTAATGAAGTCTCCAAGATTTTAGCATTTTTCCATTTTATTTCAAATTGAAAATATATTTCGATACATGCATCCTTGGGATAGATTTACAGGGACCTATCTTCTCATAAATTCCCCATCTAGTTTTGGGCTCCTATAGTTCTTAAAAAATTATCTGTGAGCTTCAAGTTCCACTATAACCATTAATGGTCACCAAAAAGATTAATGAATAAATTACTTTTCATTTTCAATTTCAGGTTTTGATTTTTAGTTCATGGGGTATGGATATAATTATTAAGAGTTCCATTTTTGGTCAAACCATCCCAGGGCTAAAGGATCAGAACTTGAAAAAGATGCATTTCTATGTTCTAAAACTTTTTGATATAAAAGAGAATTTTTTTAGGGGGGCCATTATGGGTTATCCCACCTCTAGGTTTCTAATTTTCCATAATCGGTTGCACAAAAAACATTTAACTCTAGTTAATGTCATTTTAGGCCACAATTGAAAGTCGAGGATTGAGTAGACACAAAATACAAATATATGTAATGTGCAAAATAAAATTATGTAGCAGAGATACCTATTGTAGAATTAAAATCAAAATATAAGCAATTAAAAAGCATTACTAATTCATCATTAGCCAAAATAGTTGTAATAAATGTACATATATAGGTGGAAGATAGGCATGTCCTCACATATTTATAAATGTGGAATTATCTTCCTCAACAACCTAAAATAACACCTAAGCAAATTAAACATGATGTGTAAGGAAAAACCATTAAATGGAATCAAAATATACACTAACATCCCCAATTTAAATATAACTTAAGTGGGTAGTAGAATTTGGTTCTAAAAACAAGCCCTGATGAAGTACCCAAGTACATAAAAAAATCCCCTCCATAAGAGGATGACAGAGCTACCTAAACCCTAAGAAGAGCTCACAAATGAAGATACTTACTTTTAATGAAGGGTTTGGTGAATATATCAATAATTTACTCTATAGTCTATATGTAATGGAGATCAACAAATTTCTCATGAATAAGATCATGAATGAAATGCATCAAAGTATTGATATGCTTGGTCTATGGATAGAGGAATAGATTCCTTCAAACCTAGATTGTGCTTTGGTGTTATCACAAAATATGACTATTGGTTATCAAAATTGGATAGTGAACTCAATGAAAATCCCTTGAATCCAAATAGCCTTAGTGGAAAAATTAACAACTCCTTTGTATTATGCCTTTGTAGAAGATAAAGAAATAACAATCCACTTATTACTTGACCAACTAATTGGTTCTAAACCAAGGGATAAACTATAGTTTTAATTATACTTATGATTATAAATATCACCATCCTAATTTGAAAATATATATGCCCAATCAATTTAACATCAATTATTGATCCATAATGAATCTTAAAACTATGAGTACCCTAAATGTAGTGGAAAATCCACTTAGTTACTTTCTAGTGCAGTTCATGTCGTTCCTACATAAATATAGATACTATGCCCATTGCATATGAAATTTTAGGGTTGGTGTGTGTCAGATAAATGATACTTAAAATGAGTTATTGATATGAGGTATCATCAATAAATAGAGAGTTATATCTAGCTTACATTCATCCATGTTAAACTATGCAAAAAAATAAAGTACATAGATTGTGCAATAGTGATCCTGAAGTCAAATTGAGAAATTCAATCCTGAGAAAGTAATGTAACAAGCCCAAGTTAGTCATCAAGAGCCTATCAGACAAATAATTTTTTACTACTTAAATGGTGGATGAAGAACTCCTTGTGATCAATAGATCATCCACATAGAGAACTATAATGAATAGTGAATCATCCTGTCATAAAATATATACATTTAGATCAACATGGCGTCTAGTGAACCCAACTAAAAGAAGAAATGAGTCCATATTGGCATACCAAATTCAAGTAAATTATTTGAGCCCATATATATATTTATAAAGTTTTTGAACTAAGGAATAATCTTCCACAATTCCTTATGGTTGCTCCATGTATATTTTCTCTTTGAGGTCATCGTGAAGAAAATAACCCTTCACATCCAAATGATAAATATCAAGTGATGTGTTGTGCTAATAGCAAGAGTGAGTCGGATTAAATTCATTTTATCAACTGAGGAAAAAGTATTGATATAGTAAATGTCAAGTACCTTAGAAAAACCCCTTGCTACCAAATGTGCTCTGAGCTTGTCTGCAGACCCATCTTATACAAATTTTATTTTATAGATCCATCTACATCAAACAAGTCTTCTTCCCTTAGGAAGAGAGACTAAATCCAAAGTTTTGTTCCTAAGCAAGGAACCATACTCATCTTCCATAATAGTATCCCACTCAGGAGTGCCTTATAACTCACAAAATGACTATGGATCAGAATCAGATGCAATGAATGCATATGGGGTATTCTAGAATTATAAATGTGTTTTTTGGTGTTTGATGGATCTCCAACACAATGTCTAACACTTTGAAGTTTATGTCTAACCTAAAGAGGACCATATATCAAAGAGTTAAAAGGGTATTCTTGATCCTCTAAAGATAGTCTAGGAGAAGGAGGAGGTGAGTCCCCATCACTACTCTCATTATTATAACTATAAGAAAAATACAGATCATTAAAAAGCTTTTCAAGTGGACCTAAATCATTAGAATTGTCATCAAATATTAGTGCATCCAAAGAAGAGGGATAAGTGTCAAGTTTAGATTCTGAAGGACCATCTTAAAAATGAACAATTATCTAAATTAACAATTCATGAATGGTGGGATGGAGAAGCATGCATCCTTTAACACCCTTAGGATATCCAATGAAGATGTAAGGCCAAATCTAAGGTTCCATTGCCTTATGTTTCTTCTTAGTAATGTAGTCCATATAAGGAGATCCAAACACCTAAAAGTGTTTAACTGTGGTTTTGTGATATCTCCATGCTTCAAAAAGAATCACTCCCTTCAATGCTTTATGAGGAAATCATTTCTAGACATAACAATCTTAGTTGATGGCCTTGTCCCAATATTGAGGTGCAAGAGTCTTGGAGTGTAGCATATATTGCCCATTTCCTTCAAGGACCTATTTGTGTGTCCTATAAGACCATTTTTTTGTGGACTATATGGAACTATATGCTATAGTTCAATCCCCTCTAAAGTTCATAATTGCTCAAAATGATTACTGACATACTCACCACCATTACATGTGCACAAAATCATGATGTCTTTATCTAGTTGTTTTTCTACAAGCACCTTGAAGTCCTGAAAATAATTGAAGACCTCATATTTCTTCTTAAAAAATTACACCTGAATGTACCTTGAAAATTAATCAATGAAGGTAAGCATGTATTTATCCCTATTGAATGAAGGAGTTGTAAATGGACCAACAATGTCAATATGAACTAACTCCAATATTTGTGTATCTCTTCATGATTTGCCTTTGCCATACTTATATTCAGGATGCTTATGAAGTATATAACACTAGAAAATGTCATTAAAAAAATGAACACATGGCAACCTTGAAACTATGTCATTACGACTGAGTTTCTCCAGGTAGTCATATTTGAGATGACCAAATCGCTCATGTCACAATTTACTCACCCCATATGTATGAGTGAGTAGTACAGTAGGAGGTTGATCAAAATCAAAATGTGAGAAAGTGTACAGTTGGATTGGTGATCTGCATTCCCAAATGTAACTATAGAGTCACTTTGCACTTCCTTAATAACCATAGAATCAAGTGTGAACTCAACTCTCTTGCTTGAACTAATGTGATTGATTTGATAAACAAATAGGATATCGGTGGACAAGGGAACACAGAACATCATGAAAAATATCCCATCATTCACTTCAACATATCTTCTCCTCCTAACTTCTATGTAATGATCGTCACCCAAAAAAATGGAAGGCATAGAACAAGGCTCCAAGGACGAGAAACATCATGTGATAAAGCCATGTGTGATGCAGGAGCATCAGGAAAACTACATTGTAAACATGTAAATAAATCAATTTGTGATGTAATAAATATTGGGGGTGTCTTAGGAGGTTTAAAGGTCGAATAAGAAGCTTTGAATGCTTCAATTTTACTAGAATAGGTCAATTAGTATAATTGAAGTTTTCCACGAAAAGGGAAATTTGAATATTTGAATTATGTTATAAAGTTTATAAGATTTGTAGCTAAGAATTAAGGGAATGAACCCTATTTTAAGGGGAAATGTCCTCTTTTCATGTCCCTTGTAACTATATAAAAGAAAAATATTTCATGAATCTATCTAGAATCCAAACTATGTTGAGAAAATCTAAAGAAGACATACAAAGATAGGGCGTGATGCGTTGAAGAATAACTTGGTTAAGACAACTATGTTTTGAATATTTGTTGGGAAAGGATCAACATTGAAGTGAAATTATAGGAGCCTAATAAGGTAAGGGGACATTCATAAAAGGTAAAACAGTTAATGAGAAATAAGGTGAATAAGGCCTTCAGGCCTATTTGTGTAACAGTAGGTCTGTAACTCATTTTGAGAATTAATTTACAAAAGGTGTTTCTCTTGATAGACAAGGGTCCTTTAGAATGTTCCTCTTATGTATGTTTATGATATTTTATATGGATTTGGTATTAATTTTCATCCTTTAGCTTTGTAAATGTGACTGTGTAGAAGAGAAGTGCAGAAATCTGTAACAGGACTGATATATAGGGAAGTTGGAGGTGCTTTGAGTTGCTTGGAAAATAATTGAACGTTGATAAGGTATGGTCCAATTTTAGATCACCCATTTTATGTATTAAAATCGATGGATCAATTTTAAAATAGTAAATGATTATCCATCAAGGTATTCTCGGGTCTACATATTCAAATTAGGTGTAATAGTTAAGAAATAATGATAATTTTGAGCATTGTTTGGGTGAATGAAGTTTCGGTAATCATAAACAGAGTGAGAAGAATATGTTGAGACCTTAATTCATGCATTAGAAACTGTGACAAACATTATAAAATCAAAATCTTCCATTTTTAAAAGGTCTCGATCTGCATATACAGTTCTAATTATGGCAATTAGGAAAAGAAATCGGTTAATGGTCTAGTAAAAGTTGGAATAAGTGCATAAATGATGATATGTTCAAGTTTCATATATGGAACGAGCATCCTGGTAAATAAATGGATTCATGTCCTAAGCATGTATTTAATGATCTGCAAAGCTTGACAAGATAAGAGAATGGTTTTGAATGAATAAAGGAAACTCATTTTGGTATTTATTAAGCCTGACGAAGTTCGACTTAGCTTGAGGACATTACCAGCAATATTCAAATGCTTTGAAGCCTGATTTTTGTCTCTTATTTTTAGACAATCATAAATTCTTTTACTTCCATTTGTACATATAAATTTAGTTTTGTCCTTTCCTTGAAGACCAATTTGATCCACCTGTAGGTGGACATTCCTATTTAGATGACTCCTTGTATTCCTTAAATGGGTGGGTGTATAAGAGTATGAGAAGACAAATTTTACATGCTAAATAAGGAATTAATATCCAATTTCAGGAGGGTCTGGTCGACTGGTGATAATATTGAAATTGTTTGATTCATTACGTTCATGATGATGGTTGACACTGATGAGAAGGATCGGTTGAAAAGATGCATAAAATTAATTTTGATTCCTGAGTTGAATGCTCATTAAAGTTTATGCCCAAAACTATTATGTTATGTGATTGACCTTATATCTTAGTTTCAATAATGGAGTTGCTAAATTGAAAGCAGTGGCTTGGGTGAACTCTGTAAAGGGCATAATTGTTATTATTAGCTGGAAGCTCGTTGAATAAACAAAGTGTTTTAAAGTCTTGTAAATTCCCTGACAAAATACTTAAATTTGTTGAGTTTGACTCTTGAAACCAATTTTTGTAAGAAGAACCAATAGGTAAATTTCGGTTTTCATTACCCTGAAACTAATATAAAATAGAATCCTTACAAGTGTCCAAAAGGATTTTGAATGATCAGTTGTGTATCATTAAAAGTCAGAGATAGAGTTTGATCTTTCCGGATTAATATTAAAAGATACTCTTTTATTCATGAATTAAGAGATCATCAAGTTTGATTGATATAAGTCAGAGTCAGTTTAAATAAAGTGCGGATAGGTATAATGGAATGCAAATGTTCTTGATTGGACAACTAAATAAGTGTGAATCCTGGGATAGTGCTAAAAATTATTGTCATCAATGTGGTGCAAGGCACTAGAATTAATCATTCACATGGAAGGCTTGAATGCAAATACAAGAAATGATTTGTCCTTATTTTTTCCATTATTAATATTTTAGCCTTAATGATGGTGCAAGGCACTAGAATTAATCACTCACATGGAAGGTTTGAATGCAAATACAACAAGTGATTTGCCCTTACCTTTTCCATTACTAATATCTTTAGCCTTAAGAGACACATGTACAAATGAACTCTAATTGGTTGAATCAAGGACACTATTATTCTACTTGTCAAGTATGTTTGTAAGTTGCTCAATCTTCTTCTTCATACATATGGTTTCATCATGCCCAATATTCTTACAATATGTACATATGAGTCCCTTTTTCTTGGGTTTTCCACCTAAAGAGGAGAACTTAGTTGATGCTTTGGACTTCAAATCATATTTCTAAACCTTTATTTGCTCTTGGTCCTTCTTGTTCTATTTATTCTCCTTACTACTAAATTCCTTTTATTTGTCGTGATTGACAATTAAGGCATGTGATTTAGAGGACTACATTGTACCCATTTGAATAAGTTTATCTTTCTCTCGAGTCAAGTCAGTAGTAAAATAATCTAAAGATGAAATGGTCCATGTAGCTTCAAAGGCATGCTTGGTGGCATGGAAGGTAGAATCAAAGACAGAATAGTTAGAACCCAATTTGGAAAGGATGGATAAAATCAATTGATCGTCTTTCTTGTCTATGTTGCACAGTTTCAACTATAACCTAAGTGATTGGAATTTGTGAAGTTATGTATAGTGTTAAAATTATCTAAGATCAAAATAATGAGCTCATTTTCCAGTTCATGACCTCTCATTATGTCTTGTTTCTCAAAGATTTTTTTTCAAAATGGTCTAAACATCATTAGGAGAAGTTGTAAATTTAGCATGAAAGAGCAAGTTGGGAGACATAGACAAGCATAATAGATCGTATATTTTGTCACTTCTGTTAAACCACTTCACCTTCTCTATATTAAGTGTTAGTTTTGTTTATATTCCCATAGTGATTCGGTGTAAGCGTTTGTTCCTTAAGAGGGTTTGCATATATTTTGGTTCTATTTTTTTTCCTATTGCATAGCTTAAGTAGTTAGAGAATTGGGTCCTAGCAATAAGCCCATATGAGGTACCCAAGTACATAAAAAATATCCTAAAAGAATAGAGAGAAACCCCTTCCCAGAATGTGAATAATGTTGATGATGAGATCCTCTACTTGAATTATAAAGAAGGTACATCCACATCAAAGATTGTTTTCCTTTGAAAGAGTAAGAACACAATAAGTGCTCCAAAAATATATCCATTCCACAATAGAATATAAAGGTACCAATATCAATATTTCTTAAATTGATTCAAATCTAAAGTACGACATAGGTCTAGAAAGATCATGAGCAAAAATTGAAACTAATGCCATGTAAATAGACTTTTTAGAAGAAGGACATGGAACATTAACTAAAATAATGTCCATGTGAAGTGGAGAGCATGGCTCAACAACCTTCAAGATAGAAGAATGTGGATCCACAAGAAAAGAATGAAAGAGTTGCAGCCAGGATCACTGGATCAATGAATGGCTCTGGTGAAGTGATCATGTGAGTCAAGCAAGCACACATCACACAATATAAAGTAATTAAAATCAATCATGAGAGAATATTATAAAAGCATAAGAGTAAACAATGAAAACTCCACATAAATTTGGATTGATATTACAATACCCTGGTGGAAAAGAATATATAAAAGGAGTATGGAAGTTAACTCACAAGATAACTCACTGTGGGACTGAGTGTAACTCACAAGATAAATCAAAGTGGGACTCAATTGAACTCCAAGTGGAACTCACCCTCTCACCCAATTAGCCTATTTATTACACATAAGTAAGTTAAAGCTAAATGTGTAGGTATAATCATTAAATGGAATAATAAATATCTTATACTAATACACATTTAAGTGTAGCTTAGGTGGGTGGAAAATAAAAAATGAGTTCCAACAACAAGGCCTGATGAGTTGCCCACATACAATGCAACTCTCAAAAAATGGAGTAAAATGAGAAAATCTAGTGGGAACCCCCCCTCCCAAAAAAAAGAGAGATAAAGAAAACAAAGGTAGGACTATAAATCCCCCCAAATATGATGTTAAATTAGTCTACACTCTAAGTACTCAAAAATCACAAAGGAACACAATCTACATGAGTGGTTCAAATCCACTACTCATTCACAAAAATAACTAACACTAGGTTTCACCAGAATAATACCAATCAAGAAGACTATCAATAGTGTTGAAAGTAAAAAAGAGTATTGCATGTTAAAGGAATGATCAACACCTAAGAATCATGAATAAGCTGTAAAAAACTATCGAAGGGTGATTGATATAATGTTAAAAGAAGAACCTCCTCTAAAATTAGGATGAAGATTACGATCAAGAAGATAAAAAATTGCATGAGTGCATGAAAAAACACTAATTGAAAAATGATTAGATGGTAAACCAAGGCACAATCTAAAATTCTAAGATATTGATGGCACATAAATCTTCATGAGTGACCCCAACAGTGCTACTCAACCAATGCTTGAAAAAATACAATTCAAAAATACAGGTGCCAATAGTCTAAATAAATTGATCAATTGAGTATGGAAGGTTGACTCCATAAAATAGCAATACAAAAGTGTGTATATGGTAAATGTGAAATCTCATTGAAATGTATGGGTAACTAGTCATTACATCTACCTAGTACACAAGAAAAAAAAAATAGATACATAGCTCACTCCAAATCAAAACCAAGGAAGCATTAATACCAACATATGATACCCCACCCCATACTATTGAAAAGGGGGAGATATGATAGGTACACTGAAACTATGTTTTAGAATGTAGTGCATGAAAAATAACTAGCTACATCAAATGGGGAATGAAGAAATACCAACAACTAAAAAAGTGTGTGCAAATACGAGGCACACTCTCATGAAGGTAAACACGGTTGTGATTGCAAATAGGAAATCTCACAATAAACCTCCCATGGTACTTTATAAAGTAGTGTGAGTATAAGAGTGTCCCAATAAACACCAAATGAAAACAAGAAAGACACTAGGATTCACCAGAACATATCCAAATAAGGAGATTATAGACCTATCAATTAATCCATCAAGTATTAAGGGATCAGAAAAGTGTTTTCATAGAAGAAGTCAAGGCACTACGAAAGGGGCCTTGATAAAAGTGTGTCAAGGTGATAATGCACAAACTAGAATAGAGCATTTCATGGGTAGATGGAAAAGTGTGGAAAATGTAAAAAAACCATCATGTATGCAAAAACACACCTGAATTGATAAACTGAAAAAAAAATGACAACCTATAAAATCACATGCAAAGGATGTTAGAATCAACCAAAAATATGTCCAAATGAGAAATAAGTGCAATAATCAATACAAATAATGCACACTCAGAATACAGATGTTAGGCATAGCCTAGAAAGCATCTACATGTGAGCAAATAGTGCATAAAGTATAATGCATAAAGTAGTAGGGCCCATAGCATAGGTAACCCCCCAGAATATGGCACTTCATAACTTTAGTGTTTTTACAATAAAAATAGAACCAACAAGTGGGAAATTAAAAATAAGTCACTTTTTCAAAAAGTGTCACTCAATTTTGAGCTACCTATTTTAATTAAATTTAAAAAAAAAAATTAAAAGGCTCGACCAAATAATGGGTAAAGTATCCTTTCAACCTCTTATTGGAATTGGAATGGAATTGCTGACCTTATCAAGTCAAAAAAATAACCCTCGTACTTTCTCATATGTGCTCTCAAACAAAAGCAAGCCACTTAAGGCAAAATAAAACAACATTTTTAAAATTAATAATTAAAAATAG
Organism: Torreya grandis; assembly: GCA_037957365.1. Classification (NCBI taxonomy): domain Eukaryota; kingdom Viridiplantae; phylum Streptophyta; class Pinopsida; order Cupressales; family Taxaceae; genus Torreya; species Torreya grandis. The sequence goes on from JARHVA010000460.1 coordinate 2,698,275, forward strand.
CTAGTTTTAAAAGATTTTAGGGCAAAACTAGATTTTTAACTTTTTGAATTGGCAAAGAAAATAAACCATAAGTTTTGCCATTGTGCATGTATAGTTATGTAAATGAGTTCAAAGAGCCATTAGCAAGCCAAGGAGGAGCTTCAAAATGTCATCAGGTAAAACACCATCATGAAAATCCCAGATCTGGTCAATGCTTATACATCCAAATAACTATTACGAGTGTATAAGGACATACATAAACTTCATGCTGATCTCATAGACTCAAGTGAATCACTCATGAAGAGACAATGTAGATTGCCAACATCATAGATATGACACCAAGGGGTTATAAGAGATCTGCAAGGGCAATTATTAGATGGAAAAACTCAAATTAAATTTAAATGATTCACCAAATCCCAAATCCAAATTCACCCAAATCCATTGACGTCAAATCCTTAAAAAAAATTTGCAAATTCTTCTTGACATAGGCCTGTTACTTAAAATGATGACAACCATGGATTTTGTTGGCCTATGCAAGCGCATGTCGGGACCACAGTTGGTATTATATCTGTAGAATATTACTCTTATGGTTCCCTTTTTTCTCCATTTCTTTGTTTGAGATGTTGTCATTTACATTTTCCCAAAAATGATCACACGACATAAAACAAATGCTCTTCCTTCACATATCCCTACACATCTATCTGCATAAGCAAACAGAAGTGGCTATATGTTGATGTATTTAATTGCATCCCATTCCCAAATGATTCATTTTTTATAACCCAAAATGGACTGCACAACATCAAACAACATGCCACAAATATACAAAACCCTTGCACTATGTATTATAATTGTGTATATTTATATAATTATATCTACAAATATGCATGCCAATACACAATATTACCACGTAGAACCAGATTTGGAAAAGAGTAAACACTCCATCTAAGTGAATGTTAACCTATAAGGATGAATCAAAATCTATTTTCAAAAATAAACTCAAATTTCAGACAAAACTAACAATAAACCTGGCTCTGATACCATGAAAGAGTTGTAACCATGATCACTAAATCAACGAATGGTCATGGTGAAGTGATCACGTGAGTCAAGCAAGCACACATCACATAATTAAAAACAATTGAAACCACCCATGAGAGAATATTTCAAAATCATTAGAGTAAATAATGAATACATAAATCTAGATTGATAATATAATAGCCTAGTGGAGAGGAATATAAAGGAGTAGGAGGAGTTAAATTATAGGAAAACTCACAGTGGGACTAAGTGTAACTCAATGTGAAACTCATAGGAGAACTCATAGTGTAACTTAGTTGAACTCCAGGGTGGAACTCTAGGTGAAACTCACTCTCTCACCCACTTAACCTCTTCATTACACCTAAGTAAGCTAAAGATAAATGTATAGGAATAATTTATAAATGGAAGAATAAATATCCTATACCAACAAGGAAGAGTCATCAATGCTTGTTGAAAATTTGGAGGTGCCACATGACACAATATAGACACTCTCACCAATGGAGACAATATGATCCTATGAAGTACAAATATATGAAAGAACTATAAGAGAAACATTATTTACATCAATGAAAGTGGTTTATATAAAAATACATCTAACATTTGGTAAGAACTCATCATATAGGGGTGGATCGACAAATAAAAGAGCATTCTCTGATAGAAATTCTTCATCATAAGAAATAATATGAGGATAATGATAATTTTAAAAAATAAATCTCCAAAGATATTCTAAATAATGATCCATACAGTGCAAAGACATTATATGTGCTCCACATGGTAGTGTAGATCCATGGAAACAATCAACAACAAGTAGCCCTACACCATGTCACGTGAATTGAACCATTCATTGAGATTAATTGGATTAGTGGGTGTAAGAACTTGTCCATATAAAAATGGATAAAGGTCTTTTTGAGTGAAAAAGTGTTCCATGCACAAACACCATGATACATAGTTTGTCCTCCCAAGAAGAAGGAATGGAGAAGAATATTCCACATAATGGTCTCTTAAAATTATATCTCAGAGAATAAAAGTTGTAATCAACTAAAAATGCATCCACAAAGGATATAAATATGTGCAATCAGTGACACAAGTGATGATGCATGCTTAGAAGATTAACATTAGACTCACCTAAAGAATGCATCCACAAATAAGAGCAATATGTGTAATTATGACATTTTAGTTGTAGAAACAAAATGTGAAAGAGAGAATCAAGTAAATGAAACCCCCCTAAAATTATAGAGGTTCAATTTTACAAGGCTCTAAAATAGCACTAATGCATAGAGCTCAAAAAAACTTGCACTTTTAAAAAAGGTGCTTGAAATGGAGTTACTGACTAAAACTAATGTGAGTTTGAAGTTCTTTCTCACAAAATAAATCTCCACTTTACATAAATTTTGGGTTTGCAAAAGTTTGACTCAAATTTCAAATAAAAATATAAGTACCTTTAGGTTGGTTGTGACCAAGAGATAAAATCCCATATAACTAGGGGTAGAGCCCTAAGATGAGTTCCCCCTTCATGATATCACCTTGGGGGAGTTTTATGATGTCATAATGATAGACCTCAATTTCAAATGAATAGTGCTAAAAATACCTTGATTAAATTTGATGTTTGTATGGTAAACATGTTGGAAATGCACATCATACTTTCATATTAGATATGCATGTCAAAATTTCACACATTGGGATAACGGACCCTTCCAATAGTTGTCATAGTTTAGACATTAGGATGCAAATTGACAAAAGCAGTCAAGTACAATATAAGGCATTGGAGTCATGGGTGTCAGATGTAAGCATCAAAGTTACAAGCATAAAGATCAGGATGTTGGGATGTAAATGTTAGAAATTAGGGTGTTGCTTCTAGTAGTCATCAGGGTTTTAAGTAACTCTAAAATTTGTTTGGTTTATTTATGGTTCTACTAGGTGTCAGCATGAGCTAAATTTTTTATAGGGATTGGGATGAGCCAAGGTTTTTAGAGGTGCTAGGATGACAATAAGCTCTAGTAGGTGTTAGGATGGCCTAAGGTTATGATAGGTGTATATATGCTAGGATTTTTGGCAATGTCCGGAGGGTAAGCCATTTTGACAATGTCAAATGAGCCACAGTTCCATGAGTGTCAAGATCCCAAAGAATTATGGTAGGTTACAGGATGCTACAAGTTTTTGGAAGTGTTGAGATGGCTATTAGTTCTAGTAGTGTCAAATTATTGGAAGCTCTAGTAGGTTTAAAGATGGGCCATGGTTCCATAAGTGTTAGGATTCCATGGAGTTTCAATAAGTGATGGGACTATGAATTTTTCCAATAGGTGTCAGGATGATAGCTATTTCAAACAGGTGCCAAGATGAGATCCAACTCCAATAGGTAGAAAGATAAGCTTGTCCAGTAGTCAACATAATATGAGGGACACCAAAAGTAATGGAGTTTCTCATAGGTGCACGAAAGGTTAAAAACTCTACTTTATAATAAACCATCATATCTTTTATTGCTCTATAAAATCCCTAAAGGACCCACTAACTTTATTTAAAACCCCATAAAACTTAGAAATATTTTTTTCCTTTGGAGACCTTGGTGGTATGGATTTGCACAAAATCAAGGAAAATAACTTCAAACCCTTTAAAAATGGCCAAAATTGACTATCATGAAACTAGGCCATGTTTACAACTGATCCTAGGATTTTTGCACCTTTTAAATATAATGGTGCAAGTCATTTTTTATTAAAAAAAAACTACTTGATGAAAGATAAAAAGCAAGAGATGCCTTTCCCTTGTTCATTTTCTAAATTTGGATAACCCAAGAACCCTAGAAGAAGAGCAAAATCTAAGAAATGATGAATCTTGAATGTGTTAGGCCAACGAATGTTATATATGAGTCATGCAAGCTGAAACTCACTATTTCATAATAGGAACTTTGACATTCACCTATTAGAAACCATGCTCTGATATCATATCAGATTAGGTCATAATTGAGGATCGAGTTATGAGTAGACATAAAGCACAAATATATGTAATATGAAAAAATAAATTATGCATAATAGTTACATTTTTTAGAAGTGAAATTAAAAATAAGCAATCAAAAAAATTCATTAATTCATCATTATCCAAAATAAATTTAGGAAAGGTACATATAAATATGTGGAAGATAGACATGTTATCACATCCTCATGAATGTGTGATTATCTTCCTTAATGACCTAAAATAACACCTAAGCAAGCTAAACATGTGTAAAGAAAAAGTATTAAATAGAATTAAAACCTACACTAACATTTAATTAGTAATTATTTTAGAATTATTTGTACAAGCTCCAACTTTAGGAAAAGGTATAGTTTAAAACCAAATTAATATAAAATAAGATTAAAATTTTGTTTTTTAAAGAAAATTAGTGGTCAAAATTTGGTGGTGGTCAACCTTTCTGACTAACCTCATTGCTTTAAAGCCTCAATGGGTTAACAATGTGGCTTTATTAGCCACATGGTTCTACTAATATCTAACATTGACTCAATAGTTCTGAAATGCACTTTCTAATAATGTTAATCACGGTAGTGCATATACCCTCATAGCTAACCCTTATGACTCTCTAGCACAATTTGTATGGTCGTATGGGTGACCGCTAGCCTATATCCTATCCACTCTACAAAATAAGGTCTTTTACCCTTCTAAAGGGTCTATCAAACTAGAAGCTACCCTACAAACACCCAAAATTCAAAATATCATAGCAAACAAACTGCATGCCCTAAGTGTATGAAAGGAAAATAAACAAGTCCAAAAATTTATAAAAAATCATATAAAATTGGTTCAGACACTTTTCTACCTCATTTACCATGAACAAAAAATTTGCAAAGTGTAATTAAATTACAAAATAAACTAGGTAATTTTAGTAGTTTAATTTTAAAAATTCATAACAATTAAATCCTATCTCCTAAAATTAAACTGAAAAATGTAGGAGAATCTTGGTTATACTATTTTATATTAAAATTTAAATTGGGAAAAATTAGTACTTTAACATTATATAAAAACTATCTAAGTGAACCTAGCCCTTCTTAGGCTTAATATAATTCATTTAAATGAGAATTTGAAACAAGATTTTTAACTTTACTTTTGATAAAATTTGAAAAAAAGAATGATATTAGTCATATAGATTTTATATCTTTATTCAAAACATAAAATTAGTCTTTTATTACATATACTTTTTCTTCTTTCAACTAACACTTAATATTGAATTAATGCATGAAATCTTGTACTCATTACATCATATTTTCCCTCCTATTTCACATTTATTATAACATAATATTATATAAAAAAGTCTTGAAAACCAAATAATAATCATTTTATTATCATTTACATTCACAAAGCCATAAAGTATAAAAGTAACATCTAAGAAAGCTCCCAAGTATAACCACAAGGACAAGGCCAAGCCAAGGAGGGGCTCACCTCCAATCCTATTGCAATCCTTAAGTAGTTGTCTTATGAACCATTGAGCCCAAGAATACCAACTCTAAGCATAGTTGACACCAAATTTTCAAGAAAATATAATATATAAGTAAGAAAGAAAGTAGATACTAGCTAGTTAACAAACAAAACTAGGTGCAATAACTAATAGTTATTTATATCAAAAGGCTTCCAAATTCAGCCAAAACCAAAATACACATTACATTAAAAAAAAACTTTCATAATAAGAGGTATAAACACACATGGCAACCAAAAAGAAGAAAAAATTATAAAGAATCCACATTCACCCATTATGGATGAGAATTTATGATTTCAACACTATGGGTGTATGAGAATGAGGACTTTAGAGTTTTTTCTTTGCCAAATCATTTATCCCTTGCCATGGGAGAACCTTAGAGACGTAAGGGTCTCCCTTTTCCAAAAGCCCATACACTAGAGCTTTGTAGGAGACTTGGAACTCAGTTATCTTGCCCAAATCATACACATGAATGCCCATACTATGTAGATTAATTTAAGCCCATTTCAAAAACATAATTATATAAATTTAAAAATATAAATGGGATGTAAAAATATTTAGCAAAAAATATAGTGATTTTGCACATCCAAGCCCAAAATAGGCAATAAAATACAAATTTTAGCCTTAGGAACAACCATGAAAAATAAAAAAGATAGGGGGTAAGAGAAATAGCCTTATACCTCTTGAAAGCTCAAGACAAGAAGGGAATAAAGATAATTCTTTGTGTGTGTGTGTGTGTGTGTGTGTGTGAGAGAGAGAGAGAGAGAGAGATAAATAAGCCTACCTTGTCTCCACTTCTTGGCTCTACACAAGGTAATCTCCTATAAGTGTTGTAAGTTAGCTCTTATCCTCCTTCTCTAAGTTCATTTCATGCTTCTTCAAGCTCTCTTCCACTCTCTAATTTCAAAATGAGCAAAATTTTCCTCCAAAGAAGGATTACCATGCTCCTATAAATAAAAACCTATATCCCAATGGCCAATGGGAAGGTGAAACTTTTCCCTTCCCATTCCTTGGCCCTTGTCCAAAAATTATTTTCTAGCATCAACTCACCTTACACACCCATGTGGAAAAGCAAGACTTGCACATGCCCATTATAGTTCTTAGTTTTGCATGCCATAAATGGGCACGTGAGATATCATATGACTTGAATAACACTCTAATAAATTATTATTTCATCCGTTGGTCATAAAGGGATCTTAAATTCATGTATAACCACCTTTAAAACACTTTATATCCACTTGAAAACATGGGTCCAAGTTCTCATTTGAGTTTTTGTTAAGGGGACCATTTAAGTGGTTTACATATTTACCTTTATGAATGAATTTAATGATAAGGTGACTTCTAAGGTATTTTATAAAGGTAATGAATAGTATCAATGGGTGTGAATAGTTATAGAATGGTCAAAGAGGGTTAAAACCTAAAACTAGATAAAATGATGACACTAGTGTTGAGATTTTAATATAGGGAGTTATAAAACCAATACTCAAATAAAAATAATGGTTTACTTATGCCTAGCATAGTCCTAGTTACCTCTCTTGGCTTCCATATCATCTACACACCATTTCACACATAAAATTTCACTACCCTAGGGTAGCCAAAGCTATTGATTTTAAACATCTCAATAATATCTAACAATACAAAATGTATACGTAAAACATCCAAAACACAACACTTTAATAATTCACATGAGGTAATATCTACATGATATAATCATATGATCATAATATCAAATCACATGATAAGGCAATATTATCCCAACTAATACAATAATATAGTATGTTTCTCAATAATTAAACTAAAATCATCCAAAACCAACACCTGAACAATTATCATATAAGAAACTAATATCATTCAAAACATAAGATCTGTTATCTCAATAATAATGAAATAAAAAACATATTGTGTCTCAATAGCATAAGTAAAATGTCACATAGGTCACGTTTGTAATTAAAACATGAATCAATAATAGTAGCACTATGAAAAATGGGGCCTCATACAAGGCATAGTGTGCACTAGATGTGATAGCATGGTTATGTGGAGATAAGAATGTTCATACCTCTAGTAGGCAAGAATCAATGTTTGATCATGTAATATGTAGATGTAAACTCAAATTATGTGTGAATAATTTATATTCAAGTATTCTCAATAAACCTACTCTAAAAAATGTGTACCATGTGATTATATTTTCTTCTTTAGTTTGATAAATACCTCAAACTTGGTAAACCACCAACTGAGAATCTATGGATGCTTTTAGAGATTTTATTTGTAATTTGCATGTGGTAGATGATGACCAAATTTAACCCTAAAGGTCAAATTGGGACCTCTATAGGTAAAAGCTTGATCTTTAGATGTTTATAAGGGTCTAATATTTTTTCATAGGGTGTGTTATAAGTACTTTGATGTCATTTAATGTGTATTTAGCCTTGGTCATATCTTTTTAGTCCTAAGAGTCATTTTGGGGGTCAATATAGAGCATTAAATGAGTAGTATGACCTCCTTGGGAAATTTTAAGGTTTTAAAAGGTGATTTCATGCTCCATGTGTCCTAATAAATCTTAAGTAATTGTTCTAACTGAAAAGTGGTAGGTTCTTTAAAAAAGAGCGGAGAGTTTTATTGAGGTGCACAGACTTGTACATCCTCCTATAGTTGATGACACTTCAAGAGTTTCCTTTGATCTTCCACACAATTTTTATGGTGATTAGTTTGATGATAAGCTCCAAGAAACTAATAAAACCGCTTCTCTCTTCTTTCACTAGGCTTGGCAAGCAAGAATGGCCCTCACATTTTTAGATGGTATGGCCAATAAGAAAGGTTTTAGGAAAAATGCTCTTGGGGTGTCTTCTACACTAAATTAGAGTCCATTTTATGTTTGGTTTTAGAATAATGGTGGTCTGTGCTTTATGAACCATTCTTAAGAAGTTGACCTATCTAATTTGCTTGCTAATATGTGCACCCTATAGGTTTTGCTTTGATTTGGATGATTATATACAATCCAGATATTGGAATTGAATCCAAAATATATGGGAATATTCAAATAATTCTCTCCATTCTTGTTTTAGTGTTTCAACAAGTTTTGATAGGTAAATTATCTCAAGTTTGCATATTGGTCTCATCTAGGATGACAGGCAAGTTTCCACCATTTTTAGATCTTCATGATTTGATAATGGTTTATAACGGTGATGATAAGTTTATTTACATATTTTAAATTCCCTCTTAGTCCCATAACCTTTCAATCTCTTTCCCCAAATCAATCCTTATGTAATTATAGTCACAAGCACTATACAATCAATATGCTTTATGACTGTCATACACAGTCAGCTAGGTACCTACAGAGGTTTCAAATGTTGAAATGAGGTGTGGAGGTTTGTATCAAGTTATTTGATATCATCATCCATCATTTGAGCCTTTTGGAAGAGAAATGAGTTGGTCATAAGTTCATATTCATGTTCACTTCCTAAACTCACATATACTACCTACATACAGCTCAAAATGCATATATAGGTGCTCTCGTGGAGGAATTCATAGTCATGTTGAAAATAAAGTACTAACACTTTTTTTAGATATTTTAAAGTGTGAAGAGTGCATTTGGAAGTATTGAGTTAGGCATAGAACCATTGAGAGTCAAATATAATGCACATTGTCCATCCTTACACTTGTTGTTTGTACATGAAAATGGCCACCTACAAGTGATACCATAGAGAGCTTGAGTGTCATATGGGAATGATGAAATGAGTGGTGAAAGCCATTTTGGGATCCTAGTATGTTAGATCCTAGTATGTTAGAGTGATCATAATAAATCCATGAGAGTTGTTTAGTTTATAGGAAAACTATGAGGAATTTTCAAAAGGATAGATGATTTTAGATTTAGGGACCTTTTCCCAAAACTAGCAAAACAGAGGTCTAGGCCCTTTTTTTGGGTTTCCTTATACAGAGTTGAATTGGTTTCTAAGACCTCCAATTACACTTGTCTTTAATTCCCCACTTATTTATATCAATTTTAAAAATATAAAGGGCAGGTAACTAATGGAAGTTAGAAGTTTTAAGGTTCAAAATTGCCTATTTAGACACTACAATCCTTCATTGACATCTATAGGATTTTGAGTCTTTGAGCAACATTATTTTCCAAGTTGGTAGTCTAGGCTATGCCACCATGGTTGAGTTTTTGAAAATATTTTAAGTATCAATTATGATCTAAAGGATCATCAAAAGGAGATAATATACTGTGTTTTGGGTCCTATACTCACCTATAGGTTTCTCTTACTGAAGAGGTTGACCTACATCTGACTAGAAATTCTCACAATCCATGGGGTGATCTTATGTATGGAGACCTACAAATTTTGGATCATATATCATCTTCCCTTGCTTTCTAAGACCTCATATGGTCCCCATGGTTTGTGTGACATAGGTTTTATGGATAATAGTCACCTATAGGATTATACTTATCCCAACACAATTGACTATGTTTGATTATAAGCAATAGTGGGTTGAGGAGTAATATTTAAGTGTTGATAGTGCATAATATGAGAAAAATTGGTCAAAAAATATACCAAATGACCATAAGGGACTCTAAATATGTTTTATACATTGTATAATCTTAAAACATGCAAATCAACCTACAGGTATAGTGCCTAGAAACAAAACACAATCAAGAATTGACACTCATTTTTGACTAAACAAGGAGTATGAAGAATATATGAGAGTTGGGAGGGATGAATGAATATTGGAACACCTTCATCATAATAATAATAATAATAATAATAATAATAATAATAATAATAATAATAATAATATAATGGAACCACCATGATGGATATAGAGTAGAGAGGGATCTCTTATGTTGTAATATACAACCTATATCCTAAACCTTGCAGACAATCAATTACTCCACAATTTTGTCTTAAGATTTAATGCATTTAAGGGGTATAAAATCCTGATAAAAGAATAAATATTGTATAGATAATTTTAATATATTTGATAATATCCTCCAATAATCATCATTTTCTAAGAAAGTAGGGGAGTGCCCTCTATTTATTTCAGATAAAGGGCATTCCCTTTGTGTATAAACCCTACAGTTTTGGAAAGTAGGGATGAAAGGTGGACCAAAAGTTAATTATAAATTCCAAGAAGGTTTGGAAAGGTTAATGAAATCTAGAAAAACATAAGATACCAAGAAAAAAAATTTGAAACTCAATAGGGTGTTCTAAACCCTCAAGTATGCAAACAGGCCTTTTAGGCAGGGTTTAAACCTAGTGCCCAAATGAGAGGTTAATGTCACTTCCAACTATAGGAGATATTTATAATCCATTTATAAATATATATGGTGGTATAAAATATGTTTTCAAATTCTTCTTATGCATATAAGTCACAAGTAAATCCACTTTTGGCTTAGGATCAATTCAAGCTTGCAAGAAATGGAGAAAAGAGCTTGAGTGATCAAAGTTGGAAGCTCATATCTACTTGGATGCTTTGCATGGAGAATTAAGGGAAAAGAATGAGTTGTATAAGGTCTTAAACATTAATTTTTTGGAATTAGTTTCTCTAACCAATTTTATAACTTTATGAAACATCACTAAAGGTCAAAATTGACTCAAAACCCTTACAAACCCTGGATAAGGACCCCATTGGGAAAACAAGAAATGATATGTATCCAAATGGACTTAAATGGTTTATAAAATTATTTTAAACTATAGGGGACTCTCCAGAGACCATTCCCATCCAATTGAGTTGTTCCCTATCTGTACTGATAGGGTACAAAACTACTTTCTTTAACTATTTTGTGCATTGTGCAAGTTATAGGGACTTTCAAGGGATGAAATAAAATTTTGGAAGAAGATAGAGAATTATTATAACTCAATATGGTCATTTTATGCTTCATAAAAACTCTTAAGTGTGCCTAATATAGCTCTCATCTTAGCCAGTTTGAACTGGCATAGTGAACATGATGGTGAGAAGTGTGAAAGCTTCAAGTGGAAGCATATTTAAGGTACACCTAAGAACCATAAGGAAATTTATGGTATTAACACATGTCATCCACCAAATTTTATGTATTTTCATGATAAATTAATCCATTTTGTAATCCAAGTGTGAGGCATGACTAAATTAGGAGTTTCATTAACTATAGGTAGTGACAGTGTATTTTTAGAGGAATATAAGTAATTAGGAATGAATCAAATACGTGTAAGATCATGTGCATAACCCCTCCCTCTTATAAAAATCATGATATCTATCCCTAGTTAGATTCTGGATGTTTCAATAGGGCTAAATGATGAAGGCAATTTTCTGAGCCAACAAAAGGAATTTCATGACACATATCAAGAGTTTCATGCCTTAGATTGAAATTTTTACTTTCTAAATTTGCATGATCAATTTCAAATTATATTTTGATATAAATATAACTCCTAATTTTGTCATGAAAAGTGTCCAAGTAACCTTTGGACTTCTCTTTTCTCTTCTCTCTCTCAAATTCTATAAGAACTAGCCATTTTGGCTATTGTAAGGATGCTCCATCTGAGTATGGTGAAGCCCTACTCATTTTCATACCATGGATCAATAAATACCATTAATTTTACCTTTTTTATGACTGTTCATAGTGTTTTTAATTAAATGATTGATCTTTCTTAGTGATGATTGTTATTTCCTTGGCATTTTTGTCTTATTTTCTCACCTATTTACAGCTTGAAAGATTCTTCTTGTAGGTTATTTGAAGTTTTCTATGAAGTATCAAGTTTGAGTTAGTTATTCTATTCAATTGTGCTATTTTATGATTCTTTTCTAGTCATCCTAGCTTAAACATTCATCACAACCTCATAATGAAATACTAATGTGAGAAGATTCAAGTTAGAGAAGTGTATGCTTAGTCGATCTCTTGGTCTCATATATAACATGTAGTTGGTTGGTAGTTATACATAAATTTTGTGTATCACTACCTTTAGGATAGTTTACTTTTAGTTCTCCCCCCTTATCCTTGAAATCATAAGTGTAGTAGTGATCTAAAAGTGGTACATCAAGGGAACTATCCCTATCTAAAGATTCACCTCATTCCTAGGCCACCCATAGCCTAGAGATGTTTCAATTGTTCCACTTAGATGAGGAGAGTTGAGACATATCCTCAAAAGGTGAAAATACAAATGATAATAGTTTTTGCAATGTCTGGTGGGATTCATTGTCCAATAATTTAAAAGATTTTTGATGTTGTCTTTCAACACATCAGCGTTTGGAGGTATCTATTCAAGCATCAATGGTGACTCTGGAGTTACATTAGCTAATCAAGTAGCCTAGTTTTTCCTTTTGAATATTTTTGGTAATGTTTCTTTGTGGTCTTACTTCTCAATGAAATTCTATGGCTGGTTTTGGTGTTGAGTATTGTTTTACACAAGTCGGTGAGATATCTCAAGCTTATGTCATTACCTATTAGCCTTTGTATGATTCTTATCATCTTTTTCATGATACTTACCAACTCCAATATGACCCTTATAACCTTATAATGAATTTTATTCATCTTATAACCATCCTTCTCAATATTTTGCTCCCCTTAGTCAACCTAGTCACTTCTCAAATTAGTCCATTTTAATTTTCAAACAAACTCTCTTGGGCTATAAGAGGTACATGATAGATATTGACACACAAAGGGGACATGGTCAATATGTTCCTATTCATCTCATTCATAAGGTGAGAGATGCATTAGAGCTAGTTAAAAGAGAGTGGGCACCTATTGAGAGAGAAAATTGGCAAAGGCTCATAAGTGAGATGCTAGATGTGAGTGGCTTGGTTTCATATTTAGAAGATAAGATAAGAATTCATGAGGAGCAGCCTCACCAATATTTATATCAATTCTATTTGACCCCTACTCATGAACCCAATCAAACTTATCAAATTCATCTTTTTCCCAATTAGTTGGAAGAGAGAGTTGGAAAGACAGACCTTATTTTTAAATCAAACCTTGATAGATAGATTGAGCTATCCAATAAGTATATGAAACATTCCATATTATCAAAAAATTAAGTGGAATATAATCTCTCATTTCCCTCTCCCATTACATCCCTACCTCAATAATAAACTTCTAGATATGAAATCCCAAGTTGGCGACAAGGTGGATAATCCAACCCTAAGGAGATCCCAAGTTTCTTGCACACTTCATCCACTCCTCAAATTTCATCACTACCTCAAGAAGAGACTCCTAATCCTAATATCCTAAGCTGGAATAAGGTAGTGGAATAGTGGGAAAAGAAAGGGGATAAAATCCTAGATAAAGAGTCTAAAGTTGAGAAAGAGCTTGATCATATGCAAGCCCTACCCACCCTTCCTCATGAGACCTCTTATTTTCCATATCAACCATTTTATACTCCTTATCCTCATGAAGATGCCTATCAAATTTAAGAGAGACTTTTCTAAGAGAACCTAGCCAATAAAATTGAAGAGTTAAGTCAAGAATGAAATTGTTGAGTCAAGGTGTGATGGAAGGTTTAGAACCAAAAGAAGATCCTATGCGTAAACACACCTTATCTAACCCCCCTAAAAAGAGTGATAAAGTTGAATAATATTTCAATGAAGTGATTTTAAAATGGAAGGAATAAAACCAAGTTATTTTATCCTAAATTTTTCCTCCCCTTCCTCAAGAGCTCCAAAAAGGATCCCCTACAATTCATTCTCAATCTGATGTTGAGTTCTATGTTCCACCTCTACCAACTAGTTCATCTTGTCCTTACCCTATCACCCTTTTCCTTGATGTACCTATGGTGTGGGAACCTAAAGAAGATCATTTGGTTGATAAGAATTTAGAACTCTTACTTGAAGAAAACATAGTTCTTTGGCAGCCTCATTGGGCTAGGTCACCTGATTATAAAATGACTAGCATTGACATCACCAAGAAGGAGAAATAAATGGAGGTCTTGCAATCCTTTAAAATTAAATTTAGCATATAAAAATTGAGATACAACTTGAGATCCATCAATATGTTATAAATGTTGAATAACAGGTGATTTCTTGTGTTGAATATTCTAGGTGTGTTGATATTGAAGAATGTCTTCCTTGTGTCAAAGAAGAGGAGATCATCATTGGTTTTTCCATCACCATTAAAGATATAATATATGGTTAAGAAAAAGTCTCTAGTCAACCTTGGGATGACTTGTTTACAATCATTGGATCAGGTTATACTCCTCTTCAAGGAGGTTATGATCTAGTAAAAAATGGAGAAGGCATCCTTAACACTCAAGTGAGTATGCAAAGAAGAAGCAAATTTTTAAATTTATCCTTACAAGAGACATATACATCCAATGAAGATATTTTTAAAATCATCAAGATGGGTTATCACCCTCTCAAATAGTTGGGAGAAACACATCATATTTTGAAGGATGGGACAAGCTTTTATTGGCCTCAATCTTCCAAGGAACAAGAAACTACTCTTAAATCCATGCCTATCAAGAAGATACAAGTTGATCATGAGATTAAGAGTGTGCAATAGTATGAGGTATGTGTAAAAATTAAAGAGGAATACATTTACATTGGAGACCTATTTAAGGAGGATATACTTGAGAGTAAATCAAGTGAAGTGATAAGGAATAAGTCTAATCTACCAAGCATCAAATCCAAGTGACAATAGTAGATAAACTTAATATTAAATACTCATATTATATTGTATATTTTGTGTATGATAATCCCAAAATAAATGCAAATGGTAATGGATATACATGAAGAGTAATGAAGACTATCCAAACACTCGCACTAGTGGCACATTTGGATCCATCAAAGTACATACTTTGTGTGTAATCATCAATGTGATATATAGTGAATTCATCATGAAATCATCATTAATTGGTTATTTATATGAAAATAGAGCTATGGCTAAGTGATTTGTGATAGTTTTCTATTTGAATGATTTTTGGGATATAGATTTTAAGTCAAATTCCATGATTGACATTGCCCATTTAGTGATACGTCATGATAAGTGTGAATTAAACTTTATAAAATTTATTGGGTCCACCTTTGTGATAACTTTTGTCTCATTATTAATCATATGATTTCATAATTTATGTGTTGAAAACACAAAGGCTAAACATAATTGTAATTATTTTCATAATCTAGTAATGTAGGTTGATATAGTAGATGGCATACCCTTTATGATCTTCATCATATTGTGCGAGTAAATATCCCAAAGCATGCTCTATAGTTGAGATGTATGATAATATAGGTTCTATGGTTTTAGAGACATGATAATAAGTGGATTAAATATGTATCTTTAATTGTATCAAAACTTTTTTGAAAACTTGCATTCCATTCCAAATTTGTATTTTTCTTAGGAGTTATGTTAAATATTTTGTTTTGTCTACTAATTGAGCTTTAAAGCATATAATTTCTTGGATATTTCCTTATAAGGAGCATAATTCTATTGAAGGAATCATATCGGTGATAGCTTTGATATTTTTTGGATCTAATTCAATGCATATACGAGATATAATTTATCCAAGTAAATTTCTTGATGTAAATCCAAATACACACTTTTTTGGAGTTAAACACACATTGAATTTTCTTAAACTCTCAAATATTTATCGTAAATATAAATCATGAGTCTATCAATTTTTTTATTTTTTTAAGTAATTTATCCACATAGTCTTCAAAAATATTATGTATATAGTCATGGTATATGTGTGTCATAGCTCTTTGGTAAGTGACCCCTACATTTATTAGTCTAAAGGGCATGACTACATAACAAAATTTTATTCATGGTGTAATAAATGACATTTTTTTTTTATATGTGGGATTAATCTTAATTTAGTTGTATCTATTAAAACCATCCATAAATGATAGCATTTCATAACTATTGGTAAAATCAGCAATCATGTCAACATTTAGTAATGAATTTCATCGCTTGAGCATGCCTTATCTGAATCCCAATACTCAGTACAACATTGAATGTCACTATTAGGCTTTGTAACTTGTACTATATTAGAGATATACTCGATTGCTGGAATAAAACTTGCATCCCAAAGTCTTTTGATTTCCTGTTTCAAAACCAAGGCCACTTTTAGATGAACTTTTCTAATTTTTTCCTTAACTAGATTAGCTTAAGATTATATTACTATATTATGCATTATAACTACAAGACCAATTCCAAACATATATTTATAATACCATGTGTATAATTCTAAGAAATAAAGTAAAACTTGGCAAAGATTTTTAACTTAATCCTTATTTTATAAGGCCACAATAATTATTGTTCATGGATCTTTATCTATTCCATGACAAAATTATATTGTCTCTTTATTAAATAGAGATGACTTTAACTTCATAAATGGTGTTATAGGAATGGTAGCTTGACCATTTACTCTATTTTTTTCATTATCATCTTTAGTTTATCAAAAATTTGTGTACTTAGTTGTTGAGTGAGAAAATATATTCTTACAATAGAAGGAATTAATATCCTCTATGTCCCACCCACCTCATTATGAATGCAATTGAATCCAAGAATGTTGACTTAGATTTGTCTTCAAATGAATATGAGCCTAATCTTCATTTTGATCAAGTCAACCTTCCTGTCACAAAAGGGGACACCACGGCAGACCCTCCAAGCATGAGAGGGTCAATTGTAGCATTGGAAATCCCTATTCTAACTTTTTATAAGGGTGTTAACATTATTACTGAAATACCAAAGTTAGAACTATTAGTTGGGTCTTTAGCGATAAACAAATTTCAGCCCTCAAAATCTTTTAAAATTATTTTATCTTTAGTGGAAGACAAGGGGTAGAGGACTAAATTGTAAAAGAAGAAAAATGGTAAGAGATCTAAGTCAAGTATGACCCTTCATTCAGGGGGGACCCATTCCAAAAAAGTCTAGGAGTGACCTAGATTTTTCATGGATCTTATGGCTGTGTTGTGTGGATGATTCAAGGAAGCAAAATATTGGTAGAAGGTTTCCTATTGGGTCTTTGCTAGTGGTTGAACCTTTTTGCCTATTTTGCCTAGGTTAAGTGGATGATGGTGGTAGGATGTGTTCAATTCTAAAATAAAATAAATAAATAACCCAAATACGTGGATCTAATAGTTTGATGTTTGGTCTCACATGGTCCTCATGGGAGGGCTATTTTTTTTTCTTGTTTTGAGGAATCTAAAGAATGGTGGAATATTATTTCTTTGTTATTAGATCATGATCATGTCTTGTTCCTAAGTCTTTGTACACTGTTGGTTCTTATTTTGTTGATCTTTCATGTCAATCATTAAAAAAAATTTACACCAAGTATGGGACTCTTAACCCATTTTTTAACCTATCAAATAAAAAAATATCTTATATGTCCCAAGATATTCTATGGGAGACTCATTCTTCAAAAAATTATTGAGTGTCCAAATCTCTAGAGAAGTTGTATTACTAATCATCTCAAGATATACCAATTTTGATGTCAATGCATTATGAACATTTTGTACTTACTCATGATTTTGTTTGAGGAAATGTGTATAAATAGTAGTTGGTGTAGATGGTTCTTACTTTAATTTCCTTGATTTCTAGAAATAACCTAGTCCTTTTCATATTTTTAGATGAAATTCTTTGATGACAAGAAATCCCTTGTGTATTTATTCCCAATCCTTGTCCTTTATATCCCATTTTTTGTATATATTTAAGCCCAAATTCATATTGACTATAGTTTTTTAATGATGAGACTATTAGGGCTAGAGAAGGGCTTGGTAATGATATTGATTTTACTTGTTTCACATGTGGTTGAATATGAGGAACGTCATGATCTTCATGATGGATTAATGTCCAATACTTAAATGGTTCTTGATCTAAAGGGCATGTACATATGTATCATTGGTGACTAAAATTTAAACATGCATGTAGAATAGAGGAAATTGTGTTCATATCATGTTTACATGGCCTCCCTAAAATAATATTATAATTGAGATCATTATGCATGACCTGTTAAATAATGGATATCATACGAGTGCCCATGGGTATGTGAAATGTATTTTTTTAGAATATTTGTTAGGGATACTATCAAATTCTTGAATATTTATATCTATATAAGTAATATTTTATGCCTCTATACCCAGTATATTTAATAAAGAGAATAATGTAAATGTTTAATACTAATCCATTATCGACAAGAACCCTTTTGACAGTTTTGTTATGTACAAAGATATGGATATATAATAGTATATGTTTATGACGTGATTTAGAGATAAGTCTTCCTTTTAAAAATAGATACTTTCCTCCACCCATCATAAAGTATTAATAATATAAACAACATAAGGTGGTTTCAAATCACTATGTTAAAGTGTGTTGTGTAACATTTCATAAATAACATAGTTGGGTCAAAGCATAATAGTATTTCCCAATTTTTTTTATAAATAGGTCACATACACTTGTAATATACCCTCGAAATATCTTGAGTTTGAATCATTTATATTAATAAAACATACATGTTTTATCTTATATATACAAATATGTAGTGTATATACATTTTTCCAAAAAAAAACTGGTTAAGTATTTTTAAGAATTTATTTTTAAAAATATATATCAACCTAGTGAGACATAATATTATTCTTTGATAAATTTTATACATTAGTGTCATTTGTAAAAATTCTATAATTGAAATATTAGCATGAGTATTATTTAGTTGATCTATGAAATCATACCATTTTGATTGATAAATTTACATAGTGGGAGGTGGACAGTGTTGAGAAGGAACATATTTACCACCTTATTTGTGTCACAATGGGTGACATATCCATCCTCATCAAGTGTTGACAAAGTGAATAATAGAATCTAGTATGGGTCATGGACGAGTAATTAGAGCATGAAGAACAAAATGAGTCATGCACACCCTTTGGAACCTATTGGAGATAGGTAAAAACTCATATTATATTTTTCAAAAATATGAATTGATGAAGGCTTAAAATTGTACATTATCAGTTTAAAATTTTAGTGATATTTGAATTTAATTAATTCTAATATATAGAAAATATAGATAATTATTTATAAGGTAAGATAAAAATTGATACTAAACCTCAAAAGATGGAATCAAAATGCATTCGTTATTACCATGATTTGTATTTTAAACTTTAAAATTTTGCAACAAGGTTGAAGGGTGATGCTAGTAAATGTGTGATTGTTTTGTAGGCTCTTACATATATTGATTCCAGTCATAAATAGTGAACATAGGTGTGAAGTCACCAAATACAAATCATTCCATCATCCTTTTAGCAACATTATCTTGTCTCTAGTGTATGTTATGAGTAACTTCTCAAGGCTAACCACTTACTAGTGCACTACAATCAAAAATGGTTGAAGCCTTTTTATGACTGAAAATAAAACCCAATGCATTTCTAATATGCCATGAGGTATATGGAAACTAAAGTCTATGAATAGTGATATATAATGGCTTGAGTATTATGGAAATACCCCTTACACCATGACTCAGGTAAAATTGATGACTATTTTTTTCAAAATAATAGATCTTATAAGTTTTAAAACTGTTAGAACAAAGTCTCTATGGAAAAAAAAATTTAAAAAAAAAATTGAAATTTAAAAATGAAAATGAAAACCAAATCAGAAATCAAGTGATAAAAAATAATAGTTTGGGTTCACTAATATGTTTTACCCTTTTTTTTTTAAACATAGTAAATTATATTTTAATTATAGATTTAAAACTAGAGAATATCACAATATTAAAGATGTACAATAATTAATAATTTTGATTTTGATAAATTTTAAATATGTAAAATTGTTAAATTAGGAAAGTACTTGAAATAAAATAAATTATCTCAAGGTTTTTAGCTGACTATTCTTAGTGAAAATCAATAAAGGAGTTACCTATGCATGCTCATGATCAGGGAAAAATGAAGCTATATCTAGATAGGTTCATTTTAAGCGGACTACAGTGCATGTTTCCTCCTTCTATTGACCAAGGGCTTGTCCTAGTTGAATGTGTTGATAGATTGGTAAGAAAATATAAAGAAAAGTTAAATGAAATATCAGAGGAAAAATCATATAATATTCCTATACATGACCATTATAACTAGATGACATTGTAGGATGCTCAATTTTGTTGCCCATCGATGTATCTTTATTAACTGTGGTAGAAAACTAATCATTGCACCTTTTATCCCTGAGTTTACTAAGTAATCTAAGATATTGAACTTCGAGTAATACCCCCTATAAATTTTATTTTTATTCTCTTGTATTTGAAACCCTAAGGACATTTTAATATTTCAAATTCTATAAAAAAGGGGGAGTGTAATGGGTTGAGCTAAAATCAATCACCCTCTTTGATGATTGACCACTATCTAAGTATCTAATACTCTAAGGAGGGAAATCAATCCCATACATTTATCCCACTTGTAGTGAATGTGGAATTTGTGCTCTTTTGACTATATTTATGCAACTATTAAATTTTTTTGATACTTGAAAATGATAGCTCTTGACTGGATTTAAGATGGTTTTGACTTGATTTGGGATGCTCTTGACTTGGTTTATGGTTGCTTCTTATGAATGATCTTTAATTTGAGAGAAATAAGGAAGATTTTCTCGATGTGAAATAGTATGTAAGTTTGAGAGAAGTGAATTCCAATTTGAATATAATGATTGACCTTTGATCATTATTTATAGGCAAACTTTATGATGATTTCCTTTAGTCAACCTCATGAAACATGTGAGAAGACCCAAAATAATATTTTTATTTTCATAAACTAGTCATTATTTGGCACAAGAATCGGTCAACATAAGTGGATAGGACTGATGAGTTTTGTTGTCTACCTAGAAAACTTGTCCATAAGGATAAAGGACAACTATCCTTTATTGGATATAGTCTAAAGGTAATTTTAAGCAACTTGAGTATTTGAAGTTGAAATGTTCTACGTAGAAATAATGGAAAACAAAGGCTCAAACCTACATATGGATAAAATGCATAGAGAAACAGTAAACAAGATTCATGTAATTGTGTATGATTCATGTAGTTTATAATGTGTTAAGAATTATCATTATCAAGTACATGTCACCAATTTTATGTATCTACATAGAGTAAACTCTTAAATTTCACCATACTTTGTGAGCAACCTCATAGTATTCATTCAAGATAAAGGAGTAATTAAAAAATTGGATACTATGTTTATTAAACCAAAGTTTAGATTTGGGTTGGATAAGGCTTTTGATGTAATTAAATCAATGATTCCTAAAATGTTTCTTATATATGGCATGGAGTTTTGGGGTGGTGTTTATATGGATACCTTCAAGGAATTAGAGGAAAGTTTATTATCATTATTTTTATTGTGTACATATACAAAGTTCCCTGGTAGAGGGTTGACAATTATAGGGAGGAAAATTTATAGTTTTGGATATAACCTCTCTTTGTTTTTCTCTAAATCATTATCATTCTTACTATAGCACCAAAAAATTTGATGTGGGTACCAATGTAGTTCAATATTTACTGATGGTAGCTAGGTTCGACTATTTGTGAAGATTTGATTATGCCAATGCAATTCAATATTTATTTGTCCCTATGGGTGCCAATTAAATAATTGCAGTGGATGTTAGTTTGAGTATGCCATGAAATGGATTTTCAATGGTTCCTCAATTTTGGGTCTTTTTTAATTTGTGAAGGTTGTTTGAACTTTGGGAATCTTAGGGATTTTTTGTTGTATCTAGTATATATATGTTAGTCTCTATCTTTTATGTAAATGTTACTATCTATTTTATATAAATTTTTATTATACAATGATTTAATCACTATAAATAATATTGATTTTCTAATCTAAAATATCAAGGGACCCTTTAAACCTTTTTTACCAATTATGTTTCTTATAGGTTTGATACTTAATAATGTCATAATATCAATTGCATATTAATGAAAAAATTTGAATAAAAAAGAAGTTGATATCTTTATCGAACAACATAAATCTTATGTATTAACATAACTAATATAGATCATTTAAAAATATGCATCAAATATATTTGCAAACCACTTTCTATTTTAGGCTTGTACTCATATAAATTTACAATCATCCCATGATTATAAAAACATCAACTTATGGAAAAGCATCACAAGCTTGGAAAATCATCACGGGCATGCACAATCATCACGTGATTGAAAAATCATCACATGTTTGTAAAGTCATGGTGTGTTTTGAAAAGTATAAAAAAGATCATAAACATTTAATTTCTTGTATAAAATTATTGAATTTGAAAAAGCTCAAATAAATGAAAGAAGATAATTATGTAAAGTATAAAGAGGAAAATAAAACTTAGTTGATTATTGCTTGTTAGGTTTACTGTGTGTGACTAAAAGATGGTTTGATATGCTCAACTCAATATTGTTTATGTGCATGCAACTAAAATAATAATTATCATTGTTCTAGATCAGAATCAACATGAAATAATCAATATCAACTATCACTCTTGACCCATATGGGCTGAGCTTGTCCTGCATAGGAAAAAAATTGATTGTATAATCACCTTTTCCATCTTTAAATATTGTTGTATGTGGAATATAGACCTTTGGATATGCATAGATGACCTGCAAATGACCTATTAAATGTTGAAACCCCATTAGGGCTCATGACATCTAAAAACCTATAAGAATAGAGGGGGAGTATAATAGGATGAGCTTACCCCAATCACCCTCTTGATAATTAAACATTGCCTATGAATCTAGATTATTGTGAAAAGGGAAGCAATCCTCATGTAGTCCTCCCACCTAGAGTGCTTAGTGTGATATTGTTCATTTGTTGTATGTATGCATCTAGTGATAGCTTGAGTACTTTATAATAGTTTTCTTGACTTAAATATAATAGGATCATGACTTGGAGAATGCATATTTCAAGTGAATACAATAAAAAAGAATAAGGAATATTTTTTTAATATGAAATTAGTATAAGTGTGATTGAATAATGAAATTGTTGTAGTAGAATAAGTGACTTAGATATGCATTTATATCAATTCAAATGGGTGAAACCTCATGCTATCTATCCTAAAAATATGGACCAGCCTTTAATGAAGGCTTTAAAATTGAAAAATACATGTTGTTATGATAAGAGAAAGATTAACCTATAAAATTTGGATCAAGTAGCGATTCTGACAGGTGCAAGTCGATTCTAACTTGGAAAATGTAACATTTAATATTAATAATTTGAAATATTTGTAAAAATGATTAGAGTGGGTTTTATAAATTTATATTATTTATGTAGGTGTCCAAAATCTTATAAGAGATGGGCCCATACAAGTACTTGTGATAAAATGAGGTGGAAAAATAGGACCAATTTAAGGGCTCAAATCAAGTAAGGTTAATATGGGCCAACACTAACATTATCAAGTATTTATGACCAAAATTGAGTATCTAAACTCTCCCCACCCCCATTTTTATATATGCGTTCAAGTACTTATAAAATTAAATATATACTTGAGTATGTACAACACACTTTGGCTTTAGGAGGAATCTCCAATCATGTAAGGTATTCTATAGTAAATCCTACAATGATGCAAAAGTAATCAATATCCATATGTAAAATTAAAAATTGAAATGTAAGATAAATTTGAAAATATTTTAAAGGACAAAGAATGAGTAAACTTGTATGTGTAAAAACATGTTTCTCTTGTAACTATTCTTAAAGATGATTCTTCCTTAAAGAATTAGAGAATTGATGCTTCCATGAAGCACTTGGAAGGATTGGCTCCTTTGTTTAACCAAGATAAATTGAGGGTGATCAAGCCCCAACTTAAAGTGAACATGTATACAAAATAGAACACAATGAGGGATGTGAAACCTCAAATTGCATTTTTGGTATTTGTAACTCCAAGACAGAAATGAGTTGGAATGCACAATAGACTTTCATGCTATAATTTTGAAGGGTGTTGACTATATAATATAAATTATGCACTTAACTAAATCAACGAATTTAGATGGCATATATATTTTTTTATCAAATTGTTCCATATTTATAGTGATACTTGTAATACAATTTTTAAATTAGAAATGCGCATGGAAGAATGGAAGGGTATCCTTGCCCTTATCATGACTTTATACTTTAGCAAAAATGTGTGCATGAATTAGTATCATGCCTCTTGAGTCTGACAAAAAGTATAGTGTGCATGAATCTATTTCATTCCCCCATGCGATAAATGTAAAATATGTAACTATATGTAGATGTGAACCATGTAATTTATGTTCAAATATTTTGTGTATATTTACCCAAAATGTATGAATATGTAATGTATTCATGTAATTCGAATGCATATATGTTGCATATAACCCTATAATTTGTACCAATAACTAGATTTTGAATCATTTTAAATTATTTAAAACTATATTTTATACCCAAAATTTAGATTTTATTCTTATATAGACTTACTCTATATGATGAGCCCACTGAAATTCCCTCCTTTTGAGTTGAGTGATGTGTCCTGAAAGTCACTCATCTCAGAATAAAAAATAATCATATCATGCATATCAAGATATAATCATTGAATAACATATCATATGTGAAATAGTAATTCATAATAGTAAGATATGTAACATTCAAATCATGTATGTAATATATAAGGCAAGACCTAAGGTTTCAAATCTCAATAAATGTATCAATAATGCTTATAGTATCAATTGTAATAAAAGAATCCTATGCAATAGTTAATGCATGATATATATCATGACACTCATCAAACTCAATGATAGGTTGTCGTTATACCTTTCATTTAACCAATCAATGGAATGGTGTCATTTTTTACCAGGGCTCATGTCCAAAGATATATGTAATAAGATGTTGGATATTTGAGTTAATAGTTTGTTGTTTAGGGGTGTTTACTCTATTTTTTATGTCTAAATTCTAAGGGCAACAGACAAGATTCTAATCCTATGTTGCAGAAAATGTAAAACTATAAAGTTTTGCTAACTGAATATCCCTTTTGGCATTCCTTGTTAAAAGGATTCTTTGGTTCACACCATCAACATATAGAACTTAAACATCTGGCATAAGATACTATAATTTCCTCACTCGATTTATCTAACTGGGTAAGATAGTTCAGAATGTGAGAATGTTGATTGCCTATTATCAATATATTGCTTCCTAATAGATGATGAATATGGAGATGAGTTTTTTTAATCAACAAACTTTACTATTAATTTTACTCTTATGATAATTAAAATACACAATTTTCATAAAGTAAACTCACTTGCATTGAACTGAAAAAACTTTGCATTTAATGAAAGCACACTTGCATTAAAAGAAACACACTTTGCATTAAAAAAGAAATCACACTTTGTATTGAAATGGAAATCACACTTGTAGTAAAATGAAATATACCTATATCAAAAGAAATACACATTTAAACTATAAACTAGAAATACTAATTGTCTTGATATTTGGAGAGAAGTGGGCCCTTGCTCCTTCCTCAGAACAGGATCAGATTTAACTCAGTATTGGAATAAAATGTTGTACTATTAATAATTCATTATCAAAAGGAACATATATAGATGCTATGAATTCTACTAAAAATTACACTTGAATGTTTCCTAATTATATTTACTCTTTATTACGCTGAAATGAGAAGGAGACATGTACTTAAAGCACATCTCAATGATCATTCTCAAAATATAAAATCTAGCGATCTAAATAACAAAATCTACTTATTCTAAATAAAATATCTACAAATCTAATCCCATGCTTATAAGAGGAATTGGAACTAATTCAACTAACAATAGACCAAGTATAACTAACATATATATGAAGAGATTATGTCTGTATTTACAAAATAGAAATACATTTATATCAAGATCATTTTAGACTATTACTATGAATAGTAATGTCTAAAATAAGATATCTAAAGAGAGAATATATATATATATATATATATATATATATATATATATTCTCTCTTTAAATATCGTATTTTAGACATTACTATTCATAGTAATAGTCTAAAATGATCTCGATATAAATGTATTTCTATTTTGTAAATCCAGACATAATCTCTTCATATATATGTTAGTTATACTTGGTCTATTTTTAGTTGAATTAGTTCCAAGTATAACTAACATATATATGAAGAGATTATGTCTGGATTTACAAAATAGAAATACATTTATATCGAGATCATTTTAGACTATTACTATGAATAGTAATGTCTAAAATAAGATATCTAAAGAGAGAATATGTGTGTGTGTGTGTGTGTGTGTGTGTGTGTGTGTGAGTGTGTGTGTGTGTGTGTGTGTGTGTGTGTGTGTGTGTGTGTGTGTGTAGTAGATATCTTTGGATTTGTTCTATTAATCTGTAGAGTACAACTGGGCATCTTTTAGAGTGTGACTAGGCATCTTAAGAGCATGATTGGAAAGGTCTTTGGAGTTTTATCAAAATGTCTATAGAGTTTTGTTAGAACATCTTCAGAGCTACCTAGGTAGATCTTTGGAGCTACCTGGGTGGATATTCGAAGCTGCAAGAGTGGATCTTTAGAGCTAATTGTATTCTATGTTGAGTCTTCAAAGTTGTTTCCAAAAGGGTGTTGCCAAAAATGTTGATGACTTCTCAAAATAATACCTCCATAGAGATGTATCTCTGTATGAAAAACTGTACTCATTTCATCTAAGTTAGACACAAATAACAATATAGAGAATTAACAATGTATCGCATACAAATAAAAGATAATTGCACTCATTTCCTACTTAGATGAGACCTTAACTATTAAATTTAATGTAATGTATAACCAATAGGCAACACTTATAGATAATTTATATGAGATATAATGAGCTATATAAAATGCTCATCACTCAACAAGATCAAGAAACACCTAAACATAAGTGCGATTTCACTCAAAGGTCCAAGGGATAACACAAAAATTTACATATGAATTTCACACACTCAGATAAGGCTAAGGGCCATAGAAAATATACAATCAAAGTATAATATACTATGTATAAGTAATAACATCAAATGGAACATATAACTATAACTATAGTCTACATGATGTGTATGTAATGTAATCATATCCTAGTCAATAGCATATCATTTGACATAATGTAAGATAGAGATGTTAGCAAAACATCTATAAATAGTATATAAATCAACATAGTATAGGGGTTATAGAGTGGAAACACTTGTAGATATTATCAACTTTGGCTAATAGTCCCCCAACATAAGCATGGTCACTATGTAGAGGAAATTCCAAAATCTAAGTTCCTATCACCAAAGACTATGAACACTCATTTATACCAGTGATATGCATGTGTGATAAAAAAAATTATTATATTTACCAATCATAAGATAAATAACACATGATAATTATGTAAACTAGATGTCTAATCATACTTGGTCTTGATTTTAGATTTTTAAAATAGTCTAAACGTTTATATATTTTTGAAATATTTAAAAAAAATTATACTTTTTAAAATTTTGAAACAAAAACAATAGACACTAGGATATAAAACATGGGTTCAAAAGTAGAATAAAGGGAAGGAATATGAACAATATGCAACATGTGTTGAGGTTAATTAAGTATTAAATATAATGGGATGGCCATGTATGAGCAAGATACCCCCACTATATGTGTGAATTGTAGCTGAAATTGGGTGATAGAATATGGACATGGAGGAAGAATTATGCATCCTTGTCTCATCAAATTTACACTTTTCAAGCTACTTAACACACACGTATGATAAATATAGTACATAAAGGAAAGATTTTGCATGAAAAATAGTGTTATGTAAACTAAAAATAAGTATAGTATTGAAAAATTGGATGCATTAAGGATTTTTTTTCATTTTTGATTTGACTATGTAAATATATATAGGTTAGTATTTTCAGGGTTAGGATAATAGTGATAGTCAATGTCGATTATTTTTTATTGATACTAATTATGAGATAAAATGCATCTAACTCTATTCAAACTACAAAAATAATATGCTAAATGGAAAAAGGTGGTGGTATTAAACCACTATTTTGGACAACTAAAATCAGGAAATTAAAAAATAAGAGCCAAGAGGTCAAAAAAAACACAAGTAGCAAGTGCTAGAATATTGACAGAATAAAATACGTAACAATTTATTACATTAGAATAATGTATTATCATAATTTTGATGACCAGTATAAACATGCATTCAATCCCAAGATGTATTATGTATTTCTATAAAATTCACCTAATCCCAACCATTGCTTTCAAAGACATGTTATTATATGATGATCGATGGTTGTGTAGGTACAAGAAGGTAAATGATGTTGTGAACCATGACTAAAATCTATCCTCTTCCTCATTGTTCACTGGAAGTGAACAAATGTTTTCAAAATGTTATGGCCTTCTTCCACTAGAGTAGATGAAGTAATTCAAGCAACATTGGCCTCAGATATCTTCCAGTAAACTGAGAAATGCAAAGTGTTAAAGCTTTTCAAGAAACAATGGCTCCATTTATAGATTTGCTTATTCCAAGTATGCTAGTGTAAAAAAAGAGCACACAGACCATGGTTAGGCCATGGAATCACACCAAAATATAGAACAAACTCTATATGGTAATTTTTTGTCTTTGTAAGATCTCAATACATAGTTCGTTAAGATAGTCATTTATTTATAATAAATTTGAGGCAGGGGGTTGCATTTAAAACATTTAATTAAGATCAATTTTGAGTTCTCACATGTTGCTCTAGGAGCTAGATCATGACTACATTACCTAATTCACTTTACTCGTAGATATTGATATAATAAAAATTAAATGATGTATTAAGGCAATTAATATGAGAAAAATGAACAAACTTGGTAGGATATCATTTTTAGACGTTATTTTTTTCACATCCACAAGGTAGATATCATCATCAACTTGGAAATGCATCATAGAATTGAAAATGCAAAGTAGGATTATAAATGTATTATTAAAACTGGAAATGAATCACATGCTTGGAAATTCATCATGGGATTTAAAATGCATCACAATATTATAAATGCATTACTATCTTTAAAATGAAATTCGTTTTTAGAAAAATATTATAAGCTTGGAAATGCATCGGAGGTTTGAAAATGCATTACAGGGTTGGAAATGCATAACAAGCTTGTAAGTACATAACATGAATTGAAATACATTATTGGGTTGGAAATACATCTAGTGTTGAAATTGTATTGCAGGGTTATAAATGCATTTTAGGCTCACAAATACATCATGAGATTATAAATGAATTGTGGGCTTAGAGATAAATAATAATTATTCCATATAATATCATAGTTTCTTAAAAATGAATAATTATTCATGAAACATTGTAACTTAAAATGAAAATCAACATAAAATGAGTATAATTTTTTATTAATTTTGAATACAACATCACCAATCTAAATTAATTAAAATTTTCTAATATTTGTTATTGTTTGAACATTTATATCATTTATTTTACCATTTATCTGACTTTTTTGACATTGAATCTGTGAAATATTTGCATTTATGTTTTCAAAAGTTCATATATTATGTTGGTGGAATTATTATTAACCCCTCTCATTTCAATAATCGACTTCCATATTTTCAAATCCATATTATAAGGGAAGTTATTTACAACATATCGTGATGTGTAAAGTATCAAAAAATTATCCGAAATTTCGTCATGCTTGTTTTGTAACTTAGACTTTATAAAGAACAAGGCACTAAAAACTCTTTTCATCTAAACCCAAAATCATTGTTTGAGATAGATCAACCAAAGAAAAAATCACCCAAATTTTCTTGGAAAACATTTCTAAAGCCCTTTTTTTCCATAGATGAATTATTGTTCGACACTCAAAAGGATCTTCTAATAATTAAATGGATCAAACATTGTAATGGCAGATTATTCTAATTGATTATTTAAAATGTTTTTTAATTAAATGGATCAAACATTGTAATGGCAGATTATTCTAATTGATTATTTAAAATGTTTTTTATTAAAATAAGTAGAATCACTATTC
The DNA here is from genome assembly GCA_037957365.1 of Torreya grandis. Lineage (NCBI taxonomy): Eukaryota > Viridiplantae > Streptophyta > Pinopsida > Cupressales > Taxaceae > Torreya > Torreya grandis. Next base: position 2,728,622 of record JARHVA010000460.1, read on the forward strand.
CATCAATATCAATAATCTTTAAAAAAATAATTAAAGCAATCAATTTTTTATTGTCGTCTACTTGTAAAGGAACTAGATTTTGGGAACAGTTCTAATAGGTGGGATTTACTCTATCCTCACATCGATCATTTCATCTCTAAAAAATTGTTCCCTTATTTTTGAAACTAGGGACATTGAAATATTCTTTAGCATTATCCTTCGTGATGATAAAATGTCATCAAAAGGCAACCTTGTTATATGTAACTCATTAATGTTAACATCAACTAATATTTGAAAGCAGTTAGGGGTATCTCATACCTGCATACAAATGTACATATTTATCCCAATATATTGAACTTCAAAAAAATTATTGGATTTCTAGCATGTATCATACCATTTCAACTCTCAAGATTTGGATCCAAAAATTAGTCTCTTGATTAAGATAAAAAAAAATATACATCCCCATAAACATGTCTCCTTAATCTTATAAAATCAATAATATGTATAGTTCTCTCTTGGGTTTTTTAATTAAACAATGAATTTTATCCAACATGGTAAGGAGGCCATACAATGTTAGAAAAGTCTCTTTATCACTCAAATGGTGTGTCAAATATTAAGCCTTATCCAATTATCTATTATTTTTCCACATTACTCCCAATAAGGATGGATGGTCATCTTACACCCTACACACTATTTGATATAATGAGATCCACCTAGTGTCAATATTTTTTATTTGTTTATTCCCATATATTAGACACTTTAAAAAAAAATTAACTCCATGAACTTGTTTTAGTATATTTTTCTTTGTTTTTATTAATAAATAAACTTACTAAAAATGGAAACAAGTTGCAAGTTTTTAAATGGATACATGTGATTAAGGTTACACACCGTTGATTCAGTGAAGTAGGAAATCCTTTTTAGATAGGAAATATTAGCTACACACAAGAAATAAATTGGAAAAGATTGGATTAATAGGATAGGTAGGTGGGTTGCCTGGTACTAGACCAATTTTGGGAAGCAATGAGCTTCCTCAGATGGATGTCAACCTACTTACATCAATTAAGATTTTAATAAAATGACATAGATAAATATTATAATATGTTAAAGATATAGATTTAAGAGATAAAATATGCTTATTCCAAGATAGGAGATCATGCTTAAAAAAACAAATAATAATATTAGATCAGATATTTGATTTACATGTTTAACATTCTACTAAAATAGATTCAGGTTGAGATTGATAGATTTTGACAAGGATCATGGTTGATTCTCTTTGATCAATAATGATTCTACTAGGATACAGGGATTTTTGACTAGAAGCTAAAAATATACTTTTGGATCGGTAAAGGATGATCTGAGGGTTCTAGTGAAACTAGATAAAAATAGATAACAAGATGAGGAGAAAATTATATTAGGATTGATATCAGAATGGACTTACCTTGGATGCTTTTTTATCCTTCAATTGAATTAAAATGGAGGTTCCCAAGGTTGTATTTCATGATGGATGCTAAGCTCTTTTGACTGTAATACAACTAGTCATAAAGGTGTCGAGTAATGTAAATAAAGTGCCAATAGTATTCCACTAGTGTCCCTTGTGAAGAGAAATACACAAGATTTTATAATTGAAATCAATCTAAAAGAATTATTATCAATCATTGGAGGATTGAAAATGATTTTGCTCTTTTTAGCTACATTGCTTGGTTGTTTTCAATTGTGTGCTAATGTAAGTAAATAGGTTTGTTGTTTGTTACACGGGTTTTAATTATGAGGGAGGTTGTTAAAGATACATATTTTACTTGGTTAAAAGGAATTGTGTTTATATATTTTGGGATTATGGGTAGTTAATGGTTATTAATAGAATTAATTACCATGGGTGAACTAGGTAGTATATACATAAAATAAACATTTACGTTATACTTTGACATTTACATATGGACATCTACTTCATTATACTTTAAGTTATATTTTATGTATATACTTTCAAGATGTTTGAGAGGGGTTTTAGACCTCTATGAGTTATAGTGTAAATTATAGTTTTGGAGGATTCTACCATATTTCATACTTAACCTATTTTAGGATTTTAGGATATCAGACTCATCCACAATGCATATGTCATAAAATATTTATGGTGCATGATTATAATGTTTATATTTCCTCTTTTTGTTGAGTGGTGTCTATCATCGAGACACGAGATAAAAACTAAGATAATTTTGATGCCCCAAGTTTATGTGAGGAGGTAATCCCCCTCAAATCAAGATCTAGTGAAAGATGATGAGGTGGTGATGGGTTTGAAACAATGTGGATGGTAAGATAGGATGAGAATCTAAGGGAAAAAAGTGAACGCAAATGACATGGATTTTTTATTGAACAATTGGCTTGTACTTACAAGGATGAGGATGTTACATATAGAAATGCCCCAAGGGACAATAGATTACCACCATTGTGAACAATTGAAAACTAACTAGGATACAAATAAAATAAATAATAGGGAGGTATAACCAAAGCATCCATTATGTTAAGAGTTAGGGAATTTCCTATAAATTATTGTCTGAAAGTAAAACACACTCTTTTAAGATCTGTTAGGGATTTGTTCCTCATAGAGAGTGAGCCATAGGGGGTCGTACTCCACTAACCTAAGGTGTTATATGTAAAATTTTGTAATTATAATGGTTGTAATTTATATTCCTTGGGTACAAGACTATCTATTGTGAAGCATGCAAGTAAATGCAAAATAAGGGATCAAGATCAATCACAGATGATCAACATAAATTATTATTATGGATATAAATAGTTTAGTCTAAATGTAATTTATTTCTTATCTAACATATCAATTAGATCTAGCAAATTAGGATGGTTTGCATGGGATAGACATAAGATCAGGTTACCTCATAGTTATTGACATGTAGAACTAATGGCTAAGTAATTGCATGGAAAGGGATTTTGATTGTCGTAAGACATATGATAAAAGAGTAACTAAGGTTGACTCAATTCCTTAATTTATTGGGATTATGGTGAGGCATGAGCTCCTTCATGATTTATGCACTATGCAAGCCTTGTCTAAATCTAATGAATGCTTTGGTGATCATCAATCAACCAAGCCTAGGCTTTTGTGAAAATGGGAAATGATATGAATATGGGCATGTATGGATATAAAATTAGGATTTTGTTATCCCCTTAGGTTGAACGTTAAGTCTTGGTGTACTAGTGATAATAGGACCAACTGTGGTTGATCCATAAACTGGGTAAACAATTTATGTAAATGGATACTAAAACTCCCAATTTCCTTTAATTAAAATAAAAATTGATTGAAAAATTATAGGAATGAATAAAGTAATCATAAAAACTTTGAAAATTCATTTCCCATATTAAAAACTCTTGTTTTGTGTCATATTTTAATTTACCCTAATTTGTTCTATTATTTTGTTAATTCATTTACCAACTAAATTAGAAACTAAAACTCATAATGAACTATAAAATGAAAATGACACCAAAACTAATAATTAAGTTCATTCATTTGGGCTACGTCTCTAGGTTCATGATTTGAACTAATCCATTAAAAAGATGAAAGCACAACTTACTTCAAGAAAGGATTTTGAAACCCAAAAGTAGTATTGTAATCTGTCTGATGATGTGAAGACTCTGAGATGCTTAGAAACCCATTTTCCTTTCATCCACAATACTCATATTTCTTATTTGTGCATGCGGCCAACTTTCTCCATTAAGAGTATCTATGAAACTCTTAAAAATGGGCATAATAATAAATAAGATTGCTTCAAGTTGTTATAGACTTGCAACTCCTGATATACCCTTGCAACTACATTATTAAACCTTCCCTGGCTATAATCCTTACAAAAATAGAAGGATTAAAAAAAAAGTCTCGGGTACACATATATTTCTTCCTTTCCTATCACCATATAATAAAATAAATGCTTAACATAGGCTCGTATATGTACCAATACCTCTTAGAATGAACAATGGTCTTTCAAAATGGAGGAGCTTGAGTCTTTGAGTAAATATCTCATATTGGGTCTCTGTATATAATTAAATGACCTACAGCATATATTTCTCACCCATGACTCCAAAGCCTATTTCTAAATAGGTGTATTACCTTGTAGATAAATATTCCTTTCACCCTTGACTCAAATTCCTTACAAAATAGATGAATTACTCTTTGGTATTCAGGACAGTGTACAAATATATATATATATATATATATATATATATATATATATATATATATATATATATATATATATATATATATATATAAAATCACATATCATAACTATCTTTCCATATTAAAATAGAAGATATCCCATTCGTGACTATACAAAATAACATACGTATGCATAAAGACTTTATTAGATACCTATTTCCATATGTCATATGCCCATGGCCAATGGCCATTTGCAAATAGGTGATGACTTCTTCACCAGATCAACTCTAAATAAATAGGCATCAATCTACAATAGATCATACCCATAAACCTTTCAAATTTTTTGTATAGTATTTAAAATGGCTTGGTCTGCATTAGCCTTTTCAATAAGCCATTAACCTCTCGTCTCAGTCCTGTAGCAACTATTTCCACATCTAATGGCTTTTACCATAAAATCATTTCACGGGCTCAATTTCATCCCTTCACAATAAAGGGACATCCCTTCCATAGTCAAAGCCATATGAAATAGAAGAGGACATCCTTCATGGGCTCAGTCTTGCAAATAGAACTCATCTTTTTTGGCTCAGGCTTGACTTTACAAATTAAGGAGTCGCATTGAATGCCTAGTCCATGTCTAATGGTCTTGCAATAAAATAATATGTCATCCATGCTCAAATGAATATATTTCCTCTCACTATTTGATTATCTCCTCTATTTTTAAATGGGGCTCAGCTCATCTAGGACTATGTCAAATCGATCTTTAAAATTGTGGCCTTGTATAATGGCATTACATGTGCCCCTTGTAAATCAATCGAGATAGAGACCATAATATTTGAAACCTTAAAAATAGATAGAAACCATATCTATCTAAATGGTGAGCCTTTCCAATTTATTATTCCATTCTGGTAAACTCCCCTCTCCTCTTCAAGATTGAAGAATAATAGGAATATACATGATGATCTCCTTTCAAATACCCTTTGCCCATGGCTTAAGAGCCTAACAAATAAGTGGGATCCTCCTCTGTCAGTAACCATCTACTCACATAAAAATATCATTCTTTATTTTCATGTCTGTGTCCAACTATGAGATTCTATCATAGACAAAAACCATCATCCAAAGTGGGGTTTGAATCTCCAAACTCGACAAATTATTTTCTTTCAAGGGATAAAAATCCCACATTTACTAGAAACCATGGAACAAAGGCTTTAAATATCCTTTGTTTTAATATCATAAATGTGGATTCATCCATGTCTTAACTTGCCTGTTGCTTGAGTTCTCACCACCAAGCTTGGTTGATTTATGGAAACTTCAAGCTAGTAGAAATCTATCTCAAACTATATTACATCAAGTTGACTTTCATCTCAAGTTGGCACTCTAATTGGGTTACATTGAGTTGATTGTGAGCTCGAGTCAATGATCTATCTCACCAAACTTGTCATTTGGGTTGATCTTTGAGTTGATTGACTGAACTCGACAGCAAAAATTACTTGGCTCAAACTCATCTCAAACTTATATAAAGTAAAGTGACTCAAAAAATAGAAGAAAGTGGTGGAGGCCATGTGGTGGCTTGAAGACCCACCACATGGACCTTTCCAAATGCTCCTCATCCTACCACATGTCATAACTAGAAGCACCAAATTATAGTGTAATTGTAAAATTAAAACACTATTATGATACATAGTGGTAGAGTCCCCTTCCATTATAAAAGTGGGCTACACTAGTTACTCTTCCATAGCTAACCTTTTGTAAATGATCGATGAATATTGATAATAAACCAAAAATCCTCAAAATCAAACCTCCCTAGAAAGAAGCTTTTGGTCACCAAAATTCCAAAAAATCCAATAAACCCAAAAAATAATCTCTGTAATTTTCTTCTCTACCATTGACAATCTTCCTACACTGTAATAATTCAACTATCCAATTGAAACTACAACCTAAACATGGAGAGTAAAATAAACTCTATATTCATTCTAACAACCCGGCCTATTTCCCAAAATAGTCATACCCTCTAGTGGATTCTCTCAACCCCTGCACTGCATGAAGGCTAAGGTATTCAACTTGTTATAAACATCACACAAGGGAAATTAAATTGTGTTGTATATGCCTATAGGACTTACAAATAACTACAACATATGTATATTTGCATTAAAAACATTACCCATATATGGGTCTTAGATATTACTTCTACATGACGTATATGACAAATATGCATGTGAGTACAAAAAGTTAGAAATACAAACATTACCCATAATACATTGGGACTTAAACGTATATTCAAAGTAAAAAATTGTGTAATGAATTTCTCTATCCTTAGGTGACTAATGCAGAATACCTAAAATCATAATCAAGGGAATTGTAAGCAACATAATTAACTATTGTGATCCCAAAAACTAATTTCAATCATTCCTTATTCCTATCAAACTCCAATGTCAACTTGGAGAATTTCCATAATAAGACCTTATTTACAAACTCATAATTCTGCAAGTAACTATATGCAAAATAGCATATAAAGGTGAGGATAAAAATAATAATTTTAAAGCTATCTCAAGGTTTCCTTCACCATCTAACTGATCCCTAACTCATACCTCCAAAACTCATCCAACTAAGTTAGATTTCCAAGATCTTATCACAATGGAAAACTATAACAAGTGATAGCAAAATAACATCCTTTCAAACATAAGGGTTATCAATTTTATTTCCTAAATCCAAGTAGCTAAGAAATCTCATAAATAGTATTTAAAGATTAATTGAGCATACTATCCCATACCATAGCTATTATTATCAAAATTATCCAATTAAACCATATAATTCATAAGGGTTGTTCCCTTTTTATGGTTTCAATTAGTTGAATAGTAAGTGGTTTCATCTTATCAACTCTATCTTCTAAGAGTTAGATGATCCATTTAACATTTCCAAAAGTCTTTAAAAATCAATTTCAAATCAAGTTTTGTATTATTTTCAAAACAACCCACATAAAAGGTTATCTGGATTTAAACTAAAATTGTGCAAACATAGTTACATTGAAAATAACTCATACCTCTTTGAGAACTATGAAGTGCACTTGTTGAGTACTAGATATCATATTGTTGGTATCTTAAATAGCTTCTTGTTTGCTTCCTACAAATCTTAACAAAGCTGTGAAACATACAAATCTATAAACCAATTTGATCTAGATTTTAGTTTAGAAAAAGTTCCCAAGTGATGATGAAACCTATTTCACAGCGTAGATCTCATCGAGAGCTTTCTAGTGCTTTTCACGGTTTGTAAAATGGACATTGTATGCTCAAGATATAGCTTGTTAAAGTTTTCTTACAATAAGGAAATAATGTGTCGAAAAGTGACATGGCATTGTTCGCATGTGACAAGTGGACCAATCATCTGTTGACATGTGGTAGTTATTTTTGTACATTTGTGCAAAAATATTGGTTTGGTTTCAGCATCTGGTCTTTGACAGGCAGTCATATGGAGAACTATGGGCCCTGCTATTGGCTCACTGGGGGCCCTCAGTGAGGGTTGACAAACTTGATTAAGGAGGGGTGCCTTGGCCTCCATCTCACAATGCATTGTATTTTGATTTTCTTTTTAAACCTATCTTTTTTGCCCACTAGATGCATGTGGGACAATTGAATTATATGTTTTTAAATCTTTATAATAACTTGGTAATATTTTATTTACCATTCCCCATTATGCCACATGGGAGAACCCAGCACTTGCCACACATTCCAACCACTTTATCGAGTCATCAAGATATATGCCTAGATTGGAGACTGTGAGAAAGGCTGAGTAACCCAGCTCATGATTATATTCCATAGTACCACGTCATATGCTGAGTCAAGAACTCTAGAATGGGTCATCAAAATGCATGCCACGTCTGAGTAGCTCATGGAACATGAGAAGAGGACATAAATATTAGCATATTTTCTAAGTTGGTACACCATCTAACAAACTAATGCTAATTTGGGTGCCTTGAGCCTACCAAAAGGGGTGTTGGCATTGGTAAATCTAGCCGCCAGTCTTTAAAAAGACTTGAAACCCGTTCCAATTTCCCAATGTGGGATAAAAGATAAGTCAAGCGCCTAAATAGAAGGTTGAAGACTTGAATTCATGACCTGCCATGTATAAGTGATAAGCCTTGACCACTTATGCCATGGGTTTATAAATGGAATAAAAGGCACGAACTTGTATTTGAAGGGAAGCTTTTGGCTGACTATGTATAAGAGAATTATAAATCCATTTATAGTATTTGGTCATTTTAGATCCCTTAGAGGCCGAACCAGAGCTCAGAGTAAACTACAAACTAGTTTAGAATTCTAACACACTCTATGATGTATATTCATTTTCCCATTTTGGAGAATTTTTAACATCATTTTGAGCTGCAAAAATTGCCAATTTTGATTTGGAGAAGCCTCTGCGTGTGATTCAAGAAGGTGAAGGACGTGTTGAGTCAGCCAAGGTCTTTCGAATGTCTTATCACTATTATTGTAGAGAGATATGATATTTTTTTGTTTGTAAGTATTATTTTTTCTTGTAAATTTAGCAACATTAATGGATCAGTTCGATAAGAACTTGGGGACGTAGGAATTATGAACCCCATAAACAATGTCGTGTGATAATTTGTCTTTTATTTGCATGTTTTAATTTAGTTTTTTGATTTTTAATTAATCATGAATACATGCAATTTTTAAAAATTAACAATTTATGACATTTGATTTAAAATAAAAACTAGTTTTATTGGTGAATGGAAGTTAAAAGTCTTGTGACGGTTCCAATCTGATTCGATAACCAAGAACACTTTTGCCAAATAATTTGCAAGTTCTTTTGAGTATTTTGAGAATTTGTTAAGTTTAAGAAATTTAGTATTCATTTTTAAAACTTCACTTTGAGTTTATCAGTGTAGTTTACAGATCACAATTAAAAACTCAAATCTCAAAGTGAAAAAACCTATCCAATATCCTGAATAATTCTTTATTGACATTTCCATTTCTTACCATGGAATTGGTCTTTTCACTTGCTCCTATATTCAAGGACATACGCATCCATAATATGATGAGTAATCCAAAACTAAAGGCTACATAACTAGTTATCAAATACCAAAATATTGTGTCAATATAAATATTAAATCAGACCACAATCATACCTCAATCTACCCTCTGTGTAAGAATAGTTTAGGACTACAACTAATTCCTCTTGGATGTGCATTACTAAAAATGCCTTGCATTTTATCTAAATGTGTTCCAAGGAATAAAGGTTGATAATTTCACAACACCATCTCACATCTCAAGTGATAATGTGTGTTCATCATCCATATTGATCTTGCAGGGCTAGTGGTTCAAGAACCTTGGCTGTTAGAATCTTGTCTTCTTCTAGTGAATTGGAACACCTTCTAATTTTTTGTTGCACTAATCTTCCTACATGATCAATTCAATATAATAAAAAGATTAATTTGAAGAATATCTAGCAACTGAAGCTAATCCTATAATCACCTGCTCTAATACCAAATTTGATATGTAAATCGGGTAAATAGTTTCTTTAAATGGATACTAAAACTCTTAATTTCCTTTAATTGAAATAGAAATTGGTTGTGGAATTCTAGGAATGAATAAAGTAATCATAAAACTTTGAAAATTCATTTTTCATACTAAAAACTCCTATTTTGTGTCATATTTTAATTTCCCCTAATTCATTCTATTATTCCATTAATTCATTTACCAATTAAATTAGAAACTAAAACTCATAATGAGCTGTAAAAGGGAAAGGACACCAAAATTGATAATGGAGTTCACCCATTTGGGCTATGTCTCTAGGTTCATGATTTGAACTGATCCATTAAAAATATTCAAGTATTAAAAATTTACAACTTACATCAAGATTGGATTTTGAATCCTAAAAATAGTATTGTAATCTGTCTGATAATGTGAAGACTCTAATATTCTCATAAACCCATTTTCCTTTCATCCATAGTACTCATATTTCTTATTTGTGCATGCAAGCAACTTTCTCCATTAATAGTATCTATAAAAACTCTTAAAAATAGGCATAATAATAAATAAGAGTGCCTCTAGTTGTTATAGACCTGTAACTCTTGATATACCCTTGCAACTACATTATTAAACCTTCCTTGGCTATAAGCCTTACAAAAATAGAAGGATTAAAAAAAAATAAGTCTCAGGTACACATACAATTATTCCTTGCCTATCACCATATAATAGAATAAATTCTTAACATAGGCTCGTATTTGTACCAATACCTCTTTCCATGACTAATGGTCTTTCAAAATAGAGGAGCTCGGGTCTCTGATTAAATATCCCATCTTGGGTCTTTGTATATAAGTAAATGCCCTACAGTGTATATTCCTCATCCATGGCTCCAAATCCTTTTTCTAAATAGGTGTATTACCCTACAAATAAATATCCCTTTCACCCTTGATTCAAATGCCTTATAAAATAGATGAATTACTCTTTGGTATTCACGACAGTATGTAATATATATATGCACAAATCATAACTATCTTCCTATATTAAAAATAAAAGATATCCCATTTGTGAATATGAAAAATAACATATGTATACACAAAGACTTTACCAAATACTTATTTCTATATGCCCATGGCCAATGGCCATTTACAAATAGGCAATGATTTCTTCACCAGCTCAACTCTATACAAATAGGCATCGATCTACAAATAGATCATACCCACTGCCCTTGTAGATTCATTGCATAGTCCTTAAAATGGCTTGGTCTACATTAGCCTTTCCAATAAGCCATTAACCTCTCATCTTGGTCCTATAACAACTACTACCACATCCAATGACTTTGGCATTAAAATCCTTTCACATGCTTGATTTCATTCTTGCATAATAAAGGGACATCCCTTCCATGGTCAAAGCCATATTAAATAGAAGAGGACATCCTTCATGGGTTTGGTCTTGTAAACAAAGGCTATTTAATGCTTTTATTCCATGGTTTCTATGGTTTCTATTTTTCATGGGTGAGCCTTATCCCACTTTTGTAACTTTATGAAAGTGTATATTATTCCCTTAAAGGCAACTATTCATAAAATGTATATAGACCGTTCCCTTGAGGGATGGATATCCAAAATTATAAAACAAGAAAGCTTCCCACATTGATCAAAGTTAGCAAGTATGCTCGTAAAATTATAAAAATTAAATCTAAATAATATCCCAAGAAATCTTCCCACATCAATAAGCTTTATTAATATTTAACAAACTTTTTGCAGTAAACAATCTCCATAAAAAACAAACATGGGTTGGCCCTAGTTACTCCTATTGTCACCAATACACCAAGACTTAACATTTTACCTAAGAGGATAACACAATCCTAATTTCATAGCCATACATGCCCATATTCACATCATTTCCCATTTTCATGAAAGCCTAGGCTTGGTTGATTGATGATCACCAAAGCATTCATTAGATTTAGACAAGGTTGGTAGAGTGCATAAATCACGAAGGAGCTCATGCCTCATTATAATCCCAAAGTCAACTTGACATAATATAGTTTGAGATAGATTTTTTTCAATTCAAAGCTTCTACAAATCAACCAAGCTTGGTAGTTGCCTTTAAGGGAACAATCTACACTTTTGTAACTTTATGAATAGTTGTCCTTCAAGGAAAAGTCTATAATTTTCCCCATTGCATATATATATATATATATATATATATATATATATATATATATATATATCCCAAATTATAGATTTTGAATTATGGCAAACATGGGTTGACTTGTTGGCCTACACCACATTTTTGAAGACAAAACTATGACACAAGGTGATATTGTGATCCTTGTTATGGGAAATAATGATTTTGGGATCCATCCTATGTATAGGTAGAGTGCATCTAGTATAAAAATGCTATGAGCAGAGTCGAGGTGCTCACATTTAAGGTCATGAAAAAAGTGATGTCGGATGACCACATGGTTCTATATCATTATAGGCTATATATGGGGAGATTTATGGATATAATTAATGGAAAATCCTGTGTTGATTTATGTATAACTATAATTATTAACAATAAATAGAGCACAAACGTAAAGCATGAGAAGACTCTTTCTAGTTTACTTTCGAAGGATTCCAAATGGTATACCCAAATCCATACGATCCAAGTCATTTAGGAACAAATTTTCCTTGATTACTCTTTTCTCATACTTGTGACATGCTAATTTATGAGGGGGATTGATTTAAAATGGGTACAGAGACAAAAATAATTGAATGGCATAGTTATCGACGATGAAAATGGTATCATCAACTAATCAACCCTTTGCCTATTATGAAGGTCAAGTTGGAATTGTACCAGTATAATAGTAAGGTTCTAAAGATTCAATTATGATCCTAAAGATGTGTGGGAAGGGGGGGTTTAATGTTTTGAGAAATAATGAATAAGTCATCAAATGTAACATATTCTATTATAATTTCAAAAATTCACTTTATCAAATAATGAATCAGTTTAGATATGAATGTGTAATCTATCCTATCTATCAGATAAGGCCTATGAATTAGACAATCTGTTGAAGGAAATAAATTTTATTCAGTAAAATAATATATTTCAAGTAATATCTCATTTTTGTTATAAAGTCTTCCAAGTAATTTCAAAATATAAAGTAGAAATATGAAGTAAAATAGATTTTATATAAATCAAGATAAATAAATCTTCAAACAAGTAAACAGTCAAGAGAACTCTCACACGAAAAACACTACAACTAAACAACAAACTAAAAATAAATAAAATAGATATAAAAACAACTAGGTTAAGAAAGAAACAAATTATTAAAAGAATAAAGATCTATACTAAACATAAACACAATAATCTAACTTTACAAATTATAAAAACTAAAATCTAATTCTAAACAAGTATAACTACAAAGGAAATAATCTAATTTCTGAACTAACAAACTTAATAAAATTAGCAATCTAAATCTAAAATAGAACTACAAACTATTAATCTGAAATCTAACAAGTCTAATATCTAATCTAAATTAAGATTAAAATTACAAGTCACTAATAAGAAATCCAATAAAATCTGACAAGTAAACTTAGAACTATATCTAAACTAAGACAAAACTTATAAACAAATCAAAACTGAAATATTTATCTATAAAATATTAATCTAAAATCTAATGAAGTTTAAGTTAAAACAACACTATAAAAGAGGAAACATTCAAAGAAAAAAATCTATCTTAAAGAAAGTAAACAAGAAGATCTACCTAAGAAATATGAAATAGAAATGAAGAGTAAACTAGGACAAACTAAAAGATAAATATATTAAACCAAGAAATAGAAAAGAAATAAATTAATTAAAGATTAATCTGAAATAAATATACTATATCAAAAATAAAGCCAAAATAAAGTATAAGAAACTTTATGAGTCTCAAAAGAGAGTCATCTTAGTAGAAAAGATAGATTTTATTTAAGAAACCAACATCTTTCTTTACAAATACTTGAGAGACAACTTTTAAAATCAAAATAGATCAATGAAATGTTGCAAACAGTGAAGTTTTCATCATTATTTGGGTTGAATACTCAGATTCTGCACATAGGACTTCAAATAGCAATCATCAAAAGATGTTAAACTTGACAAACTTCAAATAATTTGTTATAAATGATGATATAAAAACTGGATATACCTACATCGCCTAAGCAATTACTCAATTGTCAAATAAAGTACCATTGGGTCTATCTACAAAAGTCATGTTATCTAAGAGAAGTTGCATAAAAAATAGAGAGATGAATGATTGACGTCACAAATGAATAAGTCTTCAATCCCTGTATTATTTCTTTCCTTCAGTTGAATCCGTGGTCTCCTTTTAAGCTTCAAACTTAGTTTGAAAGAATTTAAAACTAACCTTGGTTAGTTATTAGTTTAACTTAACTAATTTACTTAAAATTCAATTAATTATAAATAGTTATTAGTTAAGGTTATGTTTAATTAAGACATAAAAAGTCTTAATGGATCAAATTTTAAATATAGATTAGGTACTATCTAATTGGTCAGGACCCCTATCAATTAATAATAAAATAGAATAGCATATATCAATAAAAATAGATAAATCAAAATTCATTAAATTCATATTTATATCAACCATAATGCATATTTCTAAAAATTACCTTAAGCGTGCACACACACACACACACATATCAAAAAACTAAAAGTCTACTCTCTGTGTGTGTGTGTGCACGCACACACACACGTGCATGCACATGTACACACACACACACACACACACACACACACACACACATCAAAAAATTAGAAGTCTCTTATACTTTCTAAAATACTATGCAAAAACATCAAAATATGAAAGTTAATGTATTAAAACAGAAAGTATAGAATTTTTTTAACTAAAATTTCGACTAAAAATAAAATTTCATCTTAATGACATCCAAAAATCATCAAAATCTGACAACACTTCAATTACTAGTTTTTTTTGTTCATTAACATATTCATTGTATTCCATTTTAATTGCTAAAAATTGCACCAACTTCATTCTAGAATCATTCGTATTGTCATCAATTTCCATCTTGATTTATTTGATAACTCTGACCTCAACTAGTGAATCTATATCATTCTAGTTGTCTGACCACTTATCTAAAGTACTCAGATGAATTTTAATCATACATTTTCTACCAGCTAAAACAAGCTTCTCAAAACGTAATTTTCTACATCCCAAAATATGTTCCCTTTGAGAAGATGAAGGCTCATGAAAAACTAAAGGCAAGGCAAGATTAACAAAGTTTTGGGTATAGACTATTTCAATATCAAGTTGAGTGGTTGCATGAACAAGTTGCAGTTCAACAATAGGCTGAATTCTTCCATGTGTGGGTGATTGGATAGGTAATTGATGTGGATTACTCTATAAATGGTTAGAATAATTGATTTTAGGAGTCCTAACACCAAATCTACGTCCATAAAATCTTTGGTTACCCCTATTATTTGTAGGGTTGAATGGTAGATTATTTAGAACATTCCAAAACTCAGGGTCTATTGCATCAAAGTGAATAGACATCCTAGCACCTCTATGAAATATAAAGCCAAATATCCTATCCCTAAAACCACCCCTTGGAAAATTTCTATTTGGATTTTATTGATTTATATTATCAGAATTCTAACCCTAGCCTCTATTATCATTACTCCTATTTGATCTCGATTGATCCCATCCAGACATCTTAAATACAATATGAAATAAATTCAAATTTGATTATCATGACTAAAATAAACATATATATATCCAACATGAATATCAACTTTATTTCACACAAATAATCACTTATCAACAATATTTCTGAACTGTCTTTGATTGCAACAAAATTAAATTACCTCAACTATATCAATATCAACACTCCAAATTCTACTTGATTTCACCAAAAATATCCTTTGAAAACTAATTGAAGCTTTCAAATAAAATTATATTAATATAATTTTATTTTCATAATATTATACTCCTTTGAACCCTATTTTTATTGTAAATATGAAATCACACACACACACACACACACACACACACACACATATCTTTATCAAGTCAATTTGCACAAATTTCTCAATCATGTCAATTCTTCTTATTCATCTTCAAACTATAACTATATAACTTACTCATAGTCAAATAAGAGACTAAATCATCAAAACAAAAAAATTGAACAAAACTTATTTTCCAAATTATATTTTTCCTGCAACTATACCATCTCTTATTGATTAAATTGTTCATGAAAATATCTTTCAAGCAAACCACATGTCTTTCTATTGTTCATTTATCTATTTCCAATCTCAAAAGACTTATCACTAGCCCTCAAATCACAATTATTTTGATATTTAACTTCGAAGCAAAACTCAGAACTTCAAGATGAAGGTGCAAAACTAGAAATACCTTCATATTTTTGGAATTCAACCTATTATATTTTCAATTGTAGATTTATTCTTCAAAGTGAGAATTTGAAACTGAGACTGATGCATGAAATTATGTCTTTAACATACCAAAATATAAATTCATATTTATATTTTTAAACCACTTCGAATGACTTCTTTATATCATGGCTGACCAATAACCATTTAAACATTATGTGTATCGCTAAACAGAACCATAACTTTGAAATACTTACAACCAAATAAAATTTATGTGGCAAACCGAGAAACACACTATATTCTCTATAATATTTCTATCATCATCAAACATGTGATATTTCTATAATTTAAACTCATGCAAAACTTCTATCAAATCCATATAAGCATGCAACTTCAGACATTCAAGATAGAAATAGAGTTCATTTCCACAAAACCCTAATCACTTAAAACTTTTGTTCAAAATATTGAGATTCTCAACCATCCCAATAGAGAACAAAACACTTAAAACTCAAATTTGAGGTGAAAATCTAGAAAAGTTTCATTATTTCAAAATCCAGCTCAATATAACTTCACAACTTTCTATGCAAATATACCCTTCAAAAACCATAAACACATGAGACTGAAGAAAATTAGAACTGAGAACTATATTCATATGTTTGAACCAGTCTCTTATAAAAAAAATATGACAAACCATATATTAATATATACCCTTCAGAATAATCATGATATGCAAACGAACCTTTCAAACAAATAAAATTTATGTGGCAAACCGAGAAACACACTATATTCTCTATAATATTTCTATCATCATCAAACATGTGATATTTCTATAATTCAAACTCATGCAAAACTTCTATCAAATCCATATAAGCATGCAACTTTAGACATTCAAGATAGAAATAGAGTTCATTTCCACAAAACCCTAATCACTTAAAAATTTTGTTCAAAATATTGAGATTCTCAACCATCCCAATAGAGAACAAAACACTTGAAACTCAAATTTGAGGTGAAAATCTAGAAAAGTTTCATTGTTTCAAAATCCAGCTCAATATAACTTCACAACTTTCTATGCAAATATACCCTTCAAAAGCCATAAACACATGAGACTGAAGAAAATTAGAACTGAGAACTATATTCATATGTTTGAACTAGTCTCTTATAAAAAAATTATGACAAACCATATATTAATATATACCCTTCAGAATAATCATGATATGCAAACGAACCTTTCAAAGCCACATATATATATATATATATATATATATATATATATATATATATATATATATATATATATATATATATATATATATATCAAAATATAAAAGTGAATATATCAATGAATATATATTCACAAAAACCAAACAAATATATATATGCTCAAAAAATCTCAGTGTTTTCAATAGACTTCAACCACCAAATGAATATTTTAACCAAAAACCATTCACATCAATATTTTCATATAAGAAAACAAAAACTATAAACTTTTTATTTTCAAAACTAACACGTAGAGACTTAACCAGTAACTTCATCAAAATATTTCAAATATCCATGAAATATACGAATTGAGTTTATTTTATAAAACCCAAAATCCCAATGAAACCTTTTCAACTTTAAATATTTTTGAACAACACTAAAATTGAAAACAACATGCTAAAGCACCATATCCATTTATATAACTCACAAACAATCAAAATTGACTAAATATTCTCATATATCATGCTCAAGCCTAGTAACCAACAAATGTACTTCATCAATTGCCATAATATATCAAAACTAAAACTAGTTTTCACTAATAAGAAGCAAAGAAGTGATATATTAAAACAACTGAAATTATAAGCATTATATGACCTTCCAAATTTTTTGTGCACAAACTTATTTCTCTAAATTTTATCACATGCATCACAACATCCACATTTATTCCATGTAACCAGCAACTATTCAAAATAGCCATGAAACTTTCTCAAAACTCATGAAAACTATTCGAGGCATACTTGGTCATGATCCTATGTAATCTTTTTGCTTGAAATTCTTTTTGCAACTCAAGAATCTAAACTGGCAGAGTTTCCATTCCATAAACAAACTTCAAGAATATATTAAATAATGAAAAAGGGAACTATTTTTAATACAAGCTCCTATTGTAGCTACCTTATCTACATGTCCACCTCTCATTGGCTCATCCAAATTGAGGATGTATTTATAAATTCCACCAACTAGGTTAGCAGAATGATCAAACTTATTAATCATTAAACTACTTACTAAACATCTTTCCAACTTCCCTTATTTGAGGCATGTATGTCTCACATTAATTTTTTGAACTGACAAAATCTCTTACTTGATATCGAAGCATCAAGATTGTGCTTCTACATTAACTCCTTTGCCACCTCAATATGCCATAAAATTATAAAATGGATTGTTAAATGGATGCCAACTCACCATGTTCAAGCCTCAAAACATGATTTCACATTACCATCAATACTTGCCGTTTGAAAACATTGTATACCTTAATACTTAGGCTTAGGTATTCCAAACAAAGTTTTATATTTTTGAAATCCCATTTATAGAATTAAGTTAAAACATTTGAAATTATCATGCCCTAAAAGCTATATTATTTCAAAACTTAGAAATAATGTTCTTAGGCTAGGACCTTTGAAAGCATAAGGTAATAACACTTTTTAAACATAGGCTAGGCAATATTTGACTTAAGAACCCTAGTCAAATAAGAACTTAGGATTAATCATTTCAAATTTTAGATCTTAAGG
Source organism: Torreya grandis (assembly GCA_037957365.1). Classification (NCBI taxonomy): domain Eukaryota; kingdom Viridiplantae; phylum Streptophyta; class Pinopsida; order Cupressales; family Taxaceae; genus Torreya; species Torreya grandis. Next base: position 2,747,374 of record JARHVA010000460.1, read on the forward strand.
AACTAATTTTCATAAATCTCAAACCAATCCAGATCATACCAGTATTTTTAAGATGTTCACTATATCACAACTGAATTTTCCCTGAATGAAAACCATTTATCAACTAATGAACTCACATGACTTTTCAAAAGTAAAGTTTATGATAAATCAAATGATGAATTTGATTTTAAAAACTGTAAAATTCATGGCCTTCCCAAAATATAAAAATTATGACTGATTCATCTATATACTCCTATTTTGAAAACAAATTGGTAGGATTATCATTATATACCATTCTTATCTATCTCGGACCAAGTTTCAAACTACCACTGAAAATATCAATGAGTCACCATAAAATTTTCACATTAGAAAATGAAAACTGATATGAAATGCATATCATAATCAATGAATATCTAAATCATCATAATAATCATAATGCTCTCAACCATCAAAAGTATCTCTATTTCAAACTAAAAGTGTTGAATTATAATTTGATTATGAACTAAAAATCAAAATGACTGATCACAACTATCTCATAAATGACAACATACATATGCATATTTTATTCATTTATCCATTTATGCTCTTTGAAACCACTTAAATATAAACATGAATTCGTCAACTAATCATCATCAATTCATAATTGAAAATATGCATTCAAACATACTACTAATTGATCAGGTCCCTAACACAATTTTAAATTTCATGACTAAGTCATCTCTATGGTAGAAAAGTATTAGTTTTTAAAAAAATTGAGGGGGTGTGAAAAATAGACAACTCTAGCGACCTTGCTAGTCAGTTTTGTGTAATAAAATTTAGTAGCAATCAAACTACCTATTGATAAAAAAATATTCTTGAGATTCTGATCTAGGTAAATCATTTCTCAAGTAGCTATGCATGAACCCCTTTAATATTGAATTTTAATAATAGATGAATTGTTCGGCTAGTGTGGCATAAAGAAAGGGAATGATATAATAGGGAAGTTTATGATAGATGCAAAATTTATTACAAATGCCTTAAATACAAAATCTAAAAATTTAGTAATACTTCAATAACTTGATACAACTCAGCATATATTATTCATTTATAATGAAAACTAAATTTATAAAGAGTAATGTCTAAATATAATTGATACTTACAATAAAATTTGTAGTATCCTTGCATCCTTCATAATGTGAAAACTCTTCCATTTGTAACTTCATTGATCCTTTCAAATGTAAATGAAGACATAGCAAAAAGGCAATTGACAAACCAAAATTGAAATAGCAAACAAAGACAACAAAAAGAAAAAGAAGCACAAAACCAAAAAGAATGTAGAAAAACAAAAGAAGCAATAAATATGAAAGTAGTTTAATCATGGAATAATTTCAAATGATGGCCATTAACCAAGTAACAAAGCCAATTTTTTTCAAGATCTTTCAAATCAAAATCATAATTTCTAAGTATAGTAGCAATCCTATAAGGACCAAGCCATAATGAATCAAATTTGTGATGTTTACCAGGATCTTCATGAGCCTTATCCCAATATAAAACTAAATCACCAACTTTAAATTTTTTGTCAGAAACTTTCTTATCAAAATTTTTTTTTAATTTTTTCTTAGTTTTTCCTAATTTATGCAATGTTGTTGCTTTAGATTTGTCAAGAAATACCAAATCATGTAGTCTTTGTTCAATCAAATTCGTATCTTCAGCAACATATTGTAAAGCAGCTCTAGCTGAAGAAATTTGAAGTTCTATTGGTAAGGTATCCTTAAATCTATATCCTAACATGAAATGTGAATAACCAATCTCTACTTTAACAATAGTCCTATCATCCCATAAAACTTCAAAAAATCTAAGATGCCAATTCCTTTTATTGTCACAAACTAACTTTTTCATGACTGAAATCAGATTTTTATTTGTTTTCTTAGCTTGACCATTACCTTGAGGGTAATATTTTGATGAACAACTAGATATAATTGAATATTTCACCTAAAATTCTAAAAAATCATTTGAAATAAATTGAGGTCCATTATCAAAAATGATTTTGAAAATAAATTGGGTCAGGGGGTCTAGTCGGTTGTTCGAGTACTTCCGTTGCGGCTCTGCCCATCAATGTTCAAGTCCCCCACCGGCCCCGTGGTACTGGTATTAGTCGTGTCTAGCCAACGGTGCCGGTCACGTTAAAAAGTTTACCCAGCTTTCAATAAAGTGAATATTTTGAAAATAAATCCAAATCCAGAGAAAATTTGATTTTCTAAAAATGAGATTACTTCTACCTATTACAAAATTCTTAAGTGCTTTGGTCTCAGGCCACTTAGTGAAATAATATGTGGCTATTATAATATACCTTTGACCAGCAGATGAAGGTGGGTATGTATCTAAAATAAAGTTAATGCCCCATATTTTAAATGATTTTTCAAGAATAACAGGTGATGTAGGGATATTAGGATAAGTCTTCAAAACATCATAACCTGGCTCATTAATCCAACCAGTCTGCATTTGAGGGTTTGGTCTTCATATTCCATGTACAAGTTTACTATTTCAATTAGCTCTTTGGGACTAAGGTCTCTTTGAATCAATTTCCTATTTATTAATCTAATTATAACATTTTTTTATGATATTTCAATCCCCTATGATAGTCACATTTAATGTTTATTATATTATATTCACTCTTTTTCGATACTTATTCTTTTTGGTTATACTAGGTTTCCATCCCTTAGATCTAAAGGACCAAAATAAGAATGAGGAAACAATAACTTATTATTTTGTCTTGAAAGAGCTTAAATAATCATATTCTATCTAATCTAACCCCTTTTCAACTCTTGAAACCCAACTTACCATTTATTTCTTCTCAATAAGCTTATTAGGTCCTTGCATGGCTTATAGCCTTTCTTAAGCAACATTTATTTGGTTGAGTAATAATTTTTGTCTTTCCTAAATTTCCAAACACATTTCATATCTCCTTTTATCAACCATCAACTCCCCATGAAATTTTACCACTCAATTAATTCAATTTCACCATCTACTAAACTCCTCTATTCCTTAACTAGCCTCTTTTAGGCCTAATTAGGTCTAAACACAACTCATTCCTTTGATAACCATACCATCCATATCCCTTTCAATCTAAAACCAAATGATTCATCTCAATAATTATTATTATTTCCAACATACAAATTTTTACCTTTTTCTAATGGTGGAGTCTCTGGGAATTACCTAAACCCTAATTTAGGGTTTCATGGTTCCTGAATAGGCCTGAGAGCCTTTAAATTCATATATCTTGCATTACACAAAGTTTAAAGAAAAAAATAATTTACCCTAGTCTTTATTCATCTATATAACCTTTTCATATCAACTATATTTCTTATTTTATCCATTGCATGCTTAAAATAGTGAAAACTCGATCAACTGTGAGCTAGAATTTAATTGTGTACAATAGGGGCGGTCCAAAGTTGTTGATTATTCAAATTCCATTGGTATTTAGGATTAAAAAATACCTAATATATTTATATTCACTCTCCATACACCTTTCTTACCTCTTAATTTCCCATTTTCAAGTCTTAATCCTTTCTGTACATGAAATGGTATGTATTCTCTCACAATACTGCTTGAACTAATCTAAAAGTTAACCTTATTGCCTTAGGGTTTCAACAAAGGATTCATCCTCTTATGAGACTAGTATTCCATCATCTTAATAACTCAATATATATCAAAATCACTCAAACATTTTCATCATTCATATCATAAGAACCTCATACCTTGCTTGCATACCTTAACACCTCATAACCAAACCTGGACTATATATGCATAGAATCCTCCTTCAAAAGATTATGTATTAGAATTTTCCAAATCTATGACTAATGTTTTATTGTAATAATAGTCTTACCAAACCATCCATTAAATTATCATATTCTACACATCTATCCACCCAAGGATAATGCTTGCAGTCATAAGACAATAATGAACACATAGTGAATAGGGGTTTGTGTGGTAATTACCTTCAATATAGGGGTGTCTTGAACAATTTCATTACAATTCATTGATATCTCTCTATAAATTATTACACCTTATTATTCCTTCCATACATGAAAAAATACTCTTATCTCATACTCATCCCCTTATTCTAATGCATGAATCCTTCTTAGCCCTCTAAACAGGGATTCTTTGACTAAGCAACAGGGATATAAAATGGGGTCTTAAACTGAGCATCTAGGGTTTATTATTTACACAAATTAGAATATGTTCTTATCACCAAAACACATATACATCAATTCCTTACCAGGAGTTCTACATTCTTCTTCAAGACTTATCTCTTCAATGCATTCATATGCCACATACTAATCAACACCTTGAGAACCTCCAATGGAACAACAAGTTCTTTTGCTAATGTGATTGTTAGTACTCTTTTATCTTCTATTCCATATTTCAACTTGTTTAATCTCTTCTCAAACCTGTAGATGATTTAATTTAAATCTTATCTACCCAAATTTATCATTATTATCTACTCTCTCCTTCTTGCTAACTGTAACATATAGTCCTCCAACTTGTATTCTTTGTCAACCTGCAACTTAACACATGTGATAGCATATTCAAGGTCTTGAGTCAATTCAATGGCAACATGAGATCAATACAATTATATATACTACATAGAGAAGCCACAACAAACTCTTTACTTTATTTAAAACATTGTTAACAATTACAAAACAGTCCTTCCAAGGACTTGAATTCCTTCTTGGGGAGTTTTTACAATTTCTTCTTTCTCAGATTTTCCTCTCTTCTTGGAGAACACCTACTTCTCTTCTACGCCACCTATCTTCTCAATATAATGACTCGTTTTCTCCTTTCAATGTAAGCTCTTGTTTATAAGTTACATCAACTTCTTGGCCATAACTACCTCAACGTACCAAAGGTGATCTTTCACTAATTCAAATGGCTTGGTTTAAGCATTAAGCATGAAATGTATTAATACCTATTTAATATTACTTGTATGACCCCTAAAACCAAATTTAGCTATCCAATAACTTCAAACACACAAATGACTCTCTTAGTCTCTATTGCACTGTTTTGAATTTACAAATTCTTATTTTTGGAGGGAAACTCCTAGAGACCACAAAACACAATCTCATGACTCCAAATGGATTTCTAAGGCACAAATGGACCTAAGAAGGTCCCATACACACATTGACTTCAAACTTTGACCAAATTTGACCTTATATTGACCAAAACACAAAATTGATATTTTTTGTTGGATGTTCCTGCATCAACATGATTTAAAAGCATTACAAGCAACGTATCTCAACCAATAAATAATTGACATGACATACAAGAATGAACTAACTTATAAGCATCTTTAAATAGGGTTGACCAATAATATCCTACTCTTAATATCTTATAACCAATAGTTTTTGTAGTATATGTCCACCATAATTTCATTCATGATAGCCTCTAAGAACTTTTTGAGTTTGATCATGTAAAAGATTTCTCAATAAAACTCCATCTCTATTCAGATAAAATAGAAAATTTTCTAACAAACAAAAATTTAATGCTTTTAATGGTAAGGAACATCTTTGCTTTTTATCAAAATTATTATGACATGCCTGATTTTGAAAAGAATAGACTAAGTCATGGTACCAATCATGTTCAGCCAATAAACGATCCCATTCATTCATCTCAAGACCAAACTTAAAATTTTTAGAATTATCAGCAATGTTCATGGTCTTTAAATGAGGCTTTGCATAGAATTTATCATCAAATAAAAAAACTAAAACATTAATATCTTATGAAGCGTTTTCAGCTAAATGTTTTGCCAATTTATTACATTTAATTATTTTAAAAGTTTTAAATTCAATATCAAACTCTTGAATGCGTAAAATCCATTTAGCAAACCTTCTTTGAATGGTTGGTTGTTTTAAAAGATAAGACAAAAAAGGCACACTAGATCACACAAAAACTTTGTTTCCTATCAACAAATAATGAAATATAATCAAAGAGGAAACTAATTAGAAAATGAATTTCTCAATGAGGGGATACCTAGTTTTTGCATACTTTAAAACTTCATTCATGTAATCGATTGGTTTTTATTCATTATTTTCATATTCTTGAGTGATTATAGTTCCAATGGCCTTTTCAATAGCATTTAAATAAATAATGAATGCTTTATTTAAATCAAGTTTAGCAAGTACTAAAGCACTTGCAATGGCATCTTTCACACTATTAAATGTTAAATCAGCGCCTTCATCCTAAGTGTAAATTTTATCTTTCTTAAGTAATAATTGTAAAGGATTAGACTTATTAGTAAAATCTGATACGAATTTCCTAGATTGATATTTGGGAGGAGATAACTCTTTAATAGCTTTAATACATTCAGGATCTATAGAAATATCATCTTTTAAAATAATATGTCCTAATAACTTACCTTCAGTAAGACCAAAAACTAATTTCTTTTAATTCAAAGAAATACCATATTTTTTACATGTTACAGTCAAAATTTCCTCTGCAAGTTGTAAAAGTTATCTTATATCTATTTTCAGGATTTACAAAAATCTGATTACAACTAAAAAAAATTTCTAATAATGACATCATTTTTGATCCTATAACTTGTTGTAAAATCTAATCTATACTTGGTAATGGAAAATTATCTTTAACACTAGCTGTATTCAAATATCTAAAATAAACACACAATCTATTGTCACCATTTTTATTTCGAACTAGCACTAAATTAGCTATCTATTTAGAATATGTTACAGGGAAAATGATACCATCATCAATCATTTTGTCTAGCTCTTTGTTAATGGTATCTTCTAACAAATGGCTAATTCTTCATATTTTTTTTTATATGTTTGATACCAAGTTTTGTAGTTATGTCATGTTTAATAATATTAGTATTATAACCTTTAAAATCTTTATATGTCTAGGCAAAAACATCAATAAATTATTTAAATACTTAATGAATTCAACCTTCTCATTTGCATTAATTTGAACTCTTAAATAAACATATTTTGGATCCTCTTCTATACCTAAATTAACAGGAATATTTTACCCATGATTCTTATAGAAGGTTATTCTATTCTAAAAATATTGGGCTAATCATTAGGCATAAACATAGATTCCAAACTTACTAAACCAATAGGTAATTTGTTAGTACTTAATTGCAAATAATCTACACAATCTAGTGCATGATTATCATGATCAAAATATTTACCCTTAATGAAGTAATCTATATTTCATTACAACTAAAAATAGGTTAACTATCATTTAAATCAAGAATTTTAGGACAAAAAATTTTAGCATAAGAAACATTTGTATTAAGTTCACTCTCACTTAAAGTTAGATTAGATGCAAAAATAGAAAGCTTATTATTGTAAGAGTGTAGAATCAGAAGGGTTCTTCCAAGTGTGTAGAATCATAAGGACTTGCAAAGGCAAGGACAAGGGTTCTTCCAGGTGTGTAAGATCTAGGTCTGTAGGTGTGCAAGACCAGGTTGATCTGTAGGTGTGCAAGATCATAGAGATCTATTGGAATTAGGAGCACAATTGATTACCTTGTATAAGCAACTAAACACAGAATTAAACCAAAAGTAACATGTAACTAGAATTCAAAAATAGCACAAAATATGAGAGACAATACAATCTTGTATTAATACTCTTCTAAAAGGAAATACAATGAAGAAATCACACTCTTCCCACACCTCTTGGGCGTACCAATAATTCTCTCTCAAGAGTTCTCTCTCACACAACCAATTACAACCACAACTCAAACACAGAGTTGTACCCTCCACCAGTTAGTAACAATACTGCCAGTCCACCAAGTACTCAAAGTACTCCAAGTAGATCTCCCTGATCTTGCACACCTACAAATCAACTGATCTTACTTACCATGTAGATCTTCTACCTGATCTTGCAACAACCTGCAGATCAACCTGATCTTACAATTGGAAGGATCTCTTCCTTGTCCTTGATTACAATATAGCCCCATGAGTCTCTTAAATAGATCCCATGCAAATGATAATTAGACTTCCTAATCACAATAATTAGAAACGCAACTCAAGACTAAAATTAGTCTTTACATGCAAACTGACCGTTCAACAAACTAACTGTTTGTGTAACTAACAGTTCTAGAATGCACAGGCGATCGACGTCAGTCCTTGTCTGTCTGGAGATGACCAATGTCGACTGACTCCTTACCGATGTTGGCAGCTTTGTAACTGGATATGACCGACGTCGGTTGATCATGTCGATGTCAGTTGCTTTACCACTCAGCAACCTCCTCTAATTTACATCAGTGAAGCTTTTAGCTCCACAACCTAACACTTATCAGCTCTAATATTAAATTCTCTAAAACTATGAGTGATATTGAAAGCTTCAAAATATTTAAGTAAAGACCAAACCTTTTGTGTATAATGATGTAGACAAGTTTGATTAGTTTTATAAAAAATTTGAACTTGTCTAACAACTAATTCAAGAATCTCTAAAGACCTCTAAATGTTTAATATTAAGTTCTATGGCTTTTTTTCAAAACTAAACATAAAGCTTCAAATTTTAAAAAATTATTAGTGTTTTCAAATGATAATTTGAAGGCATAACAAAAAAAATTATCAATAGGGGAAACTAGATAAATTCCAACACCATTATCTTGTTGAAAACAAGCTCCATCAAAATAAAGTGACCATAGAATATTGTTTTCAAAAAATTATTCATGTTGATTTTTTGGTTCATCCAAATTCAACACTTCATAAGTCTCAATTCTAGTCTCAACATAAAAAATAGTCAAATAATTAGATGACTCAATAGGTGAACTAGACCAATCTTCTCTTTTTATGAAAGCAATTTCGTTATTAATAGGAATCCATGTAATATCTTTTACAACAAAAGCACCAATTTTTTTGGCCAATCTCTTCCTAGCAACATAGCATAATTACTAGGAATATCTAAAACTTAGATATTAGCCATGCATCTAATTATTTCATCTTGAGAAATCTTAATGACTATGTCACAAAACTTACCACAACTTTTAGTTTGTTTAGAATCAAATCTAGTAAGTTTCTTACTATTAGTTTCATAAGATATTCCTAATTGATCTACAATGAATTTGAGCGTTATATCCTTTGAAGCACCTATATCTAAGATACAATTATGGATTACATTATTAACAATTTTAACTGTAACATAAAAATGAGATATATAATCTACATGAAGATCATAATTTAGAGCATAAATAATTGATTGTTCATTACTGCCTTTTTTCTTGTAAGCCTACATCAGTTTTAGGATTCTTAATAGTTTCATTGATCTTATCTAGTTGTCCTAGAAGACTAGCTACCTATAATAATGAGAATTCAACTTTAATTGTAGACAAATCATTGATTATATTGCAATTTTTGGCATCAGTTTGTCTAAAATTTTTAGGCTTATATTGTTGATATTGACTATTATTATAACCAGTTGTTAAAAGAATATTTTGAGCAGCATTATCAATTAAACTACTTGCATTATTCTGAATTATTTTTCCTTTATCATTAGAATAAGAATCATTATTTGCTAGTTTTTTATTTTGATAAGAACTATAATCTTTATTTGTAGTGTTCACAACATAAGCATTTTCATTGTTTAATGGGTCATCAAAAGCATTTATGTTGTCTACTAGATCTTCAGATATAAGATCTTTCCCTTGAAGAAACTTCTTAAACTTATGAAAATTAACACATAAATCTGAGTCATGATCCAATTCACATACATTATAGTAATAATCAATTTTTAAATTATTATTATTATTATTTGATGAAGAAGGTTTATGATGCAGGAGCATCATGCCAAAGAACATCATTTTTGAGCTAATTATCACAATTGAAAAGAGGTCAAATTTGAGTGTCAAGGTTTGTGAATGGAATTATGAGGTTTAATTATGTCCTTGGAATCCATTACAAGTCATCAATTTGTGTTAAATAGGTTTTATATGTTTTCCCTCCAAAATAGAGATTTGAAAATTCAAATATGATAATAGAGTCTAAGAGGGTCATTTTGTGTGTTTGAAGAGTTGGATGAGAAAATTTGGTTTTAGGGTTCATTATAAGTTATATATGTCAAATTACTAAAGTTAAAATTATGTTTTTTATATCCACCTTCACCCATACGATGGGTTGGTATGTAAGGCAGTAGTTATGTAAGGAGGTTGGTGTAACCAACTCAAAATGTCCTACATTGAAATGGAGAAAAGAAGTCATTATAGAATTAGATGGATGTAGAGGAGAGAGTAGAGGATATTTGAGAGAGGTGGAAGACAAGCTCCAAGAAATAAAACAAGGGAGCCATGAATGACTGAAATTATCCTCTCAAATAAAAGTTGTCAAAGTCCATGTATGGGTTGCTTATGTAAATTGAAGAAGAATCATATGAATAAAGAATATAGTAAGAGTTTTTGATGTTATCCCTCTCTAGTTTTGGAATTAATTATGAATTATCATGTATTTTTTTGATAAATCCATAACTTTTGGTGCAATTTTATGATGTGTTTACTACAGGATGATTGCAAGGAATACAAGCTCCAAGTAAAAAAGAGAGATTTTAAAGTGTTTACATTGGTTTGGTAGGTTGTGATACATTACGCTATTGTTTATGGATTTATGTCATGTATACAGACCTAAATTAGGTCTCATTTTGTTGTAATACCAAAGGAATATAAGTATTTGCATTGATTTTCATTCTTTGCCTTGCATAGTCAAGAAAAAGGCTCTTAATTGACTATATTTTGTATTTTTAAGCCCTTAATGCATTGAACCAAGATCAAATCCTATTTTAAAATATATAATATGTAAAAACATAACTTTTGGCAGTGATTTGGTCCTTTAAAATGTTATATAACTCAAGATATGGAATTTTGAGAGTCCACAGCCTATACAAGGTCAAGGAAACCCTAGGTTTAGGTTTTTGAGAGTTATAAAAATTGAAAAATCATGAAATTTTTTGATATGACATGTATGGATATGTATGGATTTTAGGACTGTGGTAAGGTTTGAGGGCCAAATAGGCCTAAAAGAGGGTTGATTTACAAAGGAAGTGGTAGTTATAAAATAAATTAGGTAATTAAAAATTTTACACACTTTAAATTGGATAAATTAAGCCTAAAAATATAATTGAATATTGGAAAAAGTGATTGGTTTGACCCAGCAAAGAGAAATTGCTTAAATAGAAGGCTACAAGCCTTATGAGAGCATGGTGAACCTTGGGTATGAAAGTGAACAATATAGTATATTTGGACACTTTTAAGGGGATAAGGTAGGTATATTTTAATAAATTAATACTACATATACAATTATAATAACTCCTTAGTACCTATATCAAAAAATTGACATTTGAAACCCAAGAAGGTTACCCAATGGAAAAGCTAGTGAAATCATATGAAGGAAAATATGAAAGGAATGACTTGTATAAGATAAAGTATGATTTTTAATCCATATGAGGGAGGTTATAGACATTAATAATTTCTTATAAGATTAAAATAAATAGGTAATATGTTAAAGAGACTCTAGAGCCAAAGAGTCAAAGAGAAAGATAGAACTAAAGAGGAATCTTGAAGACCAAATCAAGCAAATCATTATAACCAGTTGGGTTTATCATAATATGGTGATGTTTTGGATGAATTTTCTCTATGAATTTGCATCATTTTATCATTAATATATTTTAATAGTGACCAACTCATTTTCTAGACTTTGAATAGCCTTTAAAATTTCTAAATTATCTAAATTTAGACTTGTAAAAGACTTATCTTTAAACCCAATGCATTTGAGTTTATTTTCCTATTCAATACATAATATTATAGTTTCATCATATTTCTTAATATCCATATCTTATAAATCCATTTTATATTTTAGAGGTAAATCATTAGAAAAATAAAGTCTAGATAACTTCTTAGAAGGTCGAAGATCACGTGGAATCTTTAGATGTAACTTAGTGAATCTAGTGATAAAATGATAAATGATCTCACCTGGATCAAGAGATAAATTCACAATATCATTGACTAGGTCAAAATCTTCTTTAAATTTTTCAAAAAATAACTATAGCCAATCTTCAATGTCTTTTCAAGTATTGATAACTTTGGAAGGCAAACTAATAAATACTTGGTAATCTTTTCCTTTAAGTGTTTGATCAAAAACTTTTAGGTAAATCTTTTCATTTGTTTTACCAAGAGTAGCACAAACTAATATAAATGCTTCTAAATTATCCTCTCAAGTTTCTCTAGGAGCTCCAAAAAAAATTGGTATATTTAGTCTTTTAAGGGAAGGTAACTTATCAGGGTATTTTTTGACATTAATTAGATTTGAAAAAATCCATGAAGTTTCATCTATATGTTGTTATACTTTAGCTTCTTCTTCATCTTCACTTTCAATTAGATCAACTTGATCTCTATTATTTTTCAATCTATGAATCAAATCTTGTATCCTCTCTTCTACTTCTGCTTGATCTCCCATTGGAAGTTTCAACAAGTTTTACATGAACAAATTGTTTATCTTGAACTTAATTAACTTGATTTAATTACATATTTGCAACAGCAAGTTTAGAAGGCAAAACACAAACATCAAATGGAAAAGAATCAGAAAGAAAATGAGTTGTAGTCCTAAGATTAGCAACTAAAACTCTAGCTCTATCTTCTCAAATTATTCTATTTATATTAAGAATGTCTTGTTGAGTCTCATGAGTAAGATTTGAATACTAATCTATCTTAAATTCGACTATTTATTCTATTTTTTTTAAGACTTGAATAGCATGCCGAAGATTATAAGGATGATTATACCATGCATAACATGTTAGATTAAAATCAACATCAACTTGATCATCAACAATATCAATTCTAGGTTGGATAATATGAGGCTATTGTCTTACAAGTACCATGAGCAAGAAGAAAATGCAACTTAAAATAGACAAGATTTTGGAATGAATTCCTAGTGGAGTCACCAAATTTTTTGATGATAAAAATTGTACCATCAACTAATCAACCCTTTTGCCTATTTTGAAGGTCAAGTTGGAATCGTACCAATCTAATAATGAGGTTTTAAATGTTCAATTACAATCTTAAAAATATGGGGTTTAAATGTTCTAAAAAATAATGAATAAGTCATCAAATGTAACATGTTCCATTATAATTTCATAAATATATTTTATCAAATAATGAATTAGTTTAGATATGAATGTGTAATCTATCTTGTCTGATATAGAAGGCATATGGATTAGACAATCTCTTGAAAGAAAGAAATTGAAATCAATAAAATAATATATTTCAAGTAATATCTCATCTCTATTGTAATGTCTTCCAAATAACTTCAAGATATAAACCAAAAATATGAAGTAAAATAAATTTGATATAAATCAAGATAAACAAATTTTCAAACAAATAAATGGTCAAGAGAACTCAACACATGAAAAACACTACAACTAAACAACAAATTGAAAAGAAATAAAATAAATAGAAAAATAACTAAGTTAAGAAAGAAACAAATTATTACAAGAACAAAGAACTATAGTAAACATAAACACAATAATCTAACTTAACAAAATCTAACAACTAAAATCTAATTCTAAACAAGTCTAACTATAAAGGAAAGAATCTAATTTAAGAACTAACAAACTTAACAGAATAAAGAGTCTAAATCTAAAATAAAACTACAAACTATTAATCTGAAATCTAAACAAATCTAATATCTAATCTAAATTAAGATTAAACTTACAAGTGACTAATAAGAAATCTAATAAAATATGACAAGTAAACTTAAAACTATATCTAAATTAAGACAAAACTTATTAAAAAATCAAAATTGAAATATATATCTAAAAAATATTAATTTGAAATCTAATGAAGTTTAAGCTAAAACAACACTATAAAAGGGAAAACATTCGAAGAACACAATCTATCTTAAAGAAAGTAAAGAAGAAGATCTATCTAAGAAATAACAAAATAGAAATGAAGAGTAAACTAGGACAAACTAAAAGATAAATATATTAAACCAAGAAACATAAAAGAAATTAATTAATTAAAGATTGATCTAAAACAAATAAATTATATTGAAATTAAAGCCAATATAAAGTACAATAGTTGAGAAACCAATATTTTTCTTTACAAATACTTGAGAAACAACTTTTACAATCAAAATAGATCAATGAAATGTCGTAAACAACAAAGTTTTCATCATTATTTAGGTTAAATACTTGGATTTGCACATAGAACTTCAAATAGCAATCATCAAAAGATGTTAAACTGGACAAAAAGTTATAAGACAAGCATGCACTTTGATTGCAATGCATAAATTTTTTGAAATGGAAAGTACTCCATTTTTATTGAATGTACTCTCCATCCGCAAGAATTGATGAAGGATTGCAAGACCATTGAAAACCCGTTTTGTGAACAAATACCACCACTGTATTGGTTGAGCTTAATTATTTTGCCTTCAAAAGAGGTTGTGACAGTTGAGAGGTTGTGTATTGGATATGAAAATTGAATAAATTCATCATCCCTTATGGGGTATGGGGTATGGGTGTCACTTCCTATATAGTGATCGGGTTCAGATGCTTGCCAATACCAAAGAACCCATTGTGAGTTTATACATAGTAGTTGTTACTTTATTTTCTCTACAAGCTATTGGTTGGAAAATTTCTTGGTGACCATTTTCCACCATTATGTTGGCATAGGCATGGCTTTGTTCACCTTAGGCGAGGTTTTACTCGGGGCGAATAATCATAAGTTAGACATGAGAGGGAATTTATGTATTATATGGTTTATGGCTTGACATCGAAAATAGGAGTGTGACATTCTAATATACAACACATGTTGCAAGATACATTTGTATCCTATCTAAATATCTTATGTTTTCTTGATATCATTGGAGATGTCAACCTCTACACACACATATTTGCAGTCTGGCTACATAGAAATTATTCTATTCATGGAATATGAAATAACCTAAATGTTTGATTAATTGGGTGATAAAACTTGAAAGGGCCCAAGGAAGACTTATGAACACTATCCAAACTAGTATTTTAAGGTTGGCTTGTTCGAAGACAAAAAAAATCACTAGACCAATGGGAAAAGACTACTCAGGTGTTTTGGATAATCTAAGGGCCATAATTGCTTATGGCTTTGTAGTGATCAACATTTGAATAACTAAATAGAAAATAATATTTGGTTAGATTTTGAACAACATCAAACTTAGCACTATGAGATTGTCAATAATCATTCACTCGGGTTGTGAACATACTCTGAGAAGGGATATGACCAACAAAGTATGTAATCAAAATAGAGTTGTTAAACTAGTGACAAGCTTTATCAAATATAGAATATTTTAAAATCACATCTAGTAAAAAATCAACCAAAAAAGTGTTATCTTTACCTCATAAAATACTTTCGAAACAAACTTCCTAACTTATTTCAATATCATTACTATTACTATTCAAGGCTATTTCAGATATACCTAAATCAAATCATACAATAGACGAAAAATTGAACAGAATAAAAACAAACTCGTCACCTAAAGAGCAATGAAATGATTAATATAATGTAATAAATATACCCCCCTTCCCCCGTGGCCCCTCCCCCCAAAAAAAGAAAAAGAAAAGAAGCCACAAATCTGAAGCCATTACATGTTGATGTTGATAGTTTGATTTTTCAAATTCTTCATTTTGTTTATAACCAATCTTTTTTAAGTCAAAGATATTACTATTTCAAGTCGAAGATATTACTGTTCTTGGCTCGCCTAACACACAAAAATATGCATCTCTTTCAATCACAATTTCCTACCATTATTGGGAAAAAATAATCTAAAAAGCACAATTTAAGATTTTGTAATGGTTAAGAATGTATACTGCAAACACAATTTCAATTAAAAATTTATATGTACAATTTATATTTTTTAATTTAATAAACTAAATAACATTTTGGTATTGGAATAAATTGTCTTTTTTAATATAAAATATTTATTTTTTTAAATTTATCTAAAAATTAATATTGATATTTTTTAAAATTTATATTTTAATATATGGTTGTTAGTTCAATTTGTAAAGTTGTTTGGCTTACAAAAAGTTCAGTAGGGATCAATTCTTGTTACTCCCAAAATTTGATACGATAAAAGGGATGAGATTGGAATTGTATTTCAAATTACTTTGACGAAATAAATATTCCTCAATCCTTAACTCTTAACTTAAAATCTATACATAAAACAATGATCAACCAATATATATATAATTATAATTATATTTTAATAAATAACTTGACAATACATTATCATTATCCACACTAATTAAATTACAACTTATTTAATAAAACTAAATTATTTCAATCTAACTTCCCATTTAAGTGAGTCAGTTCTGTCTCCCTGTATAAAGCTGGGAAGCTTCCTCTTCATTGATTAAAGAGCAAAGGATAACTAAGAAAAGGAACTAAAGAGAAACAGTGCCACCCCATAGAAAAAGAAAAGTAAGATCTCCATCTCCAAGGCCACCTCCACGCTTGCTTTTCATTTTAAGATTAAAAAAGAACACAATAAATGAAACAGACTGACATTTAAAGCCTACATTTTAAAAGTTGATGCCTACATGAAAGGATGCAGCCATGCCACCACCTTAATATACTTTTACAAAGCTTCCAACTTTTTGTTAATTATGCGCAATACTCACTAGTATCCACTATCTAAATACATTGAACATCAACCAAACCACCTGTAAAAAGAAAGATTCTCAGACTATTGCAGAGCTGTATAAACAATCTATATAATTCCATTATCAATCTTGCAATAATTTAATATGTTATACTCCATGATTTCTCTACACCAAACCCAAATAAATCATAGGTCAGGCCGATAGGTCCTTCAAATCCTATTGGAGTTATTGTCAGTATTATTATTGTGTGAGAGCAATGAAGATCAAGGCGGGTGAAATAAAAATGGAGGCTACAACCTTCCTGAAGCATTTCTGGACTGCCATGAGCACAATTTTAAAGAAGAAATCAGACACTCTCAAGGACAAAGCAGATTTCATGATGAACAAAGTGCTTCGGCTCAAATCTATGAAAAATGAGAACATATTTGGGGCCATATCCAATAAGGTCAGTTTCAATTGGAGATTTAAGCTTTCTGCAAAATTCAAGCGAAGTGAATCAGAGAAAAAAGAACCCAATTCTTCTCCTTCTGTGGAATTGATTGCTTCTTCCCCAGAGCATCAGGAATTGGAGAATTTATCACAGAAGCTTTTTGCTGGTTTAGAGGCATCTGACAGCCCTAGAACACCTGAAATTAGGTCTGAGAATGAGATTGATAGGATTGCAGGATCGTTCATCAGAAGGTTTCATAATCAATTGAAGTTACAGAAGCAAGATTCTTATAATGCCATGCTTGCCAGGAGCGTTTGATCCGAGATACATAATCTTTTCTTATACTTCTATGGCATATGATTATATTCTTTTTAGGTTTCTTTGTTAAGAGTGGCTTTGCTTTGGTTTTAAAGACATCTCTAAAATATTGGCAGACATTTTTTAGCTACCGGAGATTGTTTGTAATATCTTGCTTGCACTACAATTATTTATCGGTTTGTAATGGGAGGTATTTGTAATGGAGTCACTTTGAACATTTTGATGATTATCAGTCCAAAAAAAATTATTGGTGGAAGGGGTTTAGATGGGTTGGTAGTCCAATTAGGAATGAGAGTATTCAAAGCTGTTTATTTAGTTTTGGCATATAGGGGAATTATAATGTTGATGAGTAAGGGAAATTCATGTTATTAAAATCATTTAGTATATAATTTTAATTTTAATTGTTTGATTTTTTGTGTTAAGTATTAAAAAGAATTTATATTTTAGTGGATGAATATAATCAACTATTATTTTTATGGGACTACAATTTTTTTCTGAAATATGTACTTTAGTAAAAATTACTACCATTAATATTACCATTAAAAATATATTTATTATATAATTCTTTATTATTTATATATAAATTGTAGGGATAAATTGGTTTTATTATTCAATAAATAGTTCTTCACAATCTATTTCAAAAAATTTATTATTTGTTTATTTATTATTACATATATTCATGTTTATATAAGTTATAGGTGAAGGTAAAGGTAGGGACAATGATAAGATTTATGTATGAATTTTTTTCTTTAATATTTTTTATATTAAATATATATAATTATTTTGTTTTAAATATTATATATATATATATATATATATATATATATATATATATATATATAATTTTTTGTAAAATATAATTTTAAAAAATACGATGAAAAAATAATATATACATTATAATATATATGGATTATTATTTTTTTAAATATTAAAAAACAAAAAGAAATATATTATAAGAAAATAAATAAACTTTTTAAAATATTATATAATTTTTTATTTTTTTATAAATAATACATGAATCCAGGGTATTCCGATGGCAATACTCACTTTCAACATCTTAAGATACAGAAAATATTTTATTTTAATTTGTAAGTTCCACACATATTGAACAACTTTATTATTAAAATTTAAATATATTTATAGAAATAAGGGTAATAGTTCTATTCAGTTTTCTATTATTTTGATAACTATTTTAAGAGATTTGTCTTAAAAATCAGTAAAATTAATTAATTCAAATATTTATATTTTATTTTTATTATTAAAATCTTACATTTAAGAGATATATATAATGAGAAATATAAACATTAGGAATTTTTTGATCATGGTTATTGAAGAATTTCAATCATTTCCATTGGTTGGAACATCATGACATTAACCTATCTCAATTGTCTTCTTATTTTTCCTTCATTTTCTTCCATTCTAACTTGAGCAAAGATGCCTTAGATGTGTCTTAGGAGAGGCTGCCTCTAACTAATTGTGAGATCTCTCCTCATGCTTTGAGCTACTTCACAACTCTATCCTCATGCTTTGAGCTACTTCACAATGCTATCCTTATGCTTTGAATAACTTCACATAAGGAAGGTTTATTTATCTTATTTGTGAACTAATTTTGATTCGTACGGATCATACAAATCAATTAAAAGTAGACTTTAACTAGAGAAACCCTAATTTCAATCAATAGTAAGGTCTTAAATGGAGTATTTATTGTGTAGTGAGAAACTTGCCATTATTTTAGAGATGTGGTTTTGTAAATAATGGGTCAACTTCGCAACCATCGTGGTAGTTCCATAATCATAAGTCTAGGAAGTAGTGTTTCAAAATTGTCAATTTGTATTGACTAGAATTTTCACCAAATAGGTTTTATAAGTAAGAACTAGTGTGTATAAATGCACACAAGGGACAAATACAAATGAAACTCAAATAGGATGAATCATGATATTACATGAGTCAATTAACTCTGAATTCAATAAGGAACCGTCCATGGTTGGTTATTAAGGAACACAACTTCCTGACCTATAAATGGTGGTTGCAGGAGCTCCTCTAAGGGGTTAGATTGAGGTGAAAATGAAGAAAGGGAAAAAGGACAGATCTAGGATCTTGCTATATGATGCAAGCTTGCCTTTTCTTCTAAAGAAGAAGATTAGGTTTGCAGAGCATTTGTTGGTATGAACTCTTCGAGAGCCTATGGATATTTCTATAAATTATGTTATATGTTACCTTGCATTTATTTTTATGGTAAATGTTATTTTTATTGTGCTTTGTGCACCTGTAGAATGTGTTTTACTTTTACATTGGAATAAAAATGTGACTTTTCTTTGAAAAAAAAGGTTTTAGAAGTGAAAAAATAGGAGAGGAATGTTCTCTCTTCAATTTCCACATGGTTGTGAGTCCTTTATTGCACAAAAGGACACTTGTGAGGCATGATAAGAGACACAAATCCATATGAAAGGCATGAGTATATGAGTGACAAATTTAGTGATTAGTTGGTCATAGAAGGACAAATAAAGGTTGTAAAAATCATCGTAGTGATTAAACAAAAAGTGACAATTATAATTTTTTTATAATCTATTTTTATATTTTCCTTTTTTTGTAAGAAGAATCAAGAAAGTGTGAAATTGCCACTTCTAATTGTTTTTTCTACTCGTAATGGTTTTCCAAGCCAAAATTATCATGTTCATGTATTATGCTTATTTTTCTTGATGTTAACAATTGTTTACATTCATATTTACATTACTTTGAGTGTTGTATATGTTTCCAACTACACAATACACTAATTATAACTCTACAAAGCATTCAACACTTTAAATTTGGAGTATAAGCTAAGTAGGACATCAAATCATGTTTCTGTAAATCAATTGAGCAATTGAACTTATGAGTTTACAAATCATTTTGGTATCAAAGCATTTTCATCTTTGAGTATTGTGGAAAGTTTTTGTTTGATTTTTATGATAGTGATAAGATTTAAAGAGGAAGAGAAATTATACATTACAATCCTAATATTTCTACAAGAAAGTGAAATCGAGTGAAAGAAATGGCAAAAGAAGGTGAAGGTAATCTTTTTGAGATAGTTGTTTTCTTAAAATCATGCATGGAAATCATGATGAAGTCCCAATATATTATCACAAAATAAAAAGAGCTCACGGATATGAAATAATAATCCATGGGCATTGTGGTTCATGCTCTAGCAAATAAGTGTAACACATGATAATAATATCCCATAGAGATAAGGAGGAGTCCATAGATGAGCATCAGTGTCCTCCAAATGAAAAAGGTGAAACCAAGGTAAAATCATCCGATCTTACAACTTTAAAAATCAAAACCAAAGTTGAGATTAGATTTTTTTGATAGACAAGTAGATGTTGAATTACTAGGCATATGGTTGAAATAAATGGAGGTATATTTCAATGTTCATAAGGTTAAGTTGAGTCAAAAAATATTTATTTTGCATGCATCAAAATGGAAAGACATGTTATAACAGGTGGGAAATTTATCTAAATTTTTCCTTTACAAAAAATTAGTTGTAACTAGGTGGGATCAATTGAAAGAATATTTTACATAATAAATTTTATCCTATGGGCTTAAAACTAGCTAGAAAATTAAGGGGTGGTATTTTAGGGAAGGAAGTGGTCAAAGTGTGTAGGAATGTACCATGCAATTTCATAAATAAACTATATTAATGGGATTGGACTTGTAAGCTAAAGACAACTTGACCAAGTACATAGGAGGTCTCCTACATATTACCTAAGGAGATGAGTCATCTCAAGTAATAAAAATAACCTTCATAAGGCATGTTTGTAGGCATACTACATTAAAGAAGAAAAGAGGCACATGGGCAAAATTAGTTCAATAATCATTGCAAGAAAGAGAAAAAATATCCTTATAAAGCTTATAAAAAGGGTAAGTGGAGTGGAAAGGTATGAGAAATGTCACCATATTACATGTTTATAAGGATCCAAGGAACCATTGTAGTCATTTTGTTATAGATGGAAATATTGATGAAATTTATCTGAAACTGCATCCCAATAATTATTCCAAAGAGGTCTCTATGAAGCCCATAACATATTTTAAACAATATTAAGATGTGGAGATGGAGTAAAATTCTGATGTTGATGAGAAATTAGGGTCTAGAGGAAAGCTCTAGATTAAGATAACTAAGTTAAATACACATGTTGATACTAGTTTTTAATCTAATTTGATTTTAGATGAAGTTATTAATATGCTTGGTTTAAAAAATTATGATCATCCTCATCCATATCCTTTGGTTTGGGTTAAAATGGGTATATATAATCAAATTAGGTTCACCATGTTATATAATTTTCATGCACCAAAAAATCCATACCATCACCACTACACCTAACCATACACCCTAACATACACACATTATAATTTTCCTGCAATACCATTTATTTTGAATTGAAACTTAAAATATGTACATCAAGGTCAAGTAATTTCATTTCAAATGGATACAAAATTACATCTCAAGGTCAAAGAAATGTAGAAATAAGAACCAAAACAAGTATTAAAATTGTTTCCTAGAAACAAATGCATCAGGTAAATTCACATAAATTAATTCCCATTTGTGTTCAATCATCACATATTATGTCTCTAATACAAACTTAAGATCATAAATAAAATTAGTGTGAGAGACATCAATTAAAGAATAATATTTAAAAAAATTATGATGATCAAGATGACTTGGTATGGGTTCCACATAGACATCAAATATATGCTACTTTGGGTCTTAGTGCTTCAAATTTCATGTCTTATGATGATTATGAAAAATTCCCTACCATTTGTTTTAGCTTCTCTCATGACCCTCTTATTTTTTAAATTGAGCACTCTCTATTTTTCACACTATAAAAGGTGGTTTCGCATTGTATACATGCTCATTTATTAACCTTTTGTGTTTCTTATGATCTATATGTGTCCATTCCTATCTACTTATTAATATAGGTTGTATTATTTATGCACATTCTACTAATGGTATTATTGATTTAGATTAAATATCTATATGTATATGCATATGATTATGGATTCATAGTGGCTAAGGGCACCTCTCGTGATACTCTAGTACCCTTTTGGAAGCATCTCCTAGTAGTGCTTCAAATTTTATCTTTTATGGTTTCATTTATCATATTTAAATTTCATGTTATTATTTTAGACACCTAATTTTAGTACAAGACTGGTTATTTTCTATGGTATAATTGTCTATGTGCATATGGATCATTGCTTCAGATAAGGCTCCTAGTAGTAGATTTTTCCTTGCATTGGGCCCTATATTGGCTTTCCTTGCTTTAGTTTCTATCTAAAACTTTATTTTTTGTACTTTTATATTCAATGATGATAACACCATTCAATATGGAATGCTTTTAAACTTGCATATCAAATATTTGTTTTCCCTAGTATGACCCTAGATGCTCCTGGATTGTCCAAAACATTGTTTTGAGGTTTTTCTTTGACCAAGAATGGAATAGTATGTTCTTAATCATCTATTTTTATGGGTCTTTTGAGCCCTTTATCCATTTTTTGATTTATTGTATCATGTTTTTCAAATTTATTACATCTTGATTATTTTCTTGCATGCCAATAAAGAATTAATTTGAATTCAAAAAGTATATAAGTACATGAGTGCATACATGCATTTAATTATAATAATAATTCATAAGAGAATAAACTTAGATCTGAAATGATAATCCATATATTAAATTTTTAGACCAACACCCCTATGTCAATATCAAAATTTCAAGTTCAGTGAAGGTGCCTATAAATTCTACTAGTTGATTGCATCCAATTGATAAGGATAAGGGTTTAAATCTTCATTCTACATTGGATTGCTTGTTGGACTATAATTATTTATTTTAAACGTATCAAAGAATAGCATTATGACTAAATCAAGATCCTCATAACTATTCCCATTTTTTATGTTCTTGTAAGGTGATTTGAGAAAATTAAGGTTGTTAAGGAGCAAAAACAATTCTAGGAGATTTGCATCTCAATTTGACAATATGAAAGAGAGTGTATTGACAAGAATGAGTAGATGAAGGCGCTCAAAAAATTTAATATAATTTGACAGCATATGAAAAGGATTGGAATTAATGAGCAAGATCGAGAATAGCCTTGGGGCATGGTATGGGTGCAGTTCTCATGCAATATTTCTAGCCCATTGCATTTATAAATTGCCAAATTAAAAGGTAAAAAATTTCTTAAACCCATTTATGAGAATGAAAGGTTGGTTATTATTCATGTGGTCAAGTAATGGAGGCCTTATCTATTGGGAAATATTTATTTTATAATGTGATGCATTGGAGCATGGTATGGGTATAGTCCTCATGAAAGATGGTTAGCCTATTTCATTTAATATCCTCCAACATAAAGGTAATAATCTTCTAGAACCCATTTACGAGAAGGAATTTTTTGTTATTCTTCATTTAGTCAAGCAATGGAAGTTTTATCTAATGGGAAACCACTTTAATGTGAATAAAAAAAAGGTAAATACAAATATAAAAATATTACAAGGGTTTGACAAAAGGTTGGAAAGCAAACACCTATTGACCTAAGGAAAAAATGAGATGAGATTCAATAGTTATATCCAATTTTATAGTATGCACTAGGACAAATACAAACTCTCAAGGACTATTCTAGGGTCAAACTCAAAATTCTTAATATAATTGTTATCAACCAAATTTTCAACCTTTAAAATATGGTTTAAGCCTTTCAAATTTGGAATAACATGGAAACAATCCTAGGTTGTGGGTGGCCTAAACTTGGATTGAATCTCTAGGTTAAAGGTCTAGCTCCCCTTGATGAATCATTTAGGCTCACAAACTACTCTACCAACTTACTAGGAAAAGAGAGAGAAACCTACTCTAATGGAGGTGATGCACCAAAATAATTTTCCCACTACCAACTAGCTATAAATGAACTTCAAACATAAGACTAACCTAAAACAAACACTACTCCAAATCTACTTCTCTACATCATCACTTCATGGGAAGGTTGTGAAAGTTGTTTGGGCTAAGAGGACTAGTCAAGAGGTCATGAAATGAAACTAATGAAAATTAAACTTCCTCAACCTTAAAAAATCACTTAGAGACTTCACAAGAGTTTAAAAAAATCTTTTAAACTGAATATGAATGCTAAACAAGGACAACATGTCAAGGAAGCAAAGCTAATCACTTGTCAAGATCAACTTGTCAAGCATACACATTAAAACAAATCAAAGGAGGAGGTAAAACCAGAATTTTATCATTTATAAAAATCTTGTAAATGGGTAGGGATTTGTCATACCTAGGTGGAGGATAAAAACATAGCCTATCAAGGCTGAATTTATAGAAAAAGAGAGAAGAAGGATAGAAGGCCATATAAGAGAGAGAGAGACGTGTGTCAAATTAAGATTAAAATCAAGAAATATTTATAAACTATCTCAACATGTCTTAGAGGATAAGTTTTGATCTTTTGAATATGTTTTCTTGCTCAGGGTGGCATAGGAGTTCTAAACCTTGATTGACACATTGATCTTCTCTTCAAAATTACCCCTTCTTTTGGCTTATGAGAAGACAAGTGGCTTCATTTATCATCAAATTATGTTGAATTACATTATATCTCTACTATTGACACCTCTCAACTACTTAGGATCTCATCAAACTAATATCTTAATGGCAATCATCAAGTAACTCATTAGGTGTCTTAAAACCTCTTTGTCTCACTAGGCCTTTTCTTGCTTGCAAGTGTCAAATCTTGAGTTTTTCCTCATCAAGGTATTTTGTCTTCATTTATGGCATATTCACATCATATTATATGTATAAAAACTCATTTGGAGTCATCAAACTTTATCCAAAACCTCATTTTGTACCAAAAGCTCCCACTAGGCCCAATTCCATATAGCCCTAAAAATGTGTAAACCTATGTATGTATAATAATTTATGAATTATTTTTGAAAATTATCATATATTTTAGGACTCATTATCCCCTTACATCTCCATGTCAAATTTTAGGACCTAATACCAAGTCAAAGCACATTTTTTCTGTTATTCTCTCTCCTCAATTAGGCCTCCTTGCATAGAAACTAAGTTTTGGCCCAAAATCACTCCCACACTTGTAAAACTAATTAAAAGTGTGTTATTTAATTTAACCATTCTAATACCATACTCCATGTCAATTTTTAGCTCCTAATACCTTGTATGGATGGGTAAACCATGAAATGGTCAAAAACCCTGGTCTAGGTGTTTGCATAGGATTGAGAGGCATTTGGAGTGTTTATAAAGAATTTTTTAGATTATGAAGCTTAGAATTTTTTTTATTTTTTTAACATCATTAGGCAACTCAATCCATAGAGTATAGGTCTCTTGAAGTGTTTTATAGGCTATTTGATTAGCAAATGAGTGCATTTCTCACTTCTTGTCCAACTTGATGGCTTACAAAGCTCATATATCACTTTGTATTTATTTAAAAGTGTTTTTAATGATAATTTAACATATTATCCATCTTAAAAATCCTTTTCACTTTATCTAGAGATCATTTCATACCCTGTATACTCATAAAAGAGCCTACAACCTAATTTTCTAAGCAATTTTGTGCGCCTCTATACCTGCACATGACAACCAGTACCTTGAAATGGTTTAAAATAGATTTTTTAAATTCAAAAAGGTCATTATATGGTTAAACCATTTCATTTTATTTCATTTGAGATGTCTTTTCTTCCATCGGGTCAAAACTAGTCTTCTAGGCAGCTTGTGAGTGCTCTAGAGTCTTAAGGACGATTCATACAATACAGGGCCTAGATGAAAAATTAATGCCATGAATTATTATTAAATATACCAATATATATTTCCCCAATGTATTTTTATACCATGAAACTTCTCATGAAATATATGAGCATGTTTAGGAGACCTTCGGGCTAGCAAACTGTGCATTTGTGAGATCTAAAAGGAAAATAGGTCAAAAAGTATTACTTTAGTGTTTAGTTTGAGTTTAAAATGACCCATATAGGTATTTAACACTTAATTTTACCTCTTATAATGGTCATATTCACCATTTTCCTCCATTATATCTCCTACAAATTCATTAGCCCATACCTAGGGTTCGTTAGCAAATCAATGCTAGTGACCCTAATGACTATATTTTACTCTTCCTCACCACTATAGGGCTTTAAAACATCTTATAATATTTTCATGAATTATATATAACCTTTTTATATTATTCATGTTCTCATCTTTCCTTCATATACCCTCTTTTATACAATCTTACACCTATAGGCTTGTGTGGTTTGAATTTAGGCCTATTAGGCCTACATAAACCTATCAAGATTTAATCTTAGTTGTTGACTCTAAGGATAACATATATTCATATTAAAACCATATAATAATATTCACATGAATTTATTCCTCTCACAAACCTTTGGTATTTTTTGACAAGGCAAGCCTATAGGCGCCAAACTATGTGTGTGTTTGCAGGGGTAAAGTGGATGTGTTTGGTCATCTCCTTATTTGATTCATTTTTTTAATCTATCTAACCTAAAAATAAATTATCCCTTATATATTCATATGATCTCCAACCACATATATTTTCATTTCATCTTCTCTCAAACTTGAAAACCAACATGAGGCCTCAAGAAGGCATGTGTATTATAGGGTTTGTAGATGGTCATTGGGTGTTTGGAGTGATAAACCCTAAATTTTGGCCCTCTCATCTATGCTATAAATATATTTAACACATTTTAACCTTAATTATGGTTACTTAACACTAACATATCTCTTTTCATACTTATTAACACCTTCCTCTTTTCTATACATGTGTACTCTTTATGTTGCCTCATGAAGGTCTGTGTGAACTCTTCATTGCTTCAATGCATTGATAATTCGATGAAATTAATTTTGAGATATTATATTGTGGTCTAATAGGTCTTTATGTCTCTCTCATCATTCATGTATATCCTTATATCTTCTACATTTTGCCCCAAAGTCTCAAACTGTCTCAAGTTACTAGTCTGCTTGTAGGCTTCAATAAAGTGACTTGGGCATTGAAATTGAAGACACGCATCTTTATTAATTTTGGAAAATTTAGGCATAGATACACTAAAATTGAATTACCATTGCTTAGGTTTTCCAAATCAAACCTAAGTGCAAAATTTCAACCAATTCTCACAAGGTTCAAACCTACAGGTTTGTAGAACTATAGGTCTACATTCCTAAAATTTTAGGCCTTTTGTAGTGTTAGATTGATATTTTGGGCTTTGATAACATATATAAACTAATTAATTAAACTTATTATGAGGTAAACGTTTCCATATGTCTTAGACATTGTAAACAAGGGAAAACCTTTTGAAAACATCTTTTGCAGTCAAATTCAAGCATAAAACCATAAATATTACTTTGAAGGGTTGTGTATAGAATATTTATTCATTTTAGAGAGATTTGATAGCATGAGAAGATATTGGAACATATTCAACCTCCCTTTAATGCATTGAAACTATCAAACCCTCCAAAAACTTCAAGTGCAAATTATGACACCTCTTGCATAAAGGCTCCTTTTGCAACACCTGATGCTCACATGTGTGAGCCTATTGAAAAATAAACATGAAAAATTTTTTCATATACATACATACCTTATAAAATTTTACTCATACTCCAATGAGTTCAAATTTCACATTAAATTTTTCACAAAGCCAAGCTAGTGGGGACTGCAAGCAGTTTTTTACCCCTCAAGCTCTTAACGATTGTTCATAAAGATAGGGGCTTAGATATAAAAAATAATTATAGGGATTTAAATTTCATTAGGACCCATATCTCTTTTCAAGATATCAGACCCTGAATCTACCTATATGGCTTTTACCATCCATTTAAAATATGCCTTTGTGGGCTTGTAAGGAGATCGATAAGAGAGAGAATGAATATTTTGTCATCTTGAGACTTGTAAAAGATTCCTAAAATTTAATATTACCTTTAGAATGCGAAGAGAAACTCTGAAACATATTCACCTAAAAGTGGGATCTTAAATTCCATACAATTGCTTTAAACTACCTATTTGGAGTTAGAACTAAAATAACTGACATGTTCTGACATGCACGTTAGAGATATTCTTGAAATGTTTTTGATTTGATAAATTTCATAAATTACCTCATATTTAGCCCAAAAGGTGACTTAAATGACTTTAGAGTGCATGATATGCATGGTGGAAGACTAATGCATGGTTAGATGACTTGTAGAACTTTGTATAGCCACATTTAACTTTAAATGACATATTCACCATTGTATCTAATTATATATACAACAATATTACCTTGAGAAGGCTTAAATTGGACACAATTAAAACTTAGGTTTCTCCAACACCCTTAAAAAATGCTAAAATACCTTAATCTCTTCAAACAGATTTAACAAGTTTTAAGCCAAGTGACCAAGTGAAATGACTTGACTTGATATACCATGTATCATCTTGACATATCATGACATACTCTTAAGACCTGTTAAAATGACCTTGAAAGCATTTGAATGCATGAAAAAGGACACTACCTTAAACAATGCTAACAAGACTAACAAATCTTCATTTCAAGACCTCATAAGGCATGGGATGTGTTAGGAACAAGGCATGGAAGCATGACATGGAATTTTTCACCTATAGACGTTGACATTTTGACCTTAGGAGTCAAAAATGATTAACAATATTAAAGCATACAAATAAAATATCTCTAACAATCTAACCACATAATTGAAAGCAGAAAGTACCAAAAGGAAGAATGATTTACAAATGAAAAACATGTTTTAAAATGGAAAGTGTTATTTAAATAATCAAATTAAAATTTCAAAGGGGAAAATTGATGGCCTTTAAGACCACTTACAATACCTTTCTATAACCAAAATCACACACTTGTAAAGAAGACTATCCACTCACTCTTATCTCTCTTAAAATTTAGGTCTATTTATTGTATATTTGTTTGTGACTTTGATGAGATCTATTTATAAGGTTCTAGACACTCTTAAATAACTTAATTTTATATATGTTCCTCATACAAGAAACCTATCACTTTAGGTGTCTTAAGAATAAAACTCAGTTTATAAATTCTATCTCTTAACAGAATATTAGGCTTTAGGCCTAATTACAAGCTCTAATATGTCAATTTCATAAGATGAATATTGTAGCTCTTAAAAAATTATTATAAGATGTTATTCCACTTCCAACAAAGTTTCAAAATATTTGGCCCAATCATTTAGTTTTTAGAAGGTTCTTTTTTAAGAAACTCTTATCTCGATTAAATGTAAAACACAGTCAACTTTATCCGTTCATAAAAGGTCTCATACTTCGAACTAAGATTTTTAACACTTCATAAATATATATTCCCACCTTTTTTCAAAGTTTGATCAATTTTGGACTAGTACAAACAAAGTTATAGGCTTTTTTTACCAACAAACCATGTTTTAGAGCTTTCTAAGTTTTAGGAGGTCGAGAAGAATTAATTGATTATTCATATAGTTAATGACTTATCCAATCCAAAAACTACTTGAATAAGACTATTATAAAAGGCATTTAACTATTATAATACTCCATTTGAATTCATGCACACATTTTCTTGTGATTGTGAGGGTTGGAAGACTATCTCAAACAAGAAAAATAGGGGTTTTTTATGTTTCCAAGACAATAACCTCAAAATGAACTTGAACATATTTCATTAATGAATAGACTAATATTATTTGTACTTCATAAACATGTATACACCAAATTATAAAAACAAGAAACTCTTGATTTAAAACAAAAATGATCAATTATACCTGCAGTACCCAGTTCTTACAGGTTGACTCATCAT
Source organism: Torreya grandis (assembly GCA_037957365.1). NCBI lineage: Eukaryota > Viridiplantae > Streptophyta > Pinopsida > Cupressales > Taxaceae > Torreya > Torreya grandis. The sequence goes on from JARHVA010000460.1 coordinate 2,777,513, forward strand.
CAGTCCTCCTGTAATGGAAAATTTGTCCTTTTTATGCTTGAACTATCCTTTGTATGGTTCCTTAAAATAAGGAGTGTTGTTAAGATCTGAGACAAGCTTATAATTTGGTTGAACCAACTCATATTTCCTCTCACTAGCCCAAGTTCAACTCAGTAATTTGACTGCACTTAGAGGTCTTGAAGATATCATTAATATTTAAGACAATAAGGACTATTATGACCTCTAGAAGGTTTAGAAGACTTGTCCTAAGTTTTACACAACCACCTAAGGACCTAACATAACTTATACAACTCAATAAACTTTGTAATAAAGACCTTTGTTCATGAACCTACACTGAAATATTTAAAAATTCAAATAAGATAATTTGGAAGGAAACTCTCCAAACACCACAAATTGCTCTAAAAACACTTATATTGTATAAATAAGGACTTATTGAAAATAAACATACTTCCTACGACTACTTATAATACCATATTTACATGCTTTTAGGATGCACCTACATCAAACCATCGAGGTAAAAAGAAGCTCTTCTCATGTTTAGGAGCTTCCAATGATTGTAGAAGTTTATTAGTTTTTCCTCCTAGTTCAAATCCTCTAGGATCTGAAATCTTGCCATATTGCAATACTTTTGCTTTGACTTTGAAGATATTTTCTTTCTTCTTGATTTTGACACTTTTATCTTTAAATATGAAATATGCCATCTCTATGCCTTTTCCTAAGGATTGATCTACTCCTTGTCTTTGATTTCAACATATCATGATCCTTATTTGATGTATATATCTTCAAGGTGAATCATTTTTTTGTGAGATAGATTTTCACTCTTCAACATGGACATTATAGGTCTTCTTATACTTTCCACCATCAATTTCTTCTCACCTTTAACTGTTACTCCTACACATACATAGAAAATGAATATGTTAAATAAAATAACTTGTTCTCCAAGGCTTTAGATTTGCTTCTTGGTCATCAATATGATCATCATATAGTTTAATACCAACATAACTTGCAAAAAATACTTCTTCTCAATTCTTTGTTCTTCTCTTTGCTCTTCATACAAATTGCTCTTCCTTTTACCTTTTTCTTCACATGCATGTTCTTGAATCTGATTTTTTGCCTTTTCTTTAAGTATTCTTGCCTTTTCATCAATAATTTTTATTGTTTTAGACTGCTCTTTATGTTTTTGATTCATACTAGTATCGTAAAAAACCAAAAAATCATAATACAATAGCTTCTTGCTCTCTTGCAAACCAAATCTTTGCTTCTTACCTTCATGTTACTCATCACACCAGTCTTCTTTTAAAATGTCTTCTATGTCAATCTGATTGACTCTTGAGTATAATCCCTTGAAGTAAATAATTTACTAAAAATCTTATTAGTCTCTTCATTCTCATATGTATTCAAATAAATTTGATTAACAAAAGGTGAATGCATTACCTCATTAACTTCTTCAATGAAAAAATCTTCTCCATCTTCTTGTACCTACTGAAAAAAATTAGAAATGATATCATTTACCTCTTCTTCTTTCATTGGTTGCATAAACTCTTTACATGTTGTCATCAACACCTTATAATGATCTCTGGCAAATGTATCTTCCTCTTTCAATGATAGGAGTTTGTGCATTACTCCATTTTGCTCAAAGGTGTAGGTATTCCTCTTTCTATCATGAATGGCCTTCTTATCATACTGCCATGGCCTACCTAGTAAGACATGACAGATGTCCATAAACATTACATCACATATAATTACATCTTTGTAACTCCCTAACTAGAATTCAACTTAACATTGCTCACTAACTAGACCCTGATGGCCTTTTTACAGCGAATAAACTTTGTAGGGAGTAGGATGACTTACATTTTTCAAATTCAAATTTCCAGCCATCTATGTAGACACAAGTTTATCTTTACTTCTACTATCTATGATTAGCTTGAAATACTTATCCTTTGACGTACAAGTTATTCTAAATAATGACTTTCTTTGTATAGGTTCTTATACCTCCTTGTCTGGTTTGATTAGAATCATTTTCATGAGTAAGGATTCCCCTTATTAAGGTACATCCTCATATATTGTTGATGCAACATATTATTCTTCATTACTTTCAGATACATGAACACTTCTTTGACTAGTAGATGATTGTTCAGGGCATTCATAAGATCTATGCCCAAATTATCCACACTTGAAACGTCTACTAATAAAACTTCTACTTTTACCTATATCAAAAGGTATCTTACTTATGAACACTTGACCACCTCTTCGTGTTTGTTTTGATTTTACTGGACTGCTTCCTTCTTCGTTATGGATCTGCATTTGTCTCCTCCCACTTGGCAGTCCTTTACCCCTTACATTTTGAATATGCTTTCTTGACACCTTCTCTTCAGCCTTAATATCAAGTTGATAGGCCTCCTCCACTGATTTAGGTGCCAAAATATTGATTTCATCTTGTATATTATATCTCAATCCATTGAGATATGTAGCCACCTATTCTATATCTTTTTTGACACATCCTATTATGATAGTTTATAGAAATCCCAGGTATATGCTTTTACTGATTTTTCTTTTTGCCTTAGATTCTTAAGTTTTCTAAACAATTCAACTTGATAATCTTTGGGAATGAATTTACCTTGTAGCTTTGTAACCATTCTATCCCAATTTCTAATTTTGGGTTTATATTTTCTTCTTCTATCTTCTTTCACTCCATCCCACTAGATGGATGCATGGATTTTTAGTCTAGTCACAATAAACTTAACCTTTTAGTCATTAGTAACATTCTCATAATTAAAATATTTATCTATAACACTTACCTAATCAATTATAACTTTAATATTGAGACTACCTTCATACATAGGTACCTATATCTTTGGTCTGGAATGTATTCTAACTATTTCCTTCATAATTCTTTCTTTAGGTGATTCCATCTCCACTGTCAATTCTTCTTCTATAGGTCCTTCATCCTCCCTGTCACTATCAAGACCAAACTCAACACATCTCCTTGGGGCTAATTCCATAGCCTGCAACCTTGCATTCAAATTTTAGATTTCCCCAAGCAAAATGGCCTAGGCAGGTGGTCTCCTTTGTCCACCTCTTACTCTTGATACCATTTAATATTAATTGATCCTTTTAATGCCTTAATCAATCTTAGGATCCCCTGATTGTGCACAATATCCACACTCTGATACCACAATTGAGGTCTTCAAGACCACTTACAATACCTTTCTATAACCAAAATCACACACTTGTAAAGAAGACTGTCCACTCATTCTTATCTCTTTTAAAATTTAGGTCTATTTTTTGTATATTTATTTGATATTTTTATGAGACCTATTAATAAGGTTATAGACACTCTTAAATGACACGTATAGATTTCCATCATACAATTAACCTATCACTCTAGGTGTCTTATGAATAAAACCCAGTTTACAAATTGTGTCTCTTAATAGAATATTAGGCTTTAGGCCTAATTACAAGCTCCAATATCCCAATTTCATAAGATGAACACTATAGATATTAAAACCTTATTATAAGGTGTTATTCCACTAAATTATATATGTGTAAGGTCTCAACTTGGTATCTATAGATCAAAACATGATAATTTTCTCCCTTATACATATAGGGTGTCTCAAGAAATATGCATCTACAGGTGCACAAAAAATTAGTTTGTTATATATACCAATTTGGAGTGAAACTTAGGATATAACTATTTTAACCTAGGTATAAAAAAGATTTACTCACTCCTTGCAAAGTTTCAAAATATTTGACCCAATCGTTTAGGTTTTAAAAGGGTTTTTTTTTTTTAAGAAACTCTTATCTCGGTTAGACACAGAAAACACAATCAATTTTCTTCATTCATAAAAGGTATCATACTTCAAACTAATATTTAGAACACTTAATAAACATATATTCCCACCTTTTCACAAATTTTGATGAACTTTGGATGGGTACAAATAAAATTATATGTTTTATTTATCGATAACCCTGTTTTAGGGCTTTCTAAGTTTTAGGAGGCCAAAAAGAATTAATTGATTGTTCATATAGTTAAGGACTTATCTAATACAAAAAATACTTGAATGAGACTATTATAAAAGTCATACAACTATTCTAATACTCTGTTTGAATTTATGCACAAATTTTCTTGTGATTTTGAGGGTTAGAAGACCATCTCAAATAGGAAAAATAGGGGTTTTCTATATTTTCAAGACAACAACCTCAAAATGAACTTGAACATATTTCATTAATTAATAGAAGTGTTTTCAACCATGAAAGTCGTTAACAAAATCCATTGTTCATGTGAATATGAAATAACCCTTATGAGCCACAAAATCTCTTTGGTTGATTCTAAAGGTACCACATATTGAAGAAATTATGGCATTGATTACTTCTTGAACTTCCAACTAATCACTATTGTTCCCAAATTCATTAAAAAACTTAAGTGGATTTCCCATATTCAAAATCACCATCAAAGTCATAATCTAAATATCTAAGTAGTTTTAAGTTTGTTGACTCAGAGTATTTGAGCCCCAGATTTTATGTTCCTTTGAAATATATGAGGACTCTCTTCTTTACTACCCAATGACGTTCTCTAAATTGTTGCATGAATTGAGAAATAACACCAAGATTGAAATAAATATATAGTCTAGTTATTCTCACATAGATTATACTTCTAATGAGTTGTCTGTGTTTATTAGCATTTGCAAAATCTATGTTATCTTCAGCGATCAACTTCATTTTTTTTCCATGGGCATACTGAAATATTTACAATCTCCCATTTTGAACTTGCTCAAAATGTCACCAATGTACTTTTGTTGAGTGATGAATACATACTTTGATTTTTGAATTACTTCAACACCCAAATAGTAATGAAGATAATCCAAATCAGACATTTCAAATATTTTCATCAACTTTGATTTGAATTTTATAGTGTGTTTTTCATTATTCCCTGTAATGAGCAGATCATCAGCATACACCACTAAAAATATAATCATTTTGTCAATTATTTTGGCTAACTAAATTGCATCTTCAAACTCAAAACATTTAAAGTTCATGTTCAATAGGTGCTCAGCTAATTTGTTGTACCAAGCTTGTGGGGCTTGTTACAAACCATACAACAATTTTTCAAGTTTGTAAACCTTATGTTCTTGGACATTTAATACAAAATATTTGGGCTATGTCATGTACACATTATCCATGAGCTCACCATTCATAAATGTAGTTTTGACATCCATTTGGTGATCTTTCCATCTTATATGAGCTTCTAGAGCCAACATGGTTCAGATGGTAGTCCATTTTTCTATAGGTGTAATTACAATCAATTCCTTCCTTTTGAGCATATGAATTTGTGACAAGCCTTGATATATGTTTTCAAAGTGATCCATCTACATTATATTTGATGCACAAGACCCACTTACATCTAATCGGTTTGCATTTTAGTGGAGGATCAACTAATTTTCAAGTTCTATTTTTTACTAGTGCATTAGATTCATCTTTCATAGATTTTTTGTGGACCTCAATATTTTCAGCTTGTTTGAAAGAGGTTGGTTCTGAATCAAACACAACATTGATTTATTATTCTCAAGGGTCGTTTTAGGTAAACGTTTCTAGTCTATCTTAATTTTCTTCAAGGAACTTATCTACTTGTTTTCATGTATAAACACTTAGAGAGTTAGTGTTTCCCACTTCATTAGGTTTGACATATTTTAATGTCTGAATAACACATTTAGGCATCTTTTTTATACCCCCTATCGAAAAACTCATGCCTCAATTTCCTATTTTAAATCTTCTTCTATGTTTTGAAGGAATATGTTAAAAATCTAATGAAGTTTCCATTTCTCCTTCTGAAGGAGTTTCATTTTCAATTATGAGAGACAATATTGATTCAACTGAATCTTAGTTTCATGTCCCCCCTCACTATTTGGAACATCCAAATTAATTCCTTGTAGACATCAAACTTTTCATATCTATCCAATCAACTCAATTTTTAAACAATGTTGGCTTTGTCCTTTGTAGTTTTAAAAAAGATAATATCCCTCGCAATAAGGAACTTATTCTTTTCATCATAAAATTTGTATGCCTTGTAGGACTTAGAATATCGCAAGTGAATGAATTTACAACTCATGTGGTCCATCTTATTCCTTTTCTCTTTTGTAACAATGCGTAACAAGTGGATTCAAAAACTCGAAGACAACAAATGAAAGGAAGATGACCACACCACATTTGATACAAAGTCTTCATTTCAATCATTGACAATGGTGATCTATGTTAGAGATATATTGTTGATTGAGCTACCTCTACCCAAAAATGTAGATTTACCCCTTTAAAGTATAACATCGCATGAACAATATTAATGAAGTTTCACCTCCATTTTGGTGAAGAGTTAAAGTTCAAATGTGCAGACCAAAAAATATGGTTCAACCACAATTCCATATTTATTCAATGTAAAACATTACATATTTATAGGATTCTTCCTCTGCTAAGGATGAGGAGAAAAGTGTTATCCAAATCCCTAGTATCTCTCAACTAAACTCCTAAAATGTCTTTCCTAGATAGGCTAAATATCATCACTCTTATTCTAGTGTGATTGTTATTTATGTAACAATCACTTACATATTTGCTCCACTAATTATTTTTACACATACACTAATTGACTTATAATCTAATGTGGAACACTAAACCTACATAGAGGATTAAATCCTAGCATCCCACTAGTGCTGGCCCGACCCCCTTTCCCATTCTATAATAAAAATTTGGGATTGGTGATCGACTCATCATCCAACCCCTCGCCTTGCCTCCCTCACAACCCCTCCTTCCATAAATAAGATTAGGGCAACTTTTGAAACCCTAATTCTAGTAGTAGATTTTTGCTCAATCCAATGGTGAGAATTGACCCAGCACCACTTAAACCAAGTGAAAACTTTATGACATTTTTTATTATTTTATTAAACAAATTATTTCCTAACCCACCTCTATTAATTCATCTTGTAATTCTATTAAATTTGCCATTACGCTTAGCAATGAATTAATTAACTTTATTTTATTAGGTTTGGTTCCACAAAATCATTTTAGATGTTTTAAATAATAAATCAAAAAAAAATCTACAAATAAATTCTAAAAAATTGAATTAAGAAATTGACTCTAATGTCATTTTAATCAAGTTATAATCCATTTAGAATTGAAGAAAAATAAATAGTTAAACTAGAAAATTGTGAAAACTAAAACTTGAAATTAATTTTATTAGGTTTTGGAATATACAAACAATATTTAGAGAATTTGCAACCCTATCAAAAATTACCATTTTGAATCAATTTCAGACACAATTACAAGAGTAATTATACAATTAGTTTTCTCGCCTCCAAAATCATTTCAGACCTAACATAAAATAAATACTTATAAATTTTTAAAATAAAATATAAGACTTGGACATAATTATTTTAAGATACAAAAATTTTTACTCCTATCAAGAATTGTCATTTTCAACTGATTATTGGAGATAATTGCAGGGACGAAAATCATTTTATCTTATTATTCTAAAGTCAATTGGAATCGACATAAATAAAATATCAAAAAATAAATTTATCAAAACTAAATATTGTAACCAATTTATTATAGTTTAAAACTATCATTACTATGATAAAATAAATTTATTAGAAGTTTTTGATATTTCTAATAATATAATTGCAAAGTCGGTTTACATAAAAATTTTGTAAGACAATTTTCTAAGCAAATAAATTCATGTTGGAATGGTAAAAAAATAGTTTTATTCAAAATTTAAAAAAAAGTATTATTTTGCTTCTAACACGATAATTATAGCTTAGGGAATATGTTATTACAACTAGAAAATTTATTTCTCTGTTTATAAAATAAAACAAGGGTGTATCCAACTTGGAGTTGTTTTGTTCTATATCACTTCGAAACATCATTGGTCATGAAACTTCATTTAAGTGTGTCCATTGCCAAGCATCACAATTCTAATAGCAAGTCCAAAATAAGAGTTTGAACATCTCATGACTAGAACAAGCAGAACACTTGGGATGAGACAATGTAAATAGAATGGGTCTACTCAAACCTGCAACTTCAAATTTATCATTTGAAAAGCTTACGTAATTGTAAGTTGTGTGTATCCATTACCAACATGTCCAAAATAAGAGTTTGAACGTCTCATGACTAAAACAAGCAGGACACTTGGGATAAGACATTGTAAACAAAATGGGTCTACTCAAATCTTATCATGTGGGAGGCATCAAAGATCCCATACAATTTTATGAAAACCTTTACTTTGTTTAGCATTATCCAACAAAAATAATAATAAACATGGGCAACAAAAATAATTTTAATGCAAATTTGAAACTTATTTACCAATGATAAATGAAAAAGGCTTAATAATCTAGTAGGCAATCTTCTTTTCTACACTCTCTAGCACATATTGTCAGGGAAGGCTATCAAATTAAATGGAATGTCGAATAATTTGAAGCTTTCCCCTTTTTTTATCCATTTCTATTGGATATCCTAAAGCTAATCTAGCATAGGCATTAAGCTCTGCTAAAAGCATTGGGTTTTAGCCTATTACGAATTAGATCCTGAAGTTTTGCAAAAGATGTCAAGGTAAGTCAATGATTCTTTGAAAGAAGCCTCATTCTTCGCAAGAGTAAGAAAAAAATCATCTCCAAAACGGTCATGATGAGCTAAATTTTCCTTATTAGATAAAATCATATAATATTTCATAGTGTAATTCTGCTCCTCGACAGTCGCCACTTTTTCTCTTAAGTCACATTCCTGACATCGACATTTCTTCTTGTACAGAGGCCTTCTGGCAATCCTGCAGATCTTGACGCCTGTGCTGCTGACCTGAATGCGTCAGATCTTCATAGTTAAGATTATCATTCTGCTATTACGTTGTTCGCTCCATTTCTTCATCTTCTATTCCATGTGCGCGAAATTTTTAGTCCTTTATAATGTTAGTGTCCTTTGTGACATAGACCATATTTAATATTCCTGGTGTTATTAGTCCTTAAGTCAGTTTTGTTTTACTCATTCGGATTCAAGTAGATGATGACACTGACAGGGCTCAGGGTATTGGTTGGGAACTTATTCTAGATGGCAATGACTTATCAAGTTTTGGGTGTGGTTTGGATGATATGGATCTTTCGCTTTTGGGTTTTGTTGTTTGACAGTTTTTTTTATTGATTTTTTTTTAGTGACTAGTTTTTAAGCGCTGTCTAGATTTGATACTTTGCTCCTAGGCTCCGCCTAATGTCGTGGCGTGCTCTCATACCGCCTTATATTTTTGTGAATTATTTGTATATTTCTATTTAGTTAATATATGGATATATTTCATCAAAAAAAAATCTATATAATTTTGATAATTATCATTTTTTTCTAAAATTTATATATAAATTTAAAATATTTTTAAGAGTATTATTTGAGAATATTTTAAAATTAATATGCAAAAATTCAGGGAAATTTTGTATTTATTATATTTATACAATAGCTACACTTCCATCACCAAGGTATTTATTTTAAGCTTTGTTGTTTATATGGTTCGATGTAGGCTTATATCGTTGTGATGGAGCTTTCATTGCCAACTTGCAGACTAGCATTAAATGATATACAGTATGTTTTTATAGATTTCCACATGCCATTTAAAGATTTGAGAGTCCAGTCCAAAAAACCTAGAGGCAAAATGCCACCTTAATAGTTTGAGCTCCAACGTTAAATCGATAATGAAATCTCATGTTCGAATCTAGAATGCATGTAATATATTTAATGTTATTAAATATATTACTAAATAATCAATATTTTGTTAATCTATTTTGTGACTATGACTGTCCTTGTAAATTAGATATAGGCATATACTTAAATTTTAATGTAAAATATTTGTGGACAAGCATAAGATTTGAAGAGATGTTTATGAAAGCATGGCATCAATGTTAAAGATACATTTTTTATTGCATAGGTTAATTTTTAACGAATCTAACAATATTTATTATCTTAGCTATTTCATAAATGCCTTTTTTATTCTTACAGTGATGTGGGCTTAGTCGACTATCGAGTGATCAATACTAGATATTAATGACACGAACTTATCCATTTTACAATTGTATCTGCACAATAGAAATGCAAATAGGGTTGTCAAAGGCAAAGCAATTTATGTTCAAGCCAGTCTAGATAGAGTGACAAGATTTTAAATTAATTTTTTCTTTTCCTTCTTATTTATTGTTGGAAGGAGTGATTTTTTTATTGATGCGATCTGTATTTGTGTTGTATTCCTATAGCATTGTTGCGAGTGTTTGATGTTATAGTCTGCAGTGAGGAAGTCCGCCTCACTGGTGACGGTAGATTTCAGTGCAGAATAATAATCTTGCAAAAAATCAATTACATAGATCATGATTTATATGGAGATATTATTTTTGCATGGCAATGGCTCTAGATTTGTATTTCACATAAACTTTTATTTAAATTATGCAATTTGTTTATGCGTAACATAGATTAGAAGTCATGTTTTTGTATTGTTGCATATCATGAATGTGTCAAACAAAAATTCTACTTGATTGATGTAGGACTGATTTTATTAAAAAATTAGAGAGCATTTGTTACATGAAAAGTTGTGGACCTTACAATTTTTTCATGTTTTTTGGATTAATACTAATAGTCAAGTTCGTTACAAGCCTTTGTGTTTAGGGTTAGCAGTGTTGCATGTGTTATCGACTTGTTTGTGCAAGAGGAATCACAATTTTCTAATCTCATTGATTTAAAAAATATTTACTAGTTTTCATTTCTTAAATCTTGCAATTTTTTAGTGCTAAGACAGGGTCAGTTCATAGATGGCTGGTGAAAGATTTACTTTGGTTGGTGGTCTTAGATTTTTAAATTATTTTCCACTTTGAGACCGTTTAATTTCTAGTGATCTGAAACTATTGAGTTGTTTGAAACGATTATGTTTACAAAATTTATTTTGATCTTATGATTTCAAAAATGAATACACTAGTGTTTTAAACTTATATAGGGATATAAAACTAATAACATGTCGAATTGACAAAATTTTGTAGCCTAGTTACTATAGGTAATTTTTCCAACTTGCTTGTTGTAGGCAATTTTTTTAAATAGAAATGTTTTTTTTGTGCATGGCATAGGGCATATTAAATAAGATGAATCAATTCCTCTATAGAAAATGCATTGGTATGTTTATCTGTGGCATAGACTATAGACATACTATATCTAGCCCATGTAAAGCTAGAGTTTACATTGTGCCCACATGCATGGGTCAGCTATCGTTACAAGAATAGAATTTGTAGATTGTATGAGACTAGTATTTTTCTTATTGTTCAGTGAATAGCTTTAACTCGTATGTAATGCCATCTTTTTTGCTTTTTAATATGTCTACGTATTGGAATCACTTTTGAATTACTTATTTTTATGAGCGAACCAAACAATTTGAAATACATATTACATTGATATTATAGAGTTTTTTCTATAGTTTGATGCATAAATATTAGCATGTTATTTGGAGTGTTATTTATAAATATTTCATTACCTTTAATATAAATGCAAGGTTATAGAGATAAAATGTGCAAACTGTCACATTGTTATTTTCAAAACAGTTTTATTAAAAGTGAATACTTGAATGTCACATATATTACTGAGTGATGTGCCAACAGCCTATATGTTTCTTGTATCTAAGATCACTTTCAAGGACCTTTTCCTCTACACACCTTCTACCCTTATATCAAATCGCAAGTCAATTCATCTACATGTTCTTTTTGTTAATTATCTCATTTAATGAATTTAATTAATCATAATTGTATTTAACATTTGTGTCTTAGCGATTCACCTACTATTTATTCTAAATGCAAAATCTCTTTAAATTAATTCATCTTGATTAGTGGGTAGAGATTTACCTTTGTACCCCTACATCAATGAGCTATTTGCAACAAATGTGGTTTCTACGCTAAGTTTTTAATCAGAAAACTAGATTGTCTTGATATACCTTGTAATACATGGGCATTTTAGAACAATTTGACAATTAGATATGATATTTTATAAGTCCTTTGTTAAAATGTCTAATCCTTTTATGACCACTTCAGTTGTAAGGGTCTTAGTGAAGTGTTACTAGCATAATCAAGCTTCGAGGAACCACTAGCTAAGATAACACTTGCATAACCCCAATTTGAATACCCCATCAAATAACAGGGTTAGTACAATGCATTCTGATGCCACTTCTTATGTCAATGCACCCCTAAATACTAGTGGAAAGGTAATGAACTCCACCCCATGAATTCAAACAATAAAAAGGGAAAAAAACACTTTCTTTTCAATTTTCAAAATGCCATAAATGGAGAAGATAAAATCACACTACAAAATGTGTCTTTCAAATAGACACACAAACAAGTAAACCAATGTGTTTTTTATCACCCAAGCTCCCTAAAGAAGGTGAGGGGAGAGCATAGGTACAATGATTTATACAAACAAGAATATAAAAACTAACAACTTAAGTAAATAATAGACGTAAATGCTCTTAAGATCATAAAAGTGATTGTGATTGTTCTTTATTAAGCACTAAATGGCAAATGTAAATGAAGTTTATCTTTGTTAATTATAAAATCAACTTAAAAAGATGTCAAAACCTACAACAAAGATAATTAGGAATTTAAACAATAGCTATGGAAAACTAAGAAAATTGATTTCAATAGTTTGTAAGGTCTCAGGGAATTCCACATAGGTCAACTTCATTATTCAGTAGAGTGACTTCACCATTTAGCAGGGCAAGTTCACCATATAGTAGGGTGAGTTCGTCAATCTATAGATAGTCAAAAACATAGATTTGGTGAATTCTTTGATTATATGACCTCACCATTTTATAGTATGATTTCACTATTTTTAGTAAATAACAATAGAAAGCACAATTTACCTTTCTAGTGATTTCACCATTTTCATTTTGACTTCACCGATTATAGGTCGAGTTCACTAATTTACAAGTCGATATTATTGTTTTCAAAAAAACATAAGGAAATTTGAATATTAACTTTGTCATTTGTCTATCAACCTTGTTGATATGTAGGTCAAGTGCATGCTTTATCAAGGTGAGTTCACTAATCTCAAAAAATCACATGAAAAAGCAGAGAAATGACTTTGTTGTTTATCTTTCGATCTCATCGATATGCAGGTTGAGTTCACCATTTAACAATGTAAGTTTGAAGATCTATTAAGAACTTAGAAGAGATAGAGTGGTAAAAAATAATTTCTTTGATCTTTAGGTCAACTTCACTGATTACGTGAGTGACCTCACTGATATGCAATGTGACTTCATTGATTTCAGAATATCAAAACACAAAAAATTTAAAGAAAAAGAAGAAAATTTGTGCTAAGAGACAATTTGATTGTATATTTAGAAGACTTAGAAAATCTTGTAAAGAGGTTTTTAAGATGTATGGTCCCATTGGGCATGCCAAAATGTAGAGTAAGATTGTAAAATATGTTAGTCTCTTTGTTAATATCAAAATATAAACAAACTTACAAGACTAGCATATTAAACTTACTCCCTCGGTTGGGCAAGGTCAACAAAGTGAAAAAAATAATAAGAAGCATAACAAATTGATTATACCTTCTAGATGTGACTTCTCTTCAAGGACAGTCCATAAATGTGTTTTTTCCTAAATATGGAGCTCAATATCTTTGACAATGTGGTTCGACAAGTACCTACAACATCTCCTCATGCACCATTTAGACTAACTTGTAAATAAAAATGGAAGAATTGGTTGAAGCTTTAGAAGAAAATATGCATTATATATTTGCACTAGAAAGTTTGGTTTTTGTCTATGATGACTTTGGTATTTATGTGCCTCTTGAATTGATTCCATCCATTAGATGTAATTCAATATGTGTGGCTAAGCTTTGGTCAAATTTGGTAGGCAAAATACAGTCAATATTTGGTATTAATTAGGCATGGCTTCCAAAATCAAATATTTAAATGCATTCACTTCTTAGTGCTTGACAACTTTTATGATGACATCATCATTCTTGATATTTGTTGAGATTTGAATTTTCAAAATCATATATTCATTAATTTGCTATGGATTATTCACTTAAGCATTTGATTGGATTTTCTTAGCTAAGTGATTCTAATTAGGCATTTTACAATTCTTGAAATTTGATAAGTTGTCTTGCATTATTGGTCAAAAATATTAATTTGTTAAGTTACGATTTGATTAGAGATGAATTAAAATAATGTGATGATTGTGTACAAGGTATTGCTTCAATTAGGGATATATTGATGCATTTTGGCAATTGCATGTGACATGGGAAGATGAATTAGAGTTCTTCAGTGGTTTTGGCCTAGTTTGTGCATTATTATAGGAAGTCGTTTAGACTTACAATTTTGACATAGTAGTGGTGAGAATTGGATGTCTATAGTCATGTCTTGAAATTTTTGAGAAGTGAGGTATTTAGAGGCATAAAAATCATATAGTTTTTGGGATCCTACAATCTTTAATGTCATCATAAGAATATATCTTATATTTGATAGAAAGTCACTTTTCAAGGATGTAAAAAAATGTTCATGTCTAGATTAATTTTAAGTGTCATCGGTCCCTCATGAGCCACTTTTCTCCCATGATAAATTCATTCCAAAAATTATTAAAATTGAAGAAAGGAAGCCTAGCATATTTATGGAATAAAATAATAATGGTGGTATTGTGTTTGAATATGAATTCAACACTAAAATGTGATTGAAAAAAAAGAGATTCAAGAAGAACCAATTGTTCAATAGGTAAATAAGATACCTAAATAGGCCACCACATTGATATCTAAATCCAAAAAAAATAAGGGATACTTGTCTACTCCTTTGATGACTAGAAGAAGAATAACAAATTATTCTCTCATAACTAAAGTGATGGAATGATGTGTTCCCACAATCATATAAATACATTAGAGGAAAATATGAATATGAGGAGGCCATGAATTAAGAGTACAAATCTATAATGAAGAATAAAACATGGGAGATAGTTCTTCATCCTAAGGGAAATAATGTGATCAAATGCAAATGGGTTTATAAAACAAAATATGCTAATGATGGATAAATTGAGAGATATAAGGCACACCTTGTAGCATAATGTTTTTCAATAAATAAATATAATACGTAGAAATTTTTATACTAGTAGAGAAAATGGAATTTGTTCTAGGATTTACTCTCTTTAGTGCAATGAATTTTAGATGGGATGTCCATCAAATGGATGTGAAGTGTGCTTTCTTTCATGGAAATCTTAAATATTTAATAAATATATATGTATCAGCCTACTAGATTTGAGAAACATGGCAATACCAAACTCATATACAAGCTAAAGAAGTTATTGTATAGACTCAAGTAACCCCTAAGAGTTTGGTATAAGAAAATTGATAAATTATTCATCAAGAAAATATTTACCAAATGTCAAGCTAAACATAATTTATACATCAACAATGAAAATGGTAATATTGTAATTATTATTCTATATGTTGATGATTTAGTTTTCACAAGCCATTCCCAAAGTATGATTGAAAATATGAAAAGTTAAGTAAATCGGGCATTTGAAATGAATACTATTAGATTAATTTGTTACTTCTTTCACATTCAAGCTACATAGGATAAGGATAACATATTTATCTCACGTAAAAAGTATGCCATTTAATTTCTTATAAAGTTTTATAATAAATATTTAAAGATTGCCTCCACTCCCTATTAGTCTAAATTCAATCTATCCGTTGATTATGATCTACCAGCAACAGATGTCGCATTGTAAAATAAACTCATTGGAAGTCTTATCTATCTAACCCAAAATAGACCTAATATTTCATTTGTGTTTAGTTTAGTCTCATATTTACTTAAAAAATCAAAGAAATTTCATCATAAAGATACAAAAATTATTTTTAGATATATCAAAGGCCCAACTCATATAATAGTCAAATATTTGAATAATTGTAGTAAAAACATTAATTGGGCTACACTGATTCAAACTGGATGGGTGATATTGATACATGGAAATATACTTCATGCTAAATTTTCAATTAGGTATTTTAACCATTACATTTTCTAGTAAGAAACAAAAAGTGGTTTTCATTTCTGATATTGAAGCATAATATAGAACACTCAATTTTTCTCACATAAATTCCTATATTTAAAAAACTTATAAGATAATTTGGATTGTTTAACTAAGAACCATATACATCATTTTGTGATAATCAAAGGGCCATTCAAATTTATCACAATCATGTTGCTCATTATAAAACCAAAGACAATGAGATATACTATCTCATTAAGCAATGCATCCAGGATGGATAATTGATCTTAAACATTTCAAGATAGAGGATCAATTGGCACATATTTTCATAAAACCTTTCATAAAAGTCAAGTTTTTATAATTGTTAGACAAACTCAAAATTTAAGTAGTTTTCATCAAGGGGGATGTTCGTAAATACATATTTTATGTTTCCTCCATGTCAAGATTGAGTGGGGATGTTAACAAGGAAAATATTGAATTTTATATGAACCTAACAACCACTGGGTATAAATGACTTGTCTCAATTCGTCAAAACGTAGAGACCACTAGGAATGAAAGACTTATTGTATTATGTGGGAACCTAATGACTATTAGGTGTTAACAATTTATCATATTATGTGGGAACCTTGTGACCATTAGGTATATTCCAATTATCATATTCTTGGAAACCTAGTGACTGCTAGGTATCAGAGACTTATCATATTCTTTGGGAACCTAGCGATCATTGGTATCATCAACTTTGCATATTCTTAGGAACATAGCGACTGCTAAGTATTAAAAACTTAACATACTCTATGGAACATAATTACTAGTAGGTATCTTTGACTTGTATTGTTCTTGGGAACCTAAAAACTACTAGATACCAGTCACATGGCTTATTTATTGGAACCTAGTGACTGTTAGGTATCCAGTTGTGGGCCCATAATGTACTCACAAGATTGGCCTCTTTAGAGATTTGGGATTATTCCCTTCAAAAAATTCTATTTTAAAAATTCTATGATAGCTTCTTAAATATATGAAAAAAAATGATATTTTATCAATCTATTAATCAAGGTGTCTTTTGATACCACCAATATCTTATTTTTTCTTTCTTTGTGCATGTTATTTTAAAATATAAAGTGTTTTTTTTTCACTTGTTCTTCCTTTCCTCTTTTTTTGGTAATCTAAACTATAATATGCTAATGACAACTGAGAACTCATGGGAGTGATGAGAGAGAGTTGGTTTTAGGGTTTTATACTTCTGAATCCTTTTATATCAACACTACCTATCAAACATAGATCTAGGAAGGTTTTTTTTTATGTTTATATTATGCATTAATACCCTGAGTTAGGTTTTCAATCCACGCATTTTGTGTTTTTTTATCAACCCCTTATATTAATGGATGTCACCTCCATACTTGCATCGTTTGTTGTAGGTTTATATGGAAGAGATATAAATGATCATGGTGTAGAGTAAGGCACTGAAGTTTGTCCCAAAGACCTTTCATGAGATACTATTTTTAACCCAAAAAAACCTTTACCTGATGTTGTGATTGATTTTATGGAATTTTACAAAGCATGCAACTAGCTATAATCCTTCACCCTTGTAGTTCACTTTGTGCATCGAATCCCCCCTGAGAGCTTGCTCAAGTAGTGGATTCATAACCTTTGAAAACCCCATGGTATTAAACTTGAAGGGGTGAAGGACATGACTAAAGGTTTTTTCCTTTTTTGATTTACTAATGCTAACCATTATAAGGCTATTATCAACTATGGGCCCTAATTCATTCACAATACCCTACTAGACTTTTCCCACTAGATTAGGGACTTTAGAATCTTCAAGTAAGTGAAACTTAAAATCCCAATATGGATTGAGTTCCTTGGTCTTCCTATGCCATTTTGGGGTTTTGTTGACCAATTCATTAAACACTTTGGGTAGTTCATTTTTCATAAGAAACCCAAGTTCTATGCAACTCATCTGCAAAAGTAAATATGTGTTGAAATTGACCTGGCCAAGGATTTGAAGGAAACCAATATGGTGAAAACTATTTCTCACAATGTGTGATTTACATTAACCTCCCTAATACATGTTTTTGATGTCAATACTTAGACTATATGATTAGATAATTAAATTTAATGGCTAACACTTTACAATCTCCACATGAGAAAAATGTCCCATAGAATAAAATGGCTAGTTTCACTATGAAAGGATGGACCATTGTGACTAATAGGAAGAATGATTCAACTTCTCTTTGTGTTTTTAGACCATACTATATTGTGTTTTGAACCATAATTGGTCTATAATCTATCTCCTCTACCCCAAAGGACACTCAATCCATGCCAAGCATCACCAAGATAACACCGCCTATTACTCACATGCCACAAGAAACACCCATTATTTTGGCTTCATATTCTATGAGTTTCTTTGACAAATAATCACAACCCCTTTTTAGGGAAAATACCATATACATAGAGGATGATGTGGTGTCTTTTGATTATAAAACCATTATCAAACGGTCTCATAGTCTCTTTCCTTCAAAATATGGAGAGTTTGTTCAAATGAAACACTAACCTTTCTCTATGGATGAATTTATGTGAGGTAACCAAAAAAAAATCATCTTCTCTAACAATTTTTCAACCCTCAAAGACCTTAAAGAGGGAAATGAAATTCACCTTGTTGTTTATCCATTATAGTTTACTCTTATAATGTTTGTGGCTTTACTGAACCAACTCGTAGATACACATTCAGGAACAAGAGTCATAATTTTTGTAACATTAAAGTATTATATTTGTAGGAAGTTATAATTTGTGGTTTTCTTCTTCAGTCTACTTCACATATAATTTATCCAACTGATATTTTCTAAGTGTCCAATCAAGAGCCTAGATGCATAGGTGTCATCATGTTACTCATGTTAAATATTTCATAGAATATCATGTCTTGGGGAGATGACCGCATCCATTAGGTGGTATGGACCCTTTTTTATTTTGATGACTAGTTTATTTGGTTTTAAAACCTATATGCTTCCAAAGACACCATCAAAGGGGACCTACTTTGGATAAATGCATTTGGTGCATAAAGAAATGCTCTATCTATAAAAATAAATTATTTCCATTCCACCCTTATCTTATGGGAGGCATCAAAGATCCCATGCAAGTCTATGAAAAGCTCTAATTTGTTTAGCATTATCCCAAAGGTAGCCTCTGAATAAATTTAACAAGTGCAACCAACAAGAATAATAATAGACATGGTTAGCAAAAATAATTTTAGTGCAAATTTGGAACTTATTTACAAATGATAAAGGCTCAGTGATCTAGTGAGCAATCTTCTTTTATACTCTCTCTAGCACATATTTTCAAAGCTTATGGGAGGTTATCAAATGAAATGGAATGCCAAAAAATTTGTATCTTTCCCTTTTTTTTGATCCATTTCCATTAGATATTCTTAAGTTAGTCTAGTATAGGCATCAAGCTCTACTAAAAGTATTAGGTTATGGCCCATTGCAGATTAGACCCTAAAGCTTTGCAAAAGACATCAAGGTAATTCAATGATTCTTTAAAATATGCATCATTCTTCACAAAAGTAAGGATATATTCATCTGCAAAAATGTCCAACGATGAGCTAAATTTTCCTTATTGGATAAATTCATATTTATTGGATAAAATCATATTGTACATATTATTCCATTGATAAATTATTATATTATTAATATGTATGAATGGTGAGTTGTAATAAACAAATCACTATTTAAATTATTTAGTGTGTAAGTGTATGTGAATAATAACTCACCTTAGAATAAATGTTAGATAAAATTTAGTAAGGATTTGATGATAAGCTTGATTCCTTATCTTAAGATCAATAAACCTTTATATGTAATCTCTATTCTATTATATCAATTAACAAAGTTTGTAGGCAATAATCAAAACTAATAACATTCACTAAACATGCAATTTATAATATAAATAATAATCTTATTTAAAGCTAAAAGAAGCATATAATATCTTTTCAACTTGTATAGACATATAAATATCCTTTCATATTTATATGTTTATATCTCCTTCATAATGATTTAAGTTATGCTTCTATTTTAGAATAGTTTATCTTTTTGGAAAACGTGGCTCGCCTTTACTAGCTCCAAAAACACTATGAAGGACTTTGAAACAATTATTTATGTTATGCTAATTTTTTTGGAAAATCTTAATTTTCTCAAAGTAAACATTACTCGGCATTATCTACTATAACATACAATGTAGTGGTCTCAAGTGAGTATTGGGATCATCAACTTAAACTTGCAGCTTCAAAAATTGACACATGTACATATGAAAATAATTGATAGAAAACACATTTATTTTGACTAAAGTGATAAATACAATATATTTCTAGTTATAATCTGTAAATATACCCAACAACTATTTTATAGCGCATGAATTTAAACATCACATATGTTTTCAATTTAAATGTTTAATCACTCAATGATGAACTAACACCCAAAAAAAATATTAAATATGTCATTAGATTTTAAATATTCAACTTACAAACATATGTGATAGCAATTTGTGTTTGTGACTTTGTGACATTTTATGTGTTTTCACATATTTTTTATTTTTATTTTTGTGTTATCTTTAAACTTTTGGCCTTTGGTTCAAGGTGGTGATTATCGATGTGAATTTTTCTCTCAAGTTATCATACATGTACAATCAGAATATATAATTTTATTATTAAAAATTAATGTAAAGGCTTTTTTTCAAAAATAATTCAAAATTAAAGATTTCAATCGTTAGAGAACATAATCAAAATATACTAAACCACTAGAAATAATTTTCTTTTATCAACAAAAAATTACTTACAATGGTTGGTCAGTGAAAGCTTATACATTGCTACAATGATATCTTACTAATTCATTCCAATCAAAAATAATGTCAAAGCCTAAATTGAAAAGCCTTATTTTCTTTCTACACCATGCCTAAATACATCTTGTGTTGATTTTGTTGTTAATTTACATGCTCCTGGAAAGCATGGCTTCATACATCTTTAAATGATCTTGTTTTTTAGTTGTGTATGACAATGGAAACTTTTGATAAATGCATCATCCACATTACCAACTTCACCACCTTCACTTGCATGACCACCACTCTCATCTACCCTACTAATCGCAAAAGCTAAGAAAATTCTAGGATTGTCTTTATAGTCATAAATTGTTGCATTTAGCCTTAAAGTACATTTGAGACATGTAGTATTCATGGACTAGCAAGTTTTTACTTGAATTTAATCATGAATTTCAATGGGATGCACATAGTGATCACTGATGTGATGCACAAGGATAAAAGATAATTTGTATGGACAATGAAAGTAGAACATAGTGTCCTGTAGTTAAAGAAATAGATAATTGAGCAACTAGTATTGGCATTTCCATATTTCATTAAATTATTTTAGATAGATTATGATGCAAGTAACACAAAAATAGCAGTGGTATTGAGTCAATAAATAATACCTATCTCATATTTCAATGAGAATTTGAATGATGCAAAGTCAAAATATTCAATATATGATCAAGAGTTATATGCAATTGTGTAAGTGCTAAGTAAATGGAGATATTATTCATTTCCAAAAGAATTTGTATTATATACATATCATCAAGAATTTCATTTCATTAATATTCAAAATAATTTGAGTCAAAGACAGGTGAAATGGGTTGAATTCTTACAAATTTATTCATTTGTGTTGAAAATAGGAGTGGAACATCTAACATAGTTGTTGATGCATGGAGTATAAGACTTTTTTAGTAATGAGTTAAGAGTGGAAGTCATAGCATTTGATCTTATGAAAAATTAGTATGAATAAGATTAAAATTATCAAGAAGCATGGAAGTCATGTGCAGAACCAGTTAGTGAAGATAGAATACCATGGTTAGAGTACTTTATTCATGAAAGTTTTTAATTCAAACGAAGGAAATTATGTATACCAATAGGTTCAATGCAAGAAAATTTGATCAAGGTAAAGCATAGTGGAGGTTTAGAAGGTCATTTTGGTTATGAAAAAGCATTAATAAGAGTTGAAGAAAATTATTTTTAGATGCGAATGAATGTAGATGTATGCAATTTTTTTCAAGAATGTTTAATTTCCAACAAGCAAAAGGGAGAAGTTAGAATGTAGGGTTTTATCAGTCACTGCTTAATATAGATAAACCATGGGAAGATATATGTCTAGATTTTGTTTTATGTTTGCCTAGACCATAGAGAGATGATGATTCATTATTTGTGATAGTTGATAGATTATCAAATATGGCACATATAGTGGCTTGCAAGGAAAATATTGATGAACAAACATTGCTAACTTCTTTTTTAGGGAAGTTGTGAGGATGCATGGTTTTCCACACAACATAATTTTAGACAAATATGTTAAATTTATTGGACATATTTGGATGATATTGTGTAATAATTGAATATTAATCTATAGTTCAGTTTATCATGCAATCCTTAGACAAATGGATAAATAGAGGTAGTCAACAGGAATTTGGGTAATCTCTTGAGATATTTATTTAAAGGTAAGCTAGAAGCATGAGATTATATTTTGGTGCATACTAAGTTTGCATATAAAAATTCAATGAATAGAAGTATAAGGAAGACACCATTTCAAATTATTTATATGTCAATTCTAAATAAACAATATATAAAGCACCAAGCCACAAATAAATGGATCGTGCGAATAATTTTTGTGAAGACTCTATGAGACCTTGAACATTTCATTAGACATTATTTATGAAGAGGAATATATACATTTAATTCTCCATATCCATCCTCAAACCCTTACTCAGTAACTAGATCTATAAATCTATTGCTTAAGAAGAGTTGTTTTTTTTGGTAAACAATAATCTTCTAGTGAAATGGAATAACTCTTGGCCCCATTATCTCCTCATGATAAGTCACCACCACTATGAGATGGCCCACACAAGCACCTAGAAGGTGGAGCATTTGTTGAGGAGGACCTAATACTTGAATTAACTATGTTCATAGAATTATCTTGAGAAACTTAAATCTAAGGGATAATTAGTGGAGCTTGGATTTGGTGTATAGGATTTAGATGAGGGGGGATATTCTCAATCGTTTTCTCATTTTGTTTTTATTTGTCAATATAGGTTGTGTTAACCAACTTAAGATTTTTATTTCCCAAAGTCACTTTCTTGTTAGCAACAATAGTCTAACCATCACTATTTTCATCTTTAGAATGCTTTTCAATGGCCAATTTTTCAACAAATTGCTTTGAGACTAGGCATTTCCCTACTCGAATAATTTGATATTATGAGTCTATCATGACAAAATCATCAACGTATTCGACATATATTGATAACTAGACTTGGAAAGAAAGTCTTGCACATGTGGCAAACCCTTAAAGAGATCAAAAAAATCCTTTGGTAAGGTTGTAAATTCCTCCCAACTTTATTCCATGGGATTCTCAATAGTGCTTAACTGACGTTTGGAAAAAAACCTAAAAGGGGATACATCTAATATAATAATAAATAAGGGCATAAGTTTCAAATAATTAAAAATAGGTTAATAAACATTAAAAAAAACTAAAAGTACATCAACAGATTAAACAGAATTGACAAAATCAGTACCTTGTTATAAAACTTCAAGGCAAATTTATAGGCTCATTTTGGTGGCATGCTTCCTATTGTCTACAATAATAGTTGTGTCTAGTTAATTAAGATCCATTTATACAGTATTAACCTAACAAGGGGTGGTTTAGTACCCAAATTAATGTAAGAATATCTTGAAAACCCTATAATGGTGGTATGAGATGAGGGTTGACAAGAGAAAAGAACCTAAGGCCAACATTAGGAACCCTATCAAAGCAAGTTGATTGAAAATAACTTTAGTAAATTGTTTTAAAGATAAACAAATATAATAATATTCATTAAACATGCAAATATATGTAAATAAGAAATATAATATTCTTTTAGATTGCATAGACCTACAAATATGAAAACTTTTAAGAAGAAGAAATCTACTTAAATAAGAATTCCTAATATTAGCCATCCAGGGTGAGCCACCTTGTTGGGGTTGTTGTCACCAAATATCACACCCTAGAGGAGGTTGTTCAATCCTACTCTAATATTTTGGCAACATTGGAATACCTCTAGGCCTGTGGGTTGCCTATAGTAGAGGTAGACCTCTAGGTTTAAGGGTTATCTCCCTAGATTGACCTTTAAGTGCTTATCATCTACACTAAATAATTACTTGTGGGAAAAGGTATAGAAATATGCATGAAAGTAAAATATTCTAAGGGGGTGATAAAACATAAGGATCTCCACAATGATATCATACCTCTTGCACTAAGAAACAAGACCTACAACAGGAGCTTCAAAGTCCTAAAATACTTTAACATTAGTATTTCGATATGGAGATGATATGCATGAGACAACTCAAGGTAAGTGGATCAGAGGTCATTTTTAAACACTAAGGATACTTATACACTTGAATGGATTTAAACACATGAGCTACACTCCATATGACCTATTAGTATGAGAACTTCTTGCACTAAACATGAAAGGATAAAGAAAAGCAAGGATAAAAGCTTATCACTAGACCTCACCATACATCACTTCTTACACTTAGACAAAATGTTTATGAACTCAAAGAAATATTTCATGTATTATTCAAAGTCAAGGTACAACATCAAACCAACAAGGATTCACCATACTAGGTGTGGAATTAGCAAATGAAATCCAAAATGACTAGTACTTATAGAATGTGAGAAAGGAAAGAGAAGAATGAAGCTCAAGAGTCACAAAAAAAAAGTGTCAATATAAGAGAGAAAGAGAGAGAGAGAGAGAGAGAGTTACATCTACATAGGAATGAATTATGAAACAAACCATGAAAGGTCTCTTTGGACAAATGTCTCTCTAAGCATGAAAACTGCTCAAATTTTGTGCAGGACCCTTCAACTACATTCTTGGAAACTGCCTTCATCATTTGGCTTCTCTTGAGCGCTCCACATTAGACTAGGGATAGTTTCCACATGTGCACTATGATGAGGGGGTTAATAAAAATCAACAATATGCATTATATGTGTCCCTAATCACTGATATTCTTCTAGACAAGTATCCTCATTGCCTGCAGTCACCATTATCCTTCTTTCACTCATTCCTCACACTTGTCATTCAAGTGGTCTTCAATTTTTCAAATAAATCTATGTAGGAGGTGCTATGACACCTGTCAAGAGTCCACTTAACCTTAAATCCATCGAGCAGACCTTAAAAGGCCTCCCAATTAGAGTTATCACCTGCTCACTTGGTGATCACCTTCCATTTACTATACCAGTGTATGCACCTAAATTTGCTCACCTACATTATTATCACTAATATTCCTATTAGATGACACTAATTCTATTCATTCCATTTATTCTAATTTATCCCCCCTTTCTAGTCATTTATCTTATATACCCTTCTTCAATATTTATTCATCCACTAACCTTATTATATCCCACCTCATCATTAATTTATCATAAATCCCCATTATCCTATCTTACCTATTATTTGGGAATTTTAAAATCCCAATGACCCACCTATTAGCCTATGCCTAAGCTCTCCTACACACTTAATCCCTAATCCCTATCTAATCCATCTCTAAGTCTAATTAATCCCTAAGAGAATTCTAGAATCAGAGGATTTTAGAATCTTCTCTATTCTAACCTCTCCTCTCTAGAAGCCTCTAAATCTAGAGGCTTCCAAGGAATTTTCAATTCCTTGGATAATCCCAACCCCTTGATCTCTTTCATCTAAGTTTGAATCTCCACCATAGATTTCTCCCTCCAAAATCTATTTAAACCACTCCTCTCCTCTAAGGTAGGTCAATGAGCAACTATCTAACTTCTCCATGCTAATTTAGTCATTGAATCCTTCATAAAACATCCTTGTCATGCCATCATAATGTCACAAATCTTAGTCAAGGTATATCAATCCAATCTCAATCTCTTTTTATTTTGCATTCCATTTGATCATGGTGTAGAGAACTTAGCTTTAGGATTCTAATGTTGTTTCTAATATTTATTCACCTACTGCATTATGATTCTAGTGGCTCTATCACTTTAACTAATATTTTGATCTTTGGGTTTGAATTTACATAGTTAAATCCATATTGTAAATTTATGTCTAATTTTGGTGACCACAATGGGAGCTTTCTCTCAATTTAATCAACTTTGCTTGTTAGTGGTGTTTTTCTAGTTTGAAGGATTAATAAAATCTCATATTTTTGGAAATATTGTGTGCATAGGGGTATTTTTTGACATTGCACTAGTATTTAGCAAATTTATAATCATGGCTTTTTCTTTGTAAGTCATAGTTTTTTGCTAACCATTTATTTGATCATTAATTATCATCCTAAATGTTTAGGTTTTTTTTTGCCTCTTTGACAAATTCATAACTCGAGAATCATGACTTTGCCTCAAGAGTGATGGTTTTGCCTAACTAAATAATTATTTTGTTGTTAACCACTAGCGGTCTATTTTTTAAGTTTCTATCTTTTGGCAAAACCGTGACTTTGTCCTAGTAGTTGCGATTTTGACCTATGAACTTGTAGTTTTATAGGATTTGAAGCATAAAATCAAAATTACTTATATTTATCCTTTTATCCTCTAACCTATAGGTTTAGTCTCAGCATCTTCTATCTGCAAGGGACATTCTCACACAATCAGACCTATAACATCTTTTTGTCCTTATGTTTTATCCAAATGGTTTTTATTGTACCTAACTACTTGTTATAATCAGATTTTTATCTCTATGTAGTTTTGTTATGTGATTTACAGGGTGCAGCAGGAAAGGCCAAAAGATATGAGATCATCAAAAGACAAAACAAACACCATCCCCTTAGCCTTTTCCCATCTATCAAAGAAATGGTAGCTTTCAACATTTTTAGAATAGAGATATTACTCTACAGAACCACGATATTATAAGATCAGTAACAATTTTGCAAATAGATATTTTGACTCCTATTTAGTCTATTGTTCATCTTCAGACCTCATAGGATAGATTTAGGGTAAATGATCTTGTTGTTTGTTTCAACTTGTTCAAAATCTTATTTATTTTTAAGCATCTTAAATATCTCCATTTAAAAGTTTTTTGGATTTATCATAAAGATCAATTTTAATCATCTGTACATAAACACTTTTGGCATCAAAATGATCTATAATTAGGCATTTGTGGCATTTGAACCATTTGTCTCAACCTGTATAGATCATCTTTTTCTGCCAAAATATCAAAATTTAGATGTTTTGTAGTTTATAAAAAAATCATAACCATCAATTTATAGAAAATAGTGATTTTGTCATACTGAGTCATGATTTTATAATCCTAACTGTAGTTTTATAGATGAAAATCATAGTTAACTAACCAATACAAAATCACAACTCACAATTTTGCTTTAGATTTATAGTTTTGCACTCTCTGGTTATGATTTTGCACTGTGTAATCATGATTTTATACTAATTTTTGCCTTCAATTTGATCTTTTTAGGTGCATTTTTAGGGTCATTTTTGGTGAATTTTGAGTCATTATGATCTTCTTGCAAGGCCCAAATTTCCTTAGGTAGTGGGGGATCTACCCCTCGACCCCACCATGTACCATGACAGGGAGCACACTAGGGGCACTACCATCAGACCTTGCAAGGGGCTCTACCCCTTGATGTAGCAAGGGATGTTACCTCTTGACCCTGTTAGGGTTTGTTGCCCCTAGACCCTCGTGTTATGGTGCACTCACCCCAAATTAATTATAGAGCCAAATCACAATTTTTTTAGGGTGTTTTTATTAAGGCATATTGGACTAACACTTTGATTCTTATAGGGGTGAATCTAGTGGATATTTTTTTTAACTAACACCATCTTTTTATAGGTTTGCCATCAATATTATAAATCAAAAACTACTAATCCTTGTCTTGAAAGTTACCTCATTTGAGTGCCACTTAAACTACTAACCGTGTGCTTGTAGATCGTCTATCAAAGACTCCTTGTGGCTCTTTGAAAATCATTTTTAAATAATTGCAATCATTTTATCTTTTATATATCATTTTTAATCATCTTGTTATGTGTATATCTCTTTATTTTATATATTCTTGTCTTTCATATTATATATATCACATCTTAATTAAATCGATTAATTAATCCATTTAATCTACCTCTTTATATCTAAAGGGCTATGGTTAGTATATGCTCTCCCCTTTTAATCCTTGAAGTGATTCTTGGGGAATTAAAAACCACCTATAAACCCTCCATCCATTTTATTTTCTAGGGGGCTAGTGACTGTAGATTTCACCACTATGCACTAGTCTAAACTTTGTATTCTAGTGGAGTCTAAAAATCAGGAGAGTTGTCATTAGGTGCCAAAGCAAAATTCCCCATAAAGGGTTCTATGGAGTGATGGGCATTTAAGATCCAAGATACAAGGTGATCAGACAACATCCTATATAGACTTGGGCCCCACTATACCTTCATATATATAGAGGATGCACCTAGAAACCCTTGTGTATACCTAGATTAAGAGCCTTTAGCCATAACAAGTGTACTATTATAGGAGTCAGTATCAGTTCTAAAGTGGCCATCCTATGTTAATTGGGTTGAGAGGGTTTGGTAGATTCATAATGGATCACTGGCCTATATCCTCACCTATGAAGTTGTTGGATGGTGTGATAATTGAGTTACACACACACACACACACACACACACACACTAGTTTACTAATCATAGGATTGTGGTTTGCTTTATTTATTGTGTGTTGTGTTAAACTAGTGTTGTTTGTGAGCTGAGTCAACCTTCACCCAAACCTATATATCAATATAGGTCTTTACATAACCCATCTTGTATAGTCTTGCCTCATCATTATATAGTGTTTTACATCCTTATCCCATCATCCTTTGTGCATATCATCTTAGTCTTGATGCATCCTCTTGTATATCCTTATCATCACCCTCATTTGTATGTATTGTCTTTTGTATATCCTTGTCTCAAAATTATCTTCCATTATCACCTTGGCTTCATCCCATCCTAATCTAGTTATATACACCCATTATTAATCATACCTTTATCACAGACATACCCCAATCACACCTTACATCCTTGCTCAAGTCCACCTCATCAACTACTTCACTACTCACCTCATCCCTTCCTAGTCCAACCATATTCACCCTTCATTGATCATCCCCCATCATTTATCTTACCCTCTTGTATATATCTTTATTCTCTTTTACATCCTTCTAGTCATATTCTATCCTAGACCCATATTTCATTCCCTAAGCCCACATCTTGTCCTAATCAACATTTTATATTGAATTTGCCTTAGCCTAGTCACCTCATCACCAATATAGTCTAACCCCATCTTAGTTTATCTTAGTTGGATTTTTAGGTCACACTCAAGTCCTAATCCACCTCCATCTTTATCCCTAATCACCTTCCTTATCACCTATATATACTAATCCTTATCCCATTACCCTTCATCACATAATCATACCCCCATCTTGAGCAAAATGGTCTAAGGTCTTGAGCTAATCCTTTTTTTCCTTTCATATCATCCTATCATCTTAGTCCACTATCACTCATCACTTGGTCAGATATCATACCAAATCAATATCTTGTTAGCATCTTATCACTCTATCAGTTTTAATCTAGCAAACCCATCATCAATCTAATCATCTCTATTCCAATCATTTATTAGTTTGAATCTAGGCACCAATCAAATCCCTAATGCTTTTGCTAGCTTGACAACTAGACATTATTGGTAAGTCATTAGAATCTATTATGTTATTAGTTTAAAATCTGATCCTCATCCTATATCATCTCTATCACATTTCATCCACCTCTTTCTCATCATCACCTACCATACTATATAGGTCTTTCTATCTCTAATCCTTAATATACCATCATCCATCTTTTATCAATTATCCTCATAGATTTGGACTCAATTCATGTAGACCAATACATTTTAGCTAATAAGGATGATGTCCTTTTCAAGCTCTAGAAATGGGTGCTCACCTACCTTCTGACCTTGATCCCATTCATCCCAAAACAATATCTCATATCCTTCCCCATTGACAACCCTCTAGCCCATCAAAATCAATACCAGCATTCTTTGATGCGGTCACCCTAATCAATCAATACATCATATAGAATAAAGATGAATTAATCTTGTGGATATGGAAGATGGGTGCCCAACTTTCAAATGATGTTGAGCCTAAAAGCCTAAGACCTGTTGAGTTGTGGAGATAAAAGCTTCACTGATGAGCTAATGTGCAGGTTGCTGGACTTACATAGTGACTGACATCGGTCAAAACCAACTGACATCAGTTAGGGGTCGATCGGCATCGATCAAAAGCAACCGACATCGGTTAGGGGTTGGCCAACATCAATCATCTTCAGACTGACACCGACTCTGTGCATTTCTAGAATTTCTATTTTTAGCCGAGCTATTTTTAGCTAAACTATTTTTAGCAAAACAAATTTGAGCCTTTGATTTAAAAGATGGATCTAAGGGTGAAGAATGCATGGCTCATGAAACCCTAGTGCTTTAGTATACTATATACTAGGGTTAGATCCTCATAACATGTAGGGGAAGACAATTCAGTAATTTAGTTGATTGTAATTGATTGAGAGAGAGAGAGAACTCTTGAGGGAGAATTACTGTACATCTGAGAGGTGTGAGGAGAGAGATATTTCTTCATTTTATTTCCTTTTGGAAGAGTTTAATATAGATTGGTTGTTTCTCGTATCTCCTATTATTTATTGTTTCTAATTTTTAGTTACTTATTACTTCTGGTTTCAATTTCGTGTTTAGTTACTTATACAAAAGTAATCAATTGTACTCTAAGATCCTAACAAGTGGTATCAGAGCTATGTGTATACACTAACAACTATTATCAGAGTGCGTTAGTGTTTGTTGATTATAGAATTCACTCATAGGGGTTTCTGATTGAGTGGGAGCAAAGCAATGGCAAAAGAAAGTAAACTAAGAATGGAGAAATTCAATGGCAAAAATTATCAATTATGGAGGATGCAGATTGAAGATTATCTGTATCAAAAGATCTATATTTACCATTGGGTGGGGTTCTAAGGAAGCCCACAGATATGGAAGATCAAGAATGGAATGTTCTTGATAGAAAGGCTCTTGGATCTATAAGGTTGAGCCTGGCAGCTTTTGTGGTTTCCAACTTATCACAGGCAAAGACAACAGTAGAGTTAATGGATACTTTGGCAAATTTATATGAAAAACCCTCAGCTTTGAATAAGGTATATCTTATGAAGCAATTATTTAATTTGCAAATGCAGAAAGGTGGATCTATATCTAGTCATCTTAATGATTTCCATACAATTATAAATTAGTTAAATTCAGTCAAAATAGTTTTTGATGATGAAATTAAGGCTCTCTTAATCTTATGCTCTTTACCTAAAAGTTGGCATAATTTGGTAATGGTAGTTAGTAATACTGCATCTGCTTCAAATATCTTGAAAGTTGATGATGTTGTTAGTGTAATCTTGAATGAAGAAATTCGCACGAAAAGCACAGGGGAAACATCAGGTAATGCTTTAAGTGTTGAAAGAAGGGGAAGGAAAAGAGAGAAGGGAAAGCAAGGGAAATCAAGGTCAAAGATGGAAAGTAGATCCAAATCCAGAAATGGAAGAATAACCTGCTGGAATTGTGGAAAAAAAGGGCATGCAAAGAAAGATTGTTAGTTGAAGGATAACAAAGAAAATTAGCATGAAGGTAATAAAGAAGCAAAAGTTGTAGGTATTGTTGCACAGGATGCTCTTATATTTTCTTTAGATAATAAAGTAGAATCATAGGCTTTAGATTTTGGTGCCTCTTTCCATGTAACCCAAAATAGATAATTTTTTAATGATTATGTCCATGGAGATTTTGGAAAAGTTTATTTAGGGGATGATGAGCCTTGTAAAATTATTGGAAAAGGAAAAGTGTAGCTGAAATTCCAGAATGGCAACACATGGGTTTTGAAAGATGTCATGCATGTACCCATCCTGAAGAGGAATCTAATTTCTGTAGAAAATTTGGGTGATGAGGGTTGCACAGTAACTCTCACAGCTGAATCTTAGAAAGTTTCCAAGGGTGCACTTGTATTAGAAAAAGGTAAGAGAGTAGGTACACTTTATCTATCTACTTGTATTACTAATTATTCTCCTTCTATTTTATCTACTTCAGATATAGATACAAAGTTGTGGCACTGTAGGCTTGGTCACATGAGTGAGAAGGGAATGAATGTTCTTAAGTCAAAAGGTAAGCTTTCACATTTAAAAAGCATAGATCTAGATTTCTGTGAGCATTGTATTTTTGGGAAACAGAAGAAAGTGAGGTTTCTCAAAATTGGGTCAACAAAGAAGAATCACAAGTTGGAGCTTGTTCACATAGACGTGTGGGGACCAACTAAGGTAGCTTCTATTAGAGGATCACAGTATTATGTTTATTTTATTGATGATGCTACAAGAAAGGTATGGGTTTATTGCATAAAGAGGAAATTTGATGTTTTTGAGACATTTAAGAAATGGAAAGCTTTGGTTTTTAATGAGAAGGTGATGTACAGTGATCAGATCAAGAGGCTAAATAATTTTGAGTAGGGCAACCTTGATTTGGAAGAGGTTATGATCCAAAATGAGCTCGCAGGTAAAAATCATCACTCACAGAAAAACACAGAGATTGACGTCAGTCAGGTGGAAACTGATGTCAGTCAAGTGAAAATTGACGTCGATCAGGAGGAATCGACATTGGTCGGGTGCAAACCGACGTTGGTCAGAGATGATCAGGATCGGTCACTGTCAGAAGAAAATTTGGGTGGACAGCAAGCTGTAAATGAGTCTCAAACGCCCATAAGGAGGTCTGAAAGGGTAAGTAAACCTCCAATTCATTATTCCCCTTCTTTATACTACTTGTTGCTCACTGATGGTGGAGAACCAGAAAGTTTTGATAAGGCAATGCAGGTAGAATCTAGAAAATAGTGGGAGCATGGCATGAATGAGGAAATTGATTCCTTGGAAGAGAACCATACATGGGATTTGGTTGAGTTGTCAGCTGAAAAGAAAGCACTAAAAAACAAATAGGTATATAGGTTAAAGGAAGGAAAGAATGGACAAATGAGACATAAGGCCAAGTTGGTAGTAAAGGGATTTGCACAGAAACCAAGTATTGATTTTGGTGAAATTTTTTCTCTTATAGTAAAGATGACTTCTATTCGGATTGTATTATCTTTAATTACTAATTAGGATTTACATCTTGAGCAACTTGATGTTAAGATAGCATTTCTTCATGGAGATTTGGATGAAGAGATATATATGGATCAACCAGAAGGTTTTGAGGTCAAAGGTAAGGAGAAACTTGTGTGCAAGTTGAAAAAAAGCTTATATGGTCTTAAGCAAGCTCCAAGACAATGGTATTTGAGGTTTGACAGGGTTATGACAGAGCATGGATTTAGTAAATATCAATCTGACCATTGTGTTTATTTTAATAGATTAGATAATGGTAGTTATATTATCTTCTTACTATATGTAGATGATATGCTTGTTGCAGGTTCACACATGCAAGAAATTACTAAGCTTAAGGTAAAATTAGTTCACACATTTGCCATGAAGGATTTAGGAGCAGTAAATAAAATTCTTGGCATGAGTATTAAGAGAGACAGGAAAAATCACAGTTTGATTTTGTCTTAAGAGGATTATGTGAATAAGGTGTTAGAGAGGTTCAATATGCAGGATGCAAAACCGGTAAGCACACCTATGGCTGGACACTTCAAGTTGAGCAAAGAATAGTGTCCTAAATCACATGATGAGGTTGAGTACATGAGTAGAGTTCCATATGCTTCAGTAGTTGGGAGCTTGATGTATGTAATGGTATGTACTAGACCAGATATTGCCCAAGCAGTGGGAGTTGTCAGCAAGTTTATGGCCAATCTAGGAAAGGAACACTGGAAAGCAGTTCAACGGATTCTCAGATATCTGAGAGGGACTAGTAGTAGGCATTTATGCTATGGAGGGTCAAACACTTCTCTACATGGGTATGTAGATTCGGATATGGAAGGTGACTTGGATGGTAGGAGAAGCACCACAGGATATGTGTTCACTATTGGTGGAACGGCGGTTAGCTAGATTTCAAAGTTACAGAAGGTTGTTGCCTTGTTTACTACAAAGGTAGAATACATTGCAGTCACAGAGGCTAGCAAGGAAATGATTTTGATGACTTAGTTCATGGAAGAGTTGGGAAAGGAGCAAGAGAGTTACAGATTATACAGTGATAGTCAAAGTGCAATTCATTTGGCAAAGAATTCAGTGTTTCATTCAAGAACCAAACATATATAGCTTAGGTACAACTTCATAAGACAGGTATTGGAGGATGGACAGTTGAAGCTGGAAAAGATCCATATGGATAAGAACCCTGCTGATATGTTAACAAAGCCGGTAACAAAGGAGAAGTTGAATCTTCATTCAAATTTTGTTGGTCTTCAAGATTGAACTTGAAGAGGGAGAAACAAGCCAAATATGTTTAGAGGATGTTGTTGTACAGGTACATGTGCAACTTTTTATCTCCAAGTGGGAGATTGTTGAGTTGTGGAGCTAAAAGCTTCACTGATGAGCTAATGTATAGGTTGTTGGACTTACACAGCAACCGACATTAGTTAGGGGTCAACTGGCATCAATCAAAAGCAATCGACATCAGTTAGGGGTTGGCCAACATCAGTCATCTTCAGACCAACACCGACTTCTGTGCATTTCTAAAATTGTTATTTTTAGCTGAACTATTTTTAGTAGAATAGATTTGAGCCTTTGATTTAAGAGGTGGATCTAAGGGTGGAGAATGTATGGCTCATGAAACCCTAGTGTTGTAGTATACTATATAGTAGGGTTAGATCCTCATAGCATGTAGGGGAAGACAATTCAGTAATTGAATTGATTGTAATTGATTGAGAGAGAGAGAGAACTCTTGAGGGAGAATTACTGTACATCTGAGAGGTGTGAGGAAAGAGATATTTCTTCATTGTATTTCCTTCTGGAAGAGTTTAATATAGATTGGTTGTTTCTCATATCTCGTATTATTTGTTGTTTTTGATTTCTAGTTACTTATTACTTCTGGTTTCAATTTTGTCTTTAGTTGCTTATACAAAAGTAATCAATTGTACTCTAAGATCCTAACAAGACCATCCCCCAAGCAAGTTTCTCATCAATCCTCATCCCCATCCTATTCCATTCCACCATCCACTAGTCCTCATCCTAGTTGTGGCCTTTCTAATTCACAAATTTCCTCATTCTATAAATACCTTGATGACAACCCACATGTAGTTTTCTTGCGGCTCCTAGAGATGGGTGTCTAATTTCTCAAAGACCTCAACCCCATCCAATTCACCTTACCCTTAAACCATCCCCATCCACATTCAAACCCTCTATCTATTTATCATAGCCAATCATCCACCCCTTCCTCTACTAGCAAAGGGAATCTTATCATGGCCACCTTGTCTACTACCAGAACATCCACCCAGTTGTGTCATTGACCATCTGATCTAAAGTCCAATGCTTCCATATCTAAGACACAAAGTAAAGTGGGCCCTTATACCCCTTTCCTATGTCATTGGAAGCAATTTTCCAACAACTCATCATCGTTAACATGATTGTCTACCCACTTATATGACATCTTGACCCCACCAAGCCTAAGCTCTCCTAGCATAAAGCAAATCGATATTGTCTGTATCATCAAACTTGAAGGCATTACCTTAAATGATTTCAACCTTTTTGATATTATATCTAAGACCTTATCAATTATGGTAACATAATAATAGAGGATGAACCAGATGAATTTATATCCCTGGGTGAACAAGAATAGGTATGCCAAGCTTCCATTCCCTATCAAGATCAATCCCTTCCCCTTCCAAACCAAGGTCAATATACCACTCCCATCTCTGAAAAATCCTCCTTCAAACACACATCCATTCCCCATCTACCTAGTCCTTTTATATCCCATAATTCCTTTCATGGGTTTATCTTTGCTCAATCCATTATTCATCCATCATCTTCCTTTCACCCACTACATTTAATACCCCATATTAAGAGGCCAATCACAAACAATCATTCTTTTATTCTTACCATCGTGTCTTATCCATCTTAGTCAACATTGGAGCCACTACAAGGATCATGTTTAACACCAGTGTCTGAATTTGATTCCTCATCAAAAACATCATCCCTCATAGATATTATGGTAGATGATGATAATTCTTATCTTATTAAAGATACCTATAATCCTAATACCTCCAATCCATCACCAGGCATACCTTTGCATCCCAATCAAGATGATGAATTCATAATTAAATTCTTGAATGCTTTATCTATTGAATATTTTTAGAGTGGATATGATCCTACCTTGGATATGTGTCTTAATGATCTTTTTGAGATTTTGGATGATACTTTATTTGATGTTGAGGCTACATTTCCTAGTGACCTTTATGAGGACTATGTTTCCTATTATCCCCTTAATCCATCATACAACATCAATCATCCACCTCAGCTCCATAATCCATATATACCACCCCACGAAGGGAATGAACAAGAACATGCATCATTAGATTGCCCTCTGCATTCTATATCATGTACCATAAATACAAAGCTCCAAGACCATCATCCAACAATCATAGGTCATGATCAAATCATTTTTTATCTTATTATTCAAAATCAAGTAAAATCAAATCAGTGACCTAATCAAAAAATGTCTTCCCCTAGTGAAGCCCAAAATCTAGCACTAGGGGCATATCAAAGTCAAAATAATCATAAATCAATCTCCTTTGGTGAATCCCAAAATCAAGCACCAAGGGGTAATCAAATTCAAATCTAATCATTAATTCAAAATAAAGACAAAAATAATAATCATAGGGCCGATCATCTTCTTAATGCTTAGGTCAAAGAATCAGCAAATCAAAAGGTCTTAAATCCCTTACTCTCATGGAACCAATCTAAAGAATCCCCTCTACCATATCCAATAATGTATGCAATTGTTGAACCCCATTTCTTCTTTCCATCCCATCATATCATTCACGATCACATCCCTCCTTCCCATCCTATATCCCATCACCACAATCATGACATCCTATCATCCATACCATATCACTAATCCCTATGCAACATTGTCCCTCATAACGGTTATAAAGACACCTGGTCAAAACATTCAAAGGATGCTAAATCAAGAATTAATAAATGTCACCAAGACACAATCATAGCATCTTATATCTCTAGAATATGTGTTGGTTAAAGATCATAATGATGCTGACATCTGGCATTCACCCTTCTCCAATAAATTGATATGCCCAATAAAAATTTAAAAAGTAAAAAAAAATCATTCATCCAATGGTGAAAACTAGTCTTCTGACACCTTGGGCAAGTACCATGATGGAAACCAATTTTTAGTATCATGGTAAAATAATCTATTATCCACATTGTACCTAAACATTTGGGGGGAAAATCCATCCATCCCCTCCATCCATTCTTCTTATCCATCATCTGCCATCATGTCTTCCATCCTATCTATCATTCCTTCTTGACCTTTGTAAGGAAGTGAAGGTGCCTTGAGACATGTTCTCAAATCATCTTGGTATATCCTCCAATGAACACATCGAGTCAATAGACATTAGGGTATTTCATGAGGAAGTAATTGACAATCTCTAGTCCTTTCTTCTTTGACCTTCATCCCCTTTTCCGCATCACACTTATCCCTTTGTCATCACCTAGTTTCTAAGCTTGGTATTCCCTTTGCTAGTAACCCTAATTTGCATAATGTACATACATATCCCAAAAATCTCTAAAAAGTGAAATATTTAAAAAACCCTAAAAATCATAAAATTTTAAAAATCCAAAAATGGTCCTTAGTGTCTTGTCTTATGCTTAATCCCCTAGTCACATCCATCTCCATCCATTTCATATCTTACCATCTTTGGATACAACATTTCATCTTGGAAATCTAATCCTAGTGGTCACCAATCCCTTCATATCTTCAATCTCATCCTTTTGAATAAGTTTTATCAACATGCATCACCTTTTAAAGACATTTAATTTGGCACCCATCACTTCCCTATCAGTGCCTTTTCACACCTAGCACCCATCAAATCACGTTCTTTGCTAGTATGAAAGGTAGTTGATCCCATAACTATCTTTATCATTGCCTCTTCATATCTAGCAACCATCCAATCACTATTTTCTAGTATGAAAGGTATTGATCCCATCATCTCCTAATTTCCTTGATAGATTGAACTCTTACAGGGCCTTGTCTATTGTTAATCCTTGGCCATCAATTTTATAAATCACCTTCCTTGGCCACTTTTTAATTCAATTTCTAGACCAAATCAGTATTCAAAGACCTTATCACATCATCCATCCTTCTATCCAAAACTAGGGACAATACCTCATCCTAATCCTAATCATGATCTTCCTATCTATAAATCCAAATCCCTAATCATCATCATATCACTCATCCCATCATTAGACAAGACATAATGACAATGCATGTAGATATTTGTGTGTGTTACTTATTTGTTTTGTTTGTATTGTTTAACTATCATGTAAATATTTGATTGTCTTTCTCTTTTTGTCTATTGGGAAATGAACAAGGATGTTATGAGGTCACCAGAGCTATAATAATTCTTTGAAGTGCCCTAGAGGATGTAGAGTTCTCTACTTGCCCATTTTATGCACTTTGGAACATTGTCCTCTTGGTCATACTTATATCATGGGGCACACTACCAAGTGATATATTTATTATATTTCTTAGACTATGATGAGCTTTATGACATTTGTAATGGCTTGATGACCCGCACACTCATCATTTATCTAATCATCCCTCTTCCCATCACTAATCCAATCCTCTTGACCATCCTCACCTCATCATCTAAGTCATGTCCTTTACTCACTAACATAATCCTCTAATCACTAATCATCATCATCATCATCTACATCCATCAATTATGATTTATCCCTGAGTAAGAACTACATCAACCTGAGGTCTTTTCAAACTATGTAGGTAGCACTTGGCCACTTTTCAATGCCCAAGGATAGCTCAGACACTATCTCCTATATTACTCCCTTGCATGTGTCTTTGTAAAGGGCATCATCATTAATCACATTAGGGATCGTTTATTTGATTCAAATGCATTATTATTCCTTTCCCTTGATTACTGGTCACTTGATCATGTTAATTCTTCTCTATCATCACCTACATCATATTGATCGGTTTATCTTTGAGCTACACCCATCATTACTATTATCAAATCCTTATCTTATCTTAACATAAATCTCTCCCTTAAATATGTCCTTTCTTTGGATATGTCTAAATCTTTTGGCCTGATATCCTATCATCATCTTGTTACAGTTGATTCCCCTTTGGGATGTGTCAACAACCATGACACCCATCACCTCTACTTATTGTGTATGTGTCCTTGACAGAGGCATCATCAATTTGTAGCTCATTTATCAATTCAAATTCATCTTCTTCATCATCTATCTCACATATAACATCCCATCCCTTCATCTATCCATCTCATCCCACCTGTCGCTTCTTCTTTCGAGTGGCTATCCATCTCATTCTTTCCCGCATGTCCTCTCAAGGGGGCATCATACCCACTAACATCATATTTAATAACATTCATCCATTACATGGTTTTTTTTATAAAGACCATTACTCCTTCCACTTCACTCCACTCATAATGCCCTTTTAAACAGGGGAAAAATGTATGTACCTATATTCTCTCACCTACATTATTGTCACTAATATTCATATTAGTCGACACTAATGTCATTCATCCCATTTATTCTAATTTATCCTCCCTTCCTAGTCATTTATCTAATATACCCTTCTTCAATATTTCTTCATCCACTAACCTTGTTCTATCCCACCTCATCATTAATTTATCATAAATCCCCATTATCCTACCTTGATCATATCTTACCTATTATTTGAGAATAATAATTTCCTAATGACCCACCTACTAGCCTATGTCTTGGCTCTCCTACACTCCTAGTCCCTAATCATTCACCTAATCCCTATCTAATCCATCCCTAAGCCTAATTAATCCCTAAGAAGATTCTAGAATTAGAGGATTCTATAATCTTCTCTATTCTAAACCCTCCTCTCTAGAAGCCTCTAAATCTAGAGACTTTCAAGGAATTTTAAATTCTTTGGATAATCTCCAACCCTTGATCTCTTTCATCCAAGTTTGAATCTCCACCATAGATTTCTCCCTTCAAAATCTATTTAAACCACTCCTTTCCTTCATAAAAGGCCAACAAGTAGCTATCTAATTTCTCAATGCCAATTTAGTCACTGAATCCTTCATCAAACATCCTTATCATGCCATCATAATGTCATAAATCTTAGTCAAGGTATATCAATCCAATTGCAATCTCTTTTTATTTTGCATTTCATTTGATCATGGTGTAGAGCACTTAACTTTAGGATTCTAATGTTGTTTCAAATGTCTATTCACCTATTGAATTATGATTCTAATGGCTCTATCACTTTAACTAATAGTTTGATCTTTGGGTTTGAATTTACATAATTAAATCCATATTGTGTTCAAATTTCTCTCTACAATCAGTTTGGACTATTTGAAGTGAAGGTACTTGAAAAGGTGCTTTTATCCTTTTATGAAGCAAGATATGAACTTGAGGGGTTAGATTAGGTCCCATGTGATCTCCAAAAGTAATCCTCATCCATCAACTCTCCCTTGAACCTACAAAACATTAAAATCTATCAAAAAAGCTAGTTTTGTACCCTATCCATACAAATAGGGTACCAACCAATATGATGTAGATGATCCTAAGGGATTTATTTTCAATTATCAATCACTTTCCAAGTCATACTAGCTCATCTGAGTGCATTTCTGTCAACCTTTTTCACATTGGGTCAAGAACAAGGGTTTTAGAGGTTTTTAGAATGTTTTGGCTCTTAAAATTGTTCATACAATCCTGATATCCAATCCTTAGAAAAATTTAGGTAGAATATTTTTTAGGAACCTACTCAACATATCCCAACTCTTTGGACCTCAATGATAAGTTTCCGTATAGATATGAGTTTCCAAAGATGGCCTCTCGAGCCCTTCCCTACATTTTATGTAAGCCTGAGGTGAAAATGGTCATGTTTGGCCAAACTGTTATGAATCTCTATAATTTAATAGTTCTCACACACTTCATATCTCCCCATGAATATTTTTTAATGCACTGGAAGGTTATTCTAATGACATAAATGAGACTAGAATCCCTTAGGGATTTAGGCCTAGTCAAGGCCTACTACGCCTAGTTTGTATATTTGTGGGTTTAGGCCACTATGTTGGACTCCTCAATACTATGAGGCCTTAATCAAGTTTTCCCATGTTCAAAAAATCTCTTACCACATTTATTTAAATATTTTAAACCTTTGTGCATCTTTCTCTCATCATTCTCATATCTTACTTGCAGACCTTAATGTCTGGGAGTGACCTCTATCTGAGGTCAAACAGAGAAAATTTCCCCTATTAGCTCAGTCAAACCAAGGCTATGAGAGGCTTGGTTAGGTTATGAATACCTTATGTACCAACTTTCATGATTAGATCACATCAATATCTTCTTTAATTCTTTAAAACCCTCAAGGTAGACTATGTAGCATTCACTATGTGCAGGGTTCATGTATTGATTGTAGGTTAAGGTTTGGGCTCAATTCTATGTTGTTTCCCTATCTTGGACATCTCATGATGTTTAAATTACTATTTTTGAGGCACTCAAAACATTTTCATCATCCTAACCTTTTCCAAATTATTTAATGTATACCTTCCACTTGGACAGGCCTAGTTGGCAAGCTGTGTGACAGTGTTATTTGCTCAAAAATTGGCATGTTTGTAGGTGTATATTGCAGTATTAAAACTTGTGTCATTTCCATAACACCTTCTCAAATTCCTTTAAGCTCATCTCATAGTTGAACTTGCCTATACCATGCCTTAAGTTAGACCAACATATAAATTGTTGTGTTTAACCTGCGTTCTCACCCTACAATCAAATTGTAGGCATCCATTCTGAGAGCAAAAGAGGTCTTTTAGGTTGAATTTCAACTCTTGGACCCTTTGTTACACATCATAGGGTCTCTTTGAGGTCTTTGGAGTCATCTCTATCTTGTAAGTAATCATGTTTATAGGGTTCCCACCTCTAGGTTCATCTCATGAGCTTATAGGTACCTATAGTCAAACTGTAGGTGACCTTTTTGAGGGAAAAGGTAAACCTATAGGTGATGATATAGGTCAAGACCCTGTACTTCCACCCTTCTCAATGTTCTTTGAACCACTAGTGTACTTCTCACTTCAATAGGGTCACTTTCCATGGAGATATACTTCTATCATT
This sequence comes from Torreya grandis, assembly GCA_037957365.1. NCBI lineage: Eukaryota > Viridiplantae > Streptophyta > Pinopsida > Cupressales > Taxaceae > Torreya > Torreya grandis. The sequence continues at coordinate 2,819,882 of JARHVA010000460.1, forward strand.
CTACCTTGGACTATGAGGTCATTTGAGATTCAACACCCTGTAGAGATCACTAACATTTCTAGAATGGAGGCCTCCTTTACCTCAACTCTTGGGACCAAACACTTGTTTTTATCATGTTATTGTTAGGAATTTAGCTTTTACATCATGTTAGTTTTGGTATTTACCGAAAGGTAAATAGTAACTTGTTAGTAATTAGTAACTATATGGTTAATATGGTAAGGTTATTAGATGCGTATATTGTTGTAATAATAATATATCATGTATAAATTATGTGGTTATATGGTTGAGGGTTTGTAGGTATTGATAACTCCTAGATTATAGGATGACTTCCTATATATCTGTATTACGTTCGAATATTTATTAATATGAATCAGAGATTAGAAAAAAGTGTAGAATGTCTTGTGTTGAAATAATTTTCTCTATGCATGAATTAATTTCCTATGTTCAACTCTCCTCCAATTCTCAATAGTGATATCAAAAGGGTATTTTATCCTTTGCAATGGTTGTTTGATAAGACTCATAGGGGCAACTCCTTATTTATATAATACCCTAATTGATGGAAAAATATTTTGTAAGAGATTTGTATGATATAAGATAGAATAGAATTTTGTGCATCGTAGAGACTATGTTTTTTTAGATCTAATCCTGTTACAACCTGCAAATCTCTTGAAGTTGACAATTTTGATTTATTATTCAAATCAACTTTTTTTTGGCGTTGTGAGATCAAATCATGGCCATCAAAAGTAATATTTATTTTTTTTGTTTTATTAAGTTTAGAATTTTATGACATTAAAAGTAATATTGTTTTTTCATTAGTTAAAACCCAAGGTATTCAAGTGATTTAGTTTTCTTTAGGTTTGATAGAAAAATGTATGAAGTTTGTCATGTCATTTCATATGAATTTTGAGTCAAAACCTTTACTTAGATTAGACGTATGTATTATTTGGTTTAGGTTTGTCTTTATTTTCAGATTTTTTATGGTTAGGTAAATCCTAAAGTCAAAAATTCATTTTTTTAAGTATTTTAATATTTTTTATCTTGTCCAAAATTTAAATTGTCTTTTCTAGTGAGTCGATAAGTTAATATAGTCATTTTTTAAGTATGTCACTTTTTTAGTGATTACAAAATGATTCAAGAGTTAAATTTCTTCATCTTTTGTCATTTAGAGTCAAAGTTTTTTTAGGTCCATTGTTAAATATTTGTAAAAAACAAAAATTATCTTAAGAATACATTTTTGGGTGACCCTGACATCCTAAGTCAAATGTCAAAAGTGTCAATTTTATGGGGGGTTTCCTTGACAAAATCATGTAGCTAAGCTTCATCAAGATATTCATTGAGTGGGCAGCTTCATCTACTAGAGGTTGTTTGCATTATGTGTATTTGAAATAAAAATAGAAGAATATACCTGTTCAAAGATATGTATTGTGTATGTAATTCCAAACATGATTCCCTAAGGTAAAAATATTATGAAAGGACATAAAGCACCAATGCACCGATGTAAGTCAGTTCATGTATCTTGAAAGGGTTTATGGTAGATCCAAAAAACCACAAGATGTGAACAATGTTTTAGTAATAGTTAGGAGAGTAACGATTGTAGAGATCCCACAAATGTCTTACTTCTTTATGGAGATGACTCTCAGTGACATGTCCATTGCGATCACATAATGTAAATGTGGGATGCATTCTTTCACATAATAGTGGTCATATGCAACGAGATTGTGTCAGTAGTATGCAGACCTATGAGTATGTGGTGGCATGCAATTCTATTCATGCTAATTTTTAAAGGTAAATAGTTTTCATGTTCATGTCACAATTTGTAGTAAACTTATAAAACCATGGGAGGAGTGAGCCTCTCTTCATATCAAGATCATGAGCCAAATAGGGCATGCTACAAGGGGTAAGCATACTAAAAATAACAATGTGAATGTTTTTGCAGTATGTAAAAGATATGGGGGGGAATGTTATGAATTTAGCTTTTACATCATGTTAGTTTTGGTAGTTACCAAAAGATAAATAGTAACTTGTTAGTAATTAGTAACTGTATGGTTAATACGGTAAGGTTGTTAGACATGTATATTATTTTAACAATAATATATCACGTATAACTTATGTGGTTATATGGTTGAGGGTTTGTAGGGATTGATAAATCCTAGATTATAGGATGACTTCCTAAATATTTGTATTACACTTGAATGTTTATTAATATGAATCAGAGAATAGAGAAGAGTGCAGAATATCTTGTGTTCAAATAATTCTCTCTGTGCATGAATTAATTTCTTGTGTTTAGCTCTCCTTCAAATCTCAACAGTTATCTTACTACCCCTATACCTAGACTACATAATGAAACCATTAGACTGGTTTCTATCTCAAGATGCTCCATCATGAAAGGATCAAAAGAAGGGACAAGTCTCTATTTTGTAAAGTTTATGGTAAGGAATCCTTAAAGTGACCTTCTTAACTTAAGAGTCATAGATTCAAGTTTTCTTATTACATTGTGACTCTTTCATGGTTGTTATAACCTTCTCAATGCTTCAAGACCTCAAGGAAGGTTTTAAAAAGCTTTAAACAACATCTTGCAACATCCACTCCTCTGTAAACCACCTGTAAGTGCACATCAGTAGCAGACAAGGTAGAATTGTAAGCATTGGAGAATTATTTATCTCAACCAATCTCAAACTATCATTAGATATCTCAAAGATGTTATTTCCACCTCAGGAGATATCTCAATGCTTTTAAAACCCTATGCTTTACCATCATGGCCATGCAAGGTTCCTTACCTCCTGACTGTGTATGACAGTCATGCAAAAAGTTGACCATGTTAACATGCTCTTTTGTTGTGACCTTCATGTGAAACCTTTTGAAATTAAGCTTGGAAGGAGAGGTGACCATTATGATATAATAGGCATGAATCATAACATATAACCTTTGCTTGAAACCACTATAGGAAAGGAAAACCTCTACAGTTGATGAAACATGCTTGCAACTCCATCGGAGCTCCTACCTAACAAATTGAGATGTTTTGTTCATCAAATCACTCCACACATGCAATAAAATATGGAAACTATGAGACAAGGAAGTCCACATCTTATAAAAACACTTTCATCAATTGGTTTGTATGTACCAATGTAAAAAAAAGCAAAACCTGCAGGATGTGGGGATAAGCAAGCAGAAAGGAACAGTCAACTTCTAAACAATGGTTCATAGAGCATAATCCATCAATTATTGAACTCCTATTGTGAAATGAAATTATACTAAGAGTAATATCTACCACCAAGTCTATTTGACCTAAATCAAACTCTGATGTCCATACTAGACCAAAACTAGTTGGTCATTTTTGCCTGCCTAGTGGAGCGATGGAGAAGTGAAACAATTTCAAGACATTTTTGGGACTTCCAAAGCTGACCAAATGTAAGAATGAGTTAATGGAAGTTTAAGAGTCACTTTAGAATATTGCCACACGTGCCACACTCCTTTAGAAGCCGTACAACTGCCAAAACTTCTTTTCTAATTATTTTATTGATTTTCAATGTAGTACCTACAAGTTTTCAGTTAAGACTGACATATCTAACAAGGATCTAACATGAAGGATGTTGATAAACACTTAGACACCTTTGTCTACTTAGGAAAACCATACAACCTCCATAAATGATTCAAATATGACCCCTAGGATAACATAAGACATAAAGGGCTAAAAGGTGGCCATGACAAAGCTAATAGCATGTTGAATGACATCACTAGGACCATGGTACACCTTATTACATCCTACTAGACCCCTATACAAGTTTTGCACTATAGGGGGTTGATCTATATTGACTGGTGGTCAAAACAGTCAACAGGGGTCATAATGATTTTAGTTATGCTCCTATTTTAGCATAGTTTATCTTTCCTAAAAACTTCACTTGCATTTTTAGTTTTAAAAACACTATGAAAGCCTTCGAAAATACCATTTACCCTGATGAAAGATCATGGATAGTGATTTGAATGTCAAACAATAAACAAAAGCACAATAACATTTATATTATGTTGTTTTTATAATATAATAGTCCCAAAAGCATAGCAAGATCATGGCTTGAACTTGCAATCTCAACAACTATAAACTGTAACTACACCCAATAACTAATTTATAATGCATAAATGTAAACATGATATATGTTTACAAATTAAATGTTTAACTACCCAATAATAAATTAACATCCAAAAAAATGCTAAAAATATCATTACCCACTCAAACATTAATCAACTTGCAAATATATGTGATAACAATTTGTGTTTGTGACTTTGTGACATTTTATGTATTTTCACATTATCATTATTTTTATTTTTGAGTTATCTTTGAACTCTTCGCCTTAGGCCCACGGTGGTAATTACCGATGTGAATTTTGTTCTCAGGTTGACAACATGTACAATCAGAATTTATAATTTTATTTTTCCAAATTAATATAAAGGCATTCGAAAAAAATCTCAGAAATTTAAGATTTCAATCTTTGAAGAACATAATCAAAAAAATACTAAAACACAGTGGAAATAAGTTTATTTTATTAACAGAAAAGTACTTAAGAGTGGCTGGTCAGCTAAAGTTAGCTTATACATTGCTACAATACTCCCTTACTAATTCATTCCAATCAAAGATAATGTCAAAACCTAAATTGAAAAGCCTTAATTTCTTTCTACACCATACCTAAATACATCTAGTTCTAATTCTGTTGTTAATTCACACGCTCCTGGCAAGCATGGCTTCATACATCTTGAAAGAATCTTGCTGTTGCAGCTGTATTTGACAATGAAAGCTTTTAATAAATGCATCAGCCACATTATCAATCTCACCACCGTCACCTGCATGACCACCACTCTCATCTGCCCTACTAATGGCAGAAGCTGACAAAATTCTAGGACTGTTTCTACAGTCAGAAATTGCTGCATTAAACCTTGAAATCTCCACCTCCAAATCTTTTGGAACATGTCTATGTTTCACAGTTATCAACCCTTCTTTTTTAGATTTCGCTAAATTTAACCCACCTTCTGATCTGAAAACAGAATGCATCTTGCGAGACAAAGCTGAGAACATGGCTTTGTTCTTGATGGTGCCTGATTTTTTCTTCAACATTTCGGTGATGATTGTCCAAACTTGCTTCACAAAAACTGCGGCTTCCATCTTCATATTTTATCAACCTTCTCAATATATTTTTGTTGGAGAATAACTTAACCCGTTAGTATCAGGTCGAATAATCGATCTTTCAGTTTCTTTCAACGTTCTCAATATATTTTTGTTGGAGAATAATTCTATCCGTTGATGTCAGGTGCACTAATAATCAATCTTTGAGTTTCCTTTTAACTTAATGCCAAAGTACTGAGGGTGTTATCTACTCACCAAATTCAGTTCACCCAACACAACTCTACCTCCAAAGTCAGGCCAAGAGTCTTGATGAACTGTATGGAGCAAAGTAGACAGGGACAGATATATAAGCACAAAGCTGTGAAAGTACCACGAAATCAATGACATAACCCACCAAAAAAAAAAGGGTAGAGAATCTTTCTGCAGAGGTTGACACCGAAAAAAAAGAAAGAGTTACTGATGGCTTTAACACAAATAATGTTGGATAATTTGATTGCTCTCTGACACAGTTTGTAAAGCAATGGCAGGTGTTCTTTGACAGTCTGTTTAATACTTGAAGTAATTATGTGCATAGAATTATGAGAAACTTAACTCGAGATAACTGAGGTAGCTTGGATTTGGCGTATAGGGTTGGGTAGAGATGGGATATTCTCAAGGTTTTTTCATTTTATTGTTGTTTGTCATTATAGGTTGTGTTAGCCAGTTTAGGGTTTTTATATCCGGAGGTCACTTTGTTGTTAATAGTCTAATCATCATTCTTTTCAAGTGTGCTTTTCAATGGTTGGTTTTTTTTTAGTAAATTGTTTCGAAATTAGGTATTGTTCTATTTTTGAAAATTTAAATTTGTTATGATAAAATCATCAAGTTATTATATATAAATCAATAATTAAATTTGATTATTAAAAAGAATAAAAAAAAAAATGATAAGATTGTAAATGTGAATTCTGAAACAGCTCTTACATAATCATGACAGAGAAAAGAAATATCAACAAGAACATAGCCAAATCATTTGCATCCTTTACCAAATATCAATAGACATAATAAACACAAATCATATATTAAATTTGAAGAAGGCAGAGTACTCTGTTTTTATTACAATATTGTATTCTGATTACAGCCTTAACAAAAAAAATAGTTTTTCCATTCAATCTGCAGCGCTGTACAAAACCTCTTATTAATAATAAGGAAAGCTTAATTTAGGGGAGTTTAACAAGCTGTTTGAACAACAATCTAAACAAAGGTTTAAAAATACACAGCAGTCTAAGAATAGTTTCAAATATGCATGTATTGTTTGCTGTCCAAGAAAGACTGACGTAAAAAACAAAGACTAATATTAATTATTAACTGAGTGTTTAAATTCAAACTGATGGCAAACTGATTGTCTAAATCGTGCATGCATAGAGGAGACTGGATGATCCAGCATCAGTTACCAACATACTCCCCCTTGATGTTGAGAGGACTTACAATCTGATCTCTGAGTGTCAAAAACTGATCTGTTGCAACTGCTTTCATGAAGATATCTGCCAACTGTTCTTTAGTGTTGATGTATTTCAATTCTACTACCTTCATCTACACTAAATCTCGGATAAAATGATGCTTTAAATCAAAATGTTTTGTCCTACTGTGATGAACTGGATTTTTGGCCAATTTAATAGCACTCATGTTATCACAAAAAATAACTATGGGCTAAACTTGAATCTCTCCAATTTCTTCAAGAAGTTTTCTAAGCCACAATGTTTGTGTCCCTGCTGAAGTGACTGCAACATACTCTGCTTCTGTAGAAGAAAGGGCAACTATACTTTGCTTCTTTGAGCTCCAAGTAATCAAACCAGAACCAAAAGAAAAACAATTCCCAGATGTTGACTTTCGGTCATCCAAATTACCTCCCCAATCAGAATCACTAAAACCAACAAGATTGAACATTTTAGAAGTGTAGTAATGAATACCAAAATCTAGAGTGCCTTTCACATACCTCAAAATTCTTTTGGCTGCCTTCATATGTATTTCTGATGGCTCTGTCATGTACCTTAAAATAAGTGAAATGGAATAAGCAATATCAGGTCTTGTGTGAGTTAGAAACATTAAGCTTCCAACAATACTTCTATAAGTGTCTCATCAACTCTTTCAGCACCATCATCTCTACACAACACAACTCCATGAGCAACTAGAGTGGAGACTGGTTTACAATCAGCCATATCAAGTTTCTTCAACATATCTTTAACATACCTTGTTTGACAAATAAAAAATTTATTCTCCCTTTGATAAACCTCCATTCCTAAAAAATATTTCATAAGGCCTAAATCTTTCATCTCAAATTCATTCATCATGAAAACTTTGAATTCATCCTTCATCATAGAACTGCTACCCATATACAACAAGTCATCAACATACAAACTTACAATTAGAATATCATTACCTTCTTGTTTGTAGTAAAGGGTAGGTTCACTCTTACTTCTTTGAAAGCCATTCTCCTAAAAATATCCATCAATCCTAGCATACCATGCTTTTGGTGCTTGTTTGAGGCCATACAAAGCCTTCTTTAACTTGTAAACATGATTTTCTTTTCCTTGCACTTCAAAACCTTGTGGTTGTTCCACATATACTTCTTCTTCTAAGTACCCATTCAAGAAGGCACTTTTCACATCCATATGATGGATGCTCCAATTCTTTTGAGCTGCTAATGAAATCAGCATTCTAATGGTCTCTTGTCTTGCTATTGGTGCAAATGTCTCTTCATAATCAATGCCATACTTTTGTGTGAAGCCTTTAGCAACTAATCTTGCCTTATGCCTTTCAACACTTCCATCACTGTTACTCTTAGTCTTGTAGACCCATTTGGTGCCAATATTCTTCTTGTCATGTGGAAGCTTTGTAAGCTCCCAAGTGTCATTCATGTGAATAGAATCCATCTCTTCTTGCATTGCTTGCATCCAAACCTCATTAGTATATGCATCTTCAAAACATGATGGTTCAAAATCAGCGTTGGTAAGTAAAGCAAAATTCAGTGACTCACCTCTTGGATTTTCTTCATGTGCTTGATTTGAACTCCTTTGATAAATGTCACTCAATCTTCTTACCTTCCTTGCAGAACTAGGACTTGAATCTAGAATTACACTTGGAATTGAACAACTAGATGAGGAGTTGCTTGGTGGATTTGTAGCACTTGGAATAAAAATATTAGTGGGCTGCCCATGATCAATATCATCCATAATAACTTCATTTAAAACAGATTTTGACTTCTCCATATGGCCTTTGATGACCATAAACTCCCCCTTCATCAAAAATCACATCTCTTGACACAATAAGCTTATTAGTGAGAGGATTATATAACCTGTAAGCCTTACTTTCCTCACTATATCCAACAAAAATACATGACTCACTTTTGGGATCTAACTTTTGCCTTTTTTGATCAGGAACATGAACATAGGCTAAGCAACCAAAAACTTTGAAATAATTAACATTTGACTTTTTCTCATACCAGGCTTCATATGGAGTCATCCTGTCAAGTGCACTAGTGTGACTCCGATTGAGAATAGATACTATTGTAGCAACTGCATCTCCCCAAAAATAATTACTTAACCCCTTTGTTTGTAGCATGCTTCATGCCATCTCCACCACTGTACGATTCTTCCTTACAGCTACACCATTTTGTTGAGGTGTGTATGCAGTGGTGAGTTGTCTTCTAATACCATGCATATCACAATAACCTTGAAAGGATTTTGAACAAAATTCTCCTCCACGATTAGTCCTTAAGCATTTAATTTTGCACCCTTTGTCATTTTCTACAAGGGCTCTAAACCTCTTGAATGTCTCAATATCTTCACCTTTGGTCTTCAAAAAATAAACCCAACACTGTCGTGAGTAATCATCAATAAAAGTAATGAAATATGATGACTTACCCAAACTCTTTGTCTGCATAGGACCAAAAATGTCTGAATGAACTAACTAGAGTGGATAATGGGCCCTCCATGCATTGCCTTTTGGAAATTTCTCTCTTGCATGTTTTCCTTTAGCACATCCTTCACAAACTTCCTTGTGTTCTTCAACCTTAGGCAAACTAGAAACTAATGCTTTTGATGTTAGAATCTTCAAACTATGAAAATTTAAATGCCCATACCTGAGATGCCACAACCAACTTGTATCCTCATATGCCATATTGACAAGGTTCTTGTTATGTTCACCAAACTTAAATGGAAACATCCTATTCTTTGTCATAGGCACAATTGTTACCACCTTGTTTCCTTGATTCTTATCATAAATTATACATTGTTGATTTTCAAATACAACTTTATAATTCTTCTCACATAATTGTCTAACACTTAACAAATTATGCTTTAACTTTGGAGTGTAATAAATGTCTTTAACACTCTTCATACCTTCTTTTGTATGGACTTCCATAGCTCCTTTTGTAGCAACCTCCAATGATTTGTCATCACCAAGCTTGATCATGGATTTAAAACTTTCATCCATTATAGAAAAAAGTTTTTCATTCCCTGACATGTGGTTAGAACATCCCGAATCTAAATACCAAACATCTTTAGAAACATTTTTAGCTTTGTCATAAGATAAAAATAAATTATCTGGAGGATTCTCATCACCTTCTTGAGCATAATGAATGCTTTTACCATTATTACCTTCTTTTAATCTACACTCATAATTAAAGTGGCCATACCTATTACAATGATAACACTGAATATCTCTTTTATCAAATCGGCCTCTACCTCTTCCTCTGAAACCACCTCTTCCTCGAAAACCACCTCTGCCTCTATTTCCTCTTGAGTAATTCTGATTTTGACCTCTACCTTGGCCTTGATTACTTTTGATGCTACTATTGGCATCTTCATTCTTTGTGATTTGTAATTTGGAGGAAAAAGCTTTCTCTTCACTTTCTCTAAATGAATCTCTCAATCTTTCTTCATGAGACATCAAAGATCCAACTAGATGATCAAATTGAAGGGTAGACAAATTCTTGCTTTCTTCTATGATAATGGCAACATGGTTCCACCTTGGTGTGAGAGACCTCAACACCTTTTTGATTACAACCTCATTGATCACAATTTCACCAAGTGTAGCCATCTTATTGACCACATCTTTTACTTTGACACAATAGGTACTCACACTTTCAGCTTCTTGCATCTTTAAATTCTTGAATTCTCTCTTCAATGTCTGTAACTTGACAACTTTGACTTGATCACTACCTTGGTAAGCTTCTTTTAGAGTCTTCCAAGCATCCTCTGCTGTCTTTGCTCCTGCAATTCATAGAAATAAGCTCTTATCTAGAGCTATTTGAATATGAAATAAGGCTTGATCATTCTTCTTCTTAGCCTCCTTCTTAGCTATTTTATCATTTGTTGTGAGGGCAATCCAATCAGTTGGCTCTGCATAACCTGATTCAATAATCTCCCACAAATCTTTTCCTATCAAAAAAGTCATCATTTTGATACACCAATAATCATACTCATTTCGATCAAATTATGGAATGGGCAAGGAGTTAGAATTTGACATGATAAATTTTTGGCAAAATTCCAACTACTAAATCTTTAACCCAAAAGAAAAAATCCCTGCTCTGATACCAAATGTGAATTCTGAAACAGCTCTTAAATAATATGACAGAGAAAATAAATATCAACAAGAACATAGCCAAATCATTTGCATCCTTTACCAAATATCAATAGACATAATAAACACAAATCATATATTAGATTTGAAGAAGGCAGAGTACTCTGTTTTTATTACAGTATTGTATTCTGATTACAACCTTAACAAAAAAAATAGTTTTTCCATTCAATCTGCAGTGTTGTACAAAACCTCTTATTAATAATAAGGAAAGCTTAATTTAGGGGAGTTTAACAGGTTGTTTGAACAACAGTCTAAACAAAGGTTTAAAAATACACAGCAGTCTAAGAATAGTTTCAAATATGCATGTATTGTTTGCTGTCCAAGAAAGACTGACGTAAAAAACAAAGACTAATATTAATTATTAACTGAGTGTTTAAATTCAAACTGATGGCAAAATGATTGTCTAAATCGTGCATGCATAGAGGAGACTGGATGATCCAGCATCAGTTACCAACAGTAAATCTCTTTCAATTTGATTTTATAAGATTTTCAACAATGTTTAAGTTTAGAAAAAGTTTTTAGGAGTAATATTTATATTTTTTGCAAAATCATAATTTTTTGAAAATAAATATTATTCAAAATTTACAATATAGTGGTCCCAAGTCTCATATCTTATGGATTTGAACTTGCAACCTCAACAACTATAAACTAAATATACCTAACAATTATTTTATAGCATATGAATGTAAACATCATATATTTTTGTAAATTAAATTTTTAACCATCCAATAATAAATTAACATCCAGAAAATATTAATAATATTATTAAAGAGTCAAATATTCAACTTACAAATATATGTGATAGTAGTTTATATTTGTAATTTTATGACATTTTATATATTTTCACATTATTTTCATTTTTATTTTTAAATTATTTTTGAACTCTTGACTTTTGATCTAAAATGATGTATTAACGATGTTAATTTTACTTTCAAATTATTATATATGTATAATTAAAATATATAATTTTAATTTTCAATATATATATATATATATATATATATATATATATATATATATATATATATATATATATATATCTTTAAAAAACATAATCAAAATATATTAAAACACAGTGGAAAGAAATTTATTTTATTAACAGAGAAGTACTTACAGTGGCTGATCAGCTAAAGTTAGCTTTTACATTGCTACAATGCTCTCTTACTAATTTATTCCAATCAAAGATAATGTCAAAACCTAAATTCTCAAGCTTTGGTGTATAGGGAGATTGGATCTGGCGTATAGGGTTAGGAAGAGGGGGAATATTCTCAAGCTTTTTTCATCTCATCAATTATTATTCTTTTTAATTATAGTATACTTTTTAATGGTCGGTTTTTCAATAAATTGTTTTGAGATTAGGTGTTGTTTTATTTAAATATTTTAAAATTTCTAGATTGTTATAATAAAATTATTAAAAATAGATTTTTTTAAAAAATAGAAAAAAAAATTCAATAAGGTTATTAATCTCTGTCAATTTAATTCCATAAAATTTTTAATACTATTTAATTTAAATTTAAGGAAAATCTTAAAAAAGAATGCATCTCATATAATACATAATAAGTATTTTATACCATTTAAAAATAAATTCAACAATATAAAAAATTAAAATCACATCAAAAAATTGAAGGGAATTGATAAAATCATTATTTTGTTATAAACTTTCAAGACAAATTTTTAAGCTCACTTTAATCCCATACATGCAATTATCTAGTTAATTAAGAGCCATTTATATAATCTTAACCTACGTAAAGAGTGGTTTTAGTGCCCATTAAAGTAATGCAAGAAGGTCTTGAAAACCTTACAATGATAGTATGAGATGAAGCTTGACAAAAAAACATAACACTGACATTAAAAACTCTAGCAAAGCAAATTTAATGAAATTAACTTTTGTAAATTGTATCAAAACTAAACAAAACTAGTAGCAATCATTAAATATGCAAAGACATGCAAATAAGAAGCTTATTTAAAACTAATCAAAGCATATAATATCCTTTCAGTTTATATAAACATACAAATATGAAAACTCTTAAGAAAAAAAGAGCTATTAAAATTAGAATTCTTAATAATAGTCATTCGGATATGTTGTTTTGTTGGGATCATACTGTTTTTAGTTATACTTTTATTTTAGAATAATTTATCTTTGACTCGCCTTTACTAATTCCAAAAATATTATGAAGGCTTTGAAAGTATTATTTAACTTGATAAAGGATATCTGTAGTAATTTGAAACATAGAATAATAAACAGAAACAGAATTATTCTAAAGACACTATAATTAAATATCATTTATGTTATGCTGATTTTTTTTGAAAATAAACGTTACTTGAAACTTACAATGTAATGATTCCAATTACATATAAAAATGATGACTTGAACTTGTAACCTCAACAATTATAAATCGTAAATACATCGACTTGAACTTGCAACCTCAACAACTATAAATTCTGTATATACACTCAACAACTATTTTATAATGCATAAATGTAAACATAATATCTATTTACAAGTTAAATATTTAACCACCTAATATAACACCCTTTAAATGTTAAAAATAACATTTGATAGTCGAACATTCAACTTACAAACATATATGACAGCAATTTGTATTTGTGACTTTGTGACATTTTATTTGTTTTCACATTATTTTTTATTTCATTTTTAGGTTATCTTTGAACTCTTGGCCTTTGGCCCAGGGTGGTGATTACCGATGTGAATTTTGCTCTCAGGTTGTTAACCTGTACAATCTGAATATATAATTTTATTTTTTTAAACTAATATAAAAGCATTCATTCAAAAAAAATCTCCGACGTTTAAGATTTCAATCTTTGGAGAACATAATCCAAATATACTAAAACACAGTGGAAATAAATTTCATTTACTAACAGAAAAGTAATTACAGTGGCTGGTCAGCTATAGTTAGCTTATACATTGCTACAATGCTCTCTTACTAATTCATTCCAATCAAAGACAATGTCAAAACCAAAATTGAAAAGCCTTATTTTCTTTCTACACTATGCCTAAATACATCTTGTACTGATTCTGTTGTCAATTCACACGCTCCTGGCAAGCATGGCTTCATACATCTTGAAAGAATCTTGCTGTTGCAGCTGTATTTGACGACGAAAGCTTTTGATAAATGCATCAGCCACATTATCAATCTCACCACGCTCACCTGCATGGCCACCAGTCTCATCTGTCCTACTAGTGGCAGAAGCTGACAAAATTCTAGGACTGTCTCTACAGTCAGAAATTGCTGCATTAAGCCTTGAAATCTCCACCTCCAAATCTTTTGGAACATGGCTACGTTTCACAGTTATGAATCCTTCTTTTTTAGATTTCACTAAATCTAACCCACCTTCTGATCTGAAAACAGAATGCATCTTGCGAGACAAAGCTGAGAACATGGCTTTGTTCTTGATGGTGCCTGATTTTTTCTTCAGCATTTCCGTGATGACTGTCCAGACTTGCTTCACAAAAACTGCAGCTTCCATCTTCATCTTTGTGTTGGAGAATAACTAAACCCGTTGGTATCAAGTGCACGAATAATTGATCTTTCAGTTTCCTTCAGCCTTCTCAATATATATTTGTTGGAGAATATCTCAACCCGTTGATATCAGGTGCACGAATATATCTTTCAATTTCCTTTGACTTAGTGCCAAAGTACTGAAAGTATTATCTACTCACCAAGGTCAGTCCACCCAATACAACTCTACCTCCAAAGTTAGGCCAAGAATCTTGATGAACTGTATGCAGCAAAGTAGACAGATTTATAAGCACAAATCTGTGAAAGTACCACGAAATTACGGACATAACCCACCAAAAAAATAAAGCAAAGAATCTTTCTGCAGAGGTTTACACCAAAAAAGAGAAGAATTGCTGATGGCTTTAACACAAATAATGTTTGATTGCTCTCTGACACAGTTTGTAAAGCAATGGCAGGAGTTCTTTGACAGTCTGTTTAAAGCAAAAGTGGTTGATCAAGGGTGAAGCATGAAATCCGGAACTTAGAAAATTGTCAATTTGCAATTGAAATAGATTTGTTTTTGGGAATATATTAAGGTTATCACCAACCTGTGTTATTTTAATCTTGATAAATTATGTCTGGAGATGTGCAAAGATTTTTTTTAGGCTTTTGAGAGACAGCCCAAAAAAATGAAACAGCAACTTGCTTGGTAATCAAACAAGCTATCCTAGGTATCTATGGTTTTTCTTTTGTTTTCTTTTAGTCTCTAAGGTGCAGTTATAAATTCATTAAATTTAAAGCCTGTATAGCCAAATCTTGCTTTGGTCTATAATTGTACTTCAACAATCGAAATCTCAAATTTTGAGCCCAAAAAAAGTGTCAACTATGAAAACTTACAAAGGAAGTTTGAGAGACTTCTTTCTAGAAAACAAGAGTACCATGTTACTTTCTTTATGGTGCCCCTACTCTTACAATACAGCTTACATATGGCATGCATTTGGTAGTTACATTGGGTTAGGCTCTGTTAATTTAATGTTGTATTTTTGTTGGAGTGTGTCTTTATATCATCAAAATTGAAACTTTATTTTTATATGGATTAGGTGTATAGTATGTTTATTAGTTTAGTGTCAAAGATTGAGGGGCATTCGTTTTGTTAAGAACTGAGGGAATGGTGTATAGAATGATTCTTTGGCTTAATGTTAAGCACTGAGGGGAATAGTGTACAGAATGTTTCTTTGGCTTAGTGCCAAGGACTAAGGAGTATCCATTCTGTTAAATTCATCTGGACCGTGATCTCCAAATTATCCCCAAAAAATTTATACTTTGATGGATGGTTAGAGAGGACCTTTTACACCATCTTCCTCACCATTAAACTATAACCCACTTAATTCACCAACATTTTTATCCGTATATATTATATTTTTATTTTTTAAAAATATATTATTTAATTATAAATTATAATATAATTTAATTAAATATATTTAAATTATAATATAATTTAATTAAATATATTTAAAGAGTGGATACAAAATATATAAATGGATTTTATTTTTTTTAAGATAATTTATCTACAGTTTATATTATTTGTTTTTCATTTTTGGATATTGAAAAAATTTATATGCTACAATACAAATTATACACCATTATTCTTATAAAAAAATAAGGGGTTCAGTATCAAACACTTTTGCGTCAAATCAAGAAAGTTAATTTAATTTTAAAATATAGTTTAAAATATCATTTTTTCAATCAAATATGTTTGAAAAAATCTTAAATTAAAGATAATATAATGTCCTGAAGGCATCAAGATGATATAGCAAAAGCATTAGGCAACACGCATGTCACGTTAGCCCCAACTATCATCAATTAACAAATCTGTAGTATCAAATATTGGTTCCCAACTATCATTTTATTTGTTTGTTTTCTTGATCCATTGACCCTTTCATAATTGGGAAAATCTACAATTTATACTATTTGTCTCTAAAATTTTAAAAATTATTATATTTTTTAAATATGTAATTTATTGTACTATTTTGTCCTAGCAAGAAATTAAAATGTATTTAAAGAAATTAAATATGTGAAGGTTTTGCGAAAATAAATTGATACGGGAGTTTTATATAAGAGGAAACTTGTTCTGCTATATTTTTTACGGTTTTTATATCATCCTTATTAGTTGATTGTGTCCTCCAAGTCTTTCATACCATATCCTTGAGATTTTGTAGGGTAGACATGCATTTATTGCACTCATCACATCACCCTTTGGGCAGGGTCTTGCCTTTTCCCTCTCTATTACAGTTATCATTGCATGCAGCAAGAAGGATGGTGCCCATGTGAACCAAAAAGTTTGTGTTAAAGGTATACAACGAGATAACACCTTTGGCTTTCCCTCTTAGCCTAAGGTATGATTAAACCTTGATGTCATTGATAGTGTATACAAATGGTATGAAAATAACTCACTTATTATTAATTTGTTGGTTGAATCCCCTCGAAGGAGTTCTTCAATGTCTGGTTTTAGCACTAATAAGAGCCCTCAAGTGTCTATGTCATTGGCGTCTGAAATCTTATGAAGGGATTCTTTATTTTCTCTTTTAAGGAGTCATTTGAGGTCCAAGATTTGCTTTCAAAGTAGAGATGGTGGTTGCTCAGAAACATGCTTTTGATTTTATCCAAATGGACCATAGAATTTAAGGTAACCAACTAAGTTTCCCTATAGGTGTCATTTTGGATTGAACTCTTTGGCCTCCCAATCCCTCTGGTACTTTCTTGAGAAGATTGTCTAGCCCATAGGGCATGTCTTGTGCCACAAGGCTCCTAAATTTTATTTTGCATGCTCAAATAGGCAAGTCTACCTTGAGGTCGACTTGACCAAGGATTCAAAGTAATCCATTGACATTCAAATCAATAATGAGTACTAGGCACAAACAATGTTGTATTTCAACCTCCCCAACACATGTTACCATTTCCAATCCCCCAACTACCAAATCAAATACTACCCCTCATGGTTTGATTGAACCTTTGTAATCTAAGAAGCCCAAGGTGGCAGAAAAAGGTAGCAATTAGACGACGGTTACCAACTAGAAGTCATCAGTCAAAGTTAAGCCTTCCCCCTAAAACTATTACTCCCCTTATGATCAAACCCTCTTTCAAGGCATGCAATGTCATCCCCCTCCTGAATCTCTTAGTTTACCTACGACCCAGTTAAACCATGTTGCACAAGTTTCACATCCTTAAGATAACTCTTCTTTCGTTGGGATATCCTTTATAAGTTGTTCCTTCTTTAGGTGATCACATAACCCACCTCATGGTGGCAACGAATCTCCCTGAGAGGACAATGGGGCCAAACGTTGCTCCATTTCGCTTAGGGATTTTGTCTTGCCAAACAAGCATAACGGTTTTGCAGTGCTTAAAGCCTATATAGCCAAATCTTGCTTTGGTCTATGATTGTACTTCAACAATTGAAATCTCAAATTTTGAGCCCAAAAAAAATGTTAACTATGAAAACTTAGCAAGGAAGTTTGAGAGACTATTCCTTATGGCAAAATAGCAATATCATGTTACTTTCCTTATGGTGTCTATACTCTTGCAATATGGCTTACATATGGCATGCATTTGATACTCACACGAGATTAGTCTCAATTTATTTGTTGTATTTATGTTGGGGTGTGCTTTCATATCATTAACATTTTTATCTACGTGTATTATAATTTGTTTTTTTTTAATATATTATTTATTTATAAATTATAGTATAATTTAATTAAATATATTTAAAGAGTAGATATAAAATATATGAAAGGATTTTTAAAAAATTAAGTTAATTTGACTACAGTTTAAGTTATTTGTTTTTGTTTTGTTTTTTGAATTGAAAAACACTTTATGTTAAGTTATTCTTATAAAACAATAAGGGGTATAATATCAAACTCATTTGCGTCAAATCAAGAAAGCTAATGTAATTTTTAAAATTTAAAATATATTTTAAAATACCATCAGATCAATTTAAAATGTTTGATAAAATCCTAAAATAAACATGATATAAAGTCCAAAGGGCATCAAGATGATATAGCATTAGCATTAGACAACACGAGAAATTAACAAGGCTCGTAAAAGTGGTTGGTCATCTGACATGTCACCCTATCCCTAACCATTACCAAATAACAATCTGTAGTATTAAGGATTGGTTCCCAATTATCATTTTATTTATCCTTGTTTTCTTAATCCATTGACCCTTTCATAGTTGGGAAAATCTATACTTTATACCATTTGCCTCTAAAAATTCAAAAAATATTATATTTTTTAAATATATAATTTATCTTACCATTTTTTCCTTGCAATAAATTAAAAAACATTCAAGGAAATTAAACATGTGAAGGTTTTGTGAAAATAAATTGATATGGGAGCTATGTATAAGAGGAAACTTGTTTTATTGGCTTTTTTAGGGTTTTTATGTCATCCTTGCTATCTGATTTTGTGTCCTCCATATCTTTCATACCATATTCATGAGATTTTTTAGGGTAAACACGTATTTATTATGCCACATTCATTGCATCGCCCTTTGGGTGGGCTCTTCCTTTATAATGGCCTATGCTCTCTTTGTTATAATTGTTGTTGTAGGCATCAGGAAGGATGGTACCTAAGTGAGCAAGTTTGTGTTGAAGGTATACGATAAAGTAACACATCTGGTTCTCCCTCTTACCCTAAGGTATGATTAAACCTTGATGTTATTGATAGTGTATGAAAAAATAATTATTCTTCAGGCCTCGTTTGTCATGTGATGAGCCCATTTTCTTTAGCACAAAGAAAGCTCAATAGGTGATGGAACCATAACTCCTAGCCTAGAACATGGCTTGCCCAGCTCAACAGGATTTAGAAATCCAAACTTAAACCTAATTAATCTCACTTCCTCTGGTGTCTGGTCTATCAAGGCCTTCCACTTGGGGAGCGTCTTTCTCACCTGGGAATTGCTCAACCCAAATGTTCAACTTGTAGAAGATTGAAGCCTTTCAAGCACACCTTTTGGACATATCCCAAAGCCCAATCTTCCTGGTAGTGGATACACAATCTCTTTTAACCCTATCATCCTAAGCCTTTCTCATGGCAATTAGCCATCCTTGGGGATTTTACTAATTGGCTAGCTTTTATAGTTTTTTAATGAATTTTCTTCAGAGCTGTCATTTTTTTTCAATTATGCAAAGCTATAAACCTTATTTTGTTTAATAATGAGGAATCCTCTTATCGATTCTCTATTAACGACAAAGTTTATTTATTATTTTTAGCCTACATGTAGATTCAAGTCCAAGTTAAAAAAGTTTCCATAGAAGTTAGACATCTTTAAGAACTACTTGATCATTGGGGGAGTGTCCCCAAATTTGGTGCCGTATTTTATTTGGCATTATTTTATGATATTTTTTCATGTTTTGAGCTGATATTTTCATTTAACAGGGAGTCTGAGTCATGCATACCAATCAGTTACTTTACTATGTACTCTTTTGTATATTATTATTTGATTAATAATGATCATACGAAAGCATTCCAATAGTAATTATATATATGAAAAAAACCCAATACTCTAAGGTAATGTAGAGCTTCTAAAACATATTTTATTAAAGATAATGTTTATCTTTGTTTCATAAAAGAGATATATATGAATATGGGAAAGCATTATAACAAATTCAAGATAATGTTTATCTTTGTTTCATAAAAGTGATATATATGAATATGGGAAGGCATTATAATAATTTTATAATTAGTACAAATATTTTAAATACATCTATTTGAAAAATGTTTTCAAGGTCCTTATCTTAGATTTTTCACATACCATGATTATTAATAACTCCATTCCCTTCTTCAAAAATTGTATGTTGGCTAGTGACAAATCATGTAAAATGGATACCAAATTTAAGGTTAAAGTCAAAATTGAATACACTCACTACATTACAACCCACCATCGCCCCCGATGTTGTAAAACTGCTTGGCATAATTATATTAAATGAGTATTAATGATTAGATATTACACACTTAACTTTTAGAATGTTTTTAGTTTTTGTTTTTAGAAGTAGCTCTCTTTCTTTAACTATCTCATAAGAGTTAAATTACCATTTATTTATAATTTATTAAATTTATATTTTTATTAAATTTTCAATTATATAATATTTATAAGAATCACCCTCGTTCATGGGTCAATGGTAGTTTCAATAAAAGAGAAAAGAAAGGAAAATTTTGAGTAGCATCCTTCTCCCCGCTAATTGGTTTAAATTAAATTTTGATGGCATCTCTAGGAGTAATCCTAGAGCCTTATTAGGGTCATCTCTAAAAAATTATTGGATGGAACTAACAATGAAGTGGATGCTCAGGCCCTGGTGGTCGTTCTTGACTTAGCATCTAAGTGTGGTATTGTGAAGCTACATATTAAAGGTGACTTGCAAATTGTTTTCTTTACTTTGAAAAATAAAATCAGCTTCTTCCTCAAATTTGGAGAACATTATGTCCAAGGCTTGGGAGTGTTTAATTAGTTTTAAAGTTTTGGAAAGTCGTCATTGTTACAGGAAGGCTAATTATGTGGCTGACTTTCTTACCAAGTATGGAATAGTTAATAATCAAATAGCCTCGTCAGAAAAATTTGAGGGGATTTCAAATATCATATTTGGGTCTTAACATGGGGTATTTTTTTTGGAACCTTTCATAATTCTTTTCTCTCACTTGGTATGAGGTTGGCGGCATTGGGGAATGATTATAGGCATGATTATTGCCATAGGTGGCTTAAATCTTCGAGAGGGTTCTATTTTTGTGTCATATTCTTGAGGGTCATTTCCTCCCAGTGCAAATTCCTTTATTTCCTTCATAGCAGTGGTGGTAGTGATGGAAAGTTTAGTTGCAATGGATCTTGGGGTTCCTGTGATGGTTGGTGGTAGTGAAGCTAGAGAAATGGCTTTTAGCAGAGGTGTTTTAATAGCTCGTATCAAGAAGATATTTTGGGCACCATCGAAGGATATCATTCTGGGCATCCTCTTTACCTTGGGGGAAGAATATCTAGTGGATTGTCCTCTGAGTAGATTCAATTCAAAATTGGTTGTTCTCTTCACCTCAAATGTGTTAGTGTTGGTGCCTGATAAGAAAAGGGTTATTAAGGTTATAGATTTTTTTGTGGCTCTGGTTCATAGGAAGGGTTTGATGGAGAATATGTCAAAATTCAAGGCAAGTCCCTTCCCTAATCTTCCCTTCTTTGGTAAATGGTTTTGGGTTCATTTTGATTTCAATGTTTAAGGCCCTTGAGACTAGATATATAGTGTTGATAGGTTTTGTGAAAGATTTGCAGGGGAATCTTTGGCATCCTTCTCAGTCTGATGGGTAGTTAATTTCTCCTCCACCCTTGGCTCAGATTTAGAGCCCTATTTTGGAGCTTGAAATTTGGAAATAAGTAAGGCACTGTAAGGAAAGGGTGGCCACTACAGAGTTTTTATGCTAGTTTGTTGATTAGGCCCATGGAATAGCTCCCTTTAGCTAGTTTGAGATCTTTGACAAGTTGTCCCTATTATAATGTGTGATCGACTGGCTAGTAATCATGGAGCTGCCTCGATTGGTGGTATAAAAGGAAGGCTTCATCGAGTGTCAAAAATTGGTGAGTGTGTCCTAGCTACTAGGCTTAATTTCATTCCAGAGGTTAATTCAAAGGAAAATTCAGAATGAAATTGCCTTTCCTAGTTTTTTAGTATGGTTATTCATTTTCAATCTTTTCATTTTGATTCATTGGCTATCCTACTAGCCTACTGGTATGGTGTTAGTTTTGGTCATTTTGTGGACTCACCACTTGGTTGACCTTGTCCATGTTGGGACCTCGATCTCTCTTTGTAAATCTGTGAGGTTTGTTTTTTTGTAAAACTTACGTTTTATAATATAGGACAAGGGACCCGTTGAACCCTAGTATTGATCCAAAAAATATATTTATAAGAATTGAGAACTATATCAATGTTCTTTCAAATTGTAAGGATTTATTTATTTATTTAATTTTTTAATTGGTGGAATTAATGATATGACATAATTTTTTCAATAAATTTTTTTATTGAAAAGCATTTATATTATACCATTAAAAAGTACATGTAATCATACAAAAAAGAGGGTGGAAAAGTCATACCCACAGTGCCAAACCATGCCAAACGACCACAAGAAAAGTACAAATAGAGCTAATAAATGCTATCAACCAAAAAAGGGAAAAGAAAAGACATAATTAAGCCACCACCATGAACATAGAGGTGGGGGAGGTGGAGGTGGGGGACTATCAGGCTTTCCTCCCCACCCTACATTCACAGGTGGATCTTCAGAGTCATTAAAGGGATCACAACCACCAATATTAACATCATTATCATTCCTTAAATCTTCAATAGACCTCTATGGAGAAATGGCCAAGGCTAGCCTTGGGAACTTATCTAGTAGAGGAAGCGAGGTGTCCCATCCATCATGCTAGTCTCTGATAGGGGAGATCCCCCATCCACCCATCTACAGTTGAGTTTGAGGTCCCCAGCCATCTTGATGATGATGAATGCTCAAGCTAGCACCACGTTCTAAGCTCCTCCTCAGTAGAGACCTTTTCGGACCATGTGGGGACAAAGAGTGCCTCTTTGGCCTCTGGACTGCCACTTCCTCGAGTTGATCCCAAATGTTGAAGCTGAACTATGGCAAAAAGTAGGTGAGCGAGGCACTTGACTAACAGTGGGGTATCTGCCCAATACTCCATCAGTGACTAAAGATGGGATAGCTCCCTCTAGACTTTATCAGTTTGGTCAAGGTGTTGAAGAGACATATTGGAGATAATATTAACTTTATTAGCAATAGATAAATTTTTATCTAAATGTTGCTTGTTAAAGATAGCATTATTTTTGTCTTTCCATATACAAAAAAGAATATCAGCTTGAAGAATAATCCAAAACTTGTTGCATTTTTTAGGCAAAAGGGTTGATTTCCCCAAGAGAGCAATTTTTTAGGTGAGAGGCTCAGGGTGAAAGGGTTGGAACAACGAATGAATGCACTTCCAAGTAGACTGGGCATATGAGCAAAACTAGAACACATGCTTAACCGATTCAAGTTGCCCATGGGTCGAGCACAAGGGATTGGCAGCCCCAAGATGCTTGAGCCATTCTCCCATCGAGAGTCCTTGGTAGAGTGAACACCAAAGAAGATGAGCTTTTTTAGGTTCAATGGGCATGCTCCATAACCTAGCAAATCTTCTAGCCCACACAGCATGGTGAGATTTGATATTCCAAACCTTGTTTAATTTTTATAAGGGAAGACCTTTAGGAATCAGAATTTGATACCCCAAGTTGGGGGTGTAGTTTCTGAAAGGGGTGGCCATAGGCCAATTCTAGTCCCTCCAACATGGAGCTCTAGTGGAGAGACCAATTTTATGGATGAAAGAGTCTGGAATGGCTTCTTGAATTTCCTTTATGGATTTAGCATCATTGTTGAGTAAATTGAATTTCCTTTTAAGCTGATCCTAGGGAATCCAATCCCTGGTCTGATGACAAAACAAGTCCCCAATAGTCCTGATCCCTCGTTTGAAGAGATGAAGGCTCTTAATCCAAAGAACCTGGGCAAAAGGGACATTATGAAAATTGATTGAAGGAGACCACAAAAGGGATTCTGAATTGATAAAAAACCCTATCCTGAATTCCTCCCTTTTTCAAACTAGCAAGGGTTTGAGCAGCTCCCAAGCTTTCTAAATGCTTTTAACAACAAAAGTGCCTTGAATTTTCACATTGACTGGTGTAAGAAGAATGGTCTAGAAGTTTAGCCCTTTCTAGGCTTGTCTCCCAAGAGGGACCCCTTGGGTAATACAATACTGGACTAGGATTTTCTAGGCCTCATTCCTTTCGAGACGATGAATAACCCATTTGGTAATGAGAGCAAACCCCTGAATCCTAACATCAATGAGGCCAAGCCCCCCCAGCTTCTCTGGGTCGGTAGCACAAATCCTAGTCTACTCAATGAAAACCAATCTTCCCATTAGCACTGGTCCACAAAAAATCTCGAAGAAGCTTCTCCAATCTACCATAGGCCACTTTAAATGGTGCCTAACACGTAGAATAGTAAACATGGGTAGCTGTCATGACCTTGGAATAGATTTGGAACTTCCCTGCCATGGATATCGATTGAGTAACCCAATAGGTAATCTTCTTTTCCACCCTTTGAATGACATAATTCCAAAGCTTAGCTAAAGAGGATTGAAAGGCAAAAGGAATGCCTAAAAAATTGAATTGCTCACCATGAATAATCCAACTCTAACGGTAATCGATAAGCCAATTCAATCTCAATACATTTTTAATAAACTAAATCCTTATATACTTAAAATATATAAATACCTCATTTCATATATCACAAATAAATCAAAGATTACACTTAAAACCTAAACAACTTAAATCATTAATCTCATTCACTACATAATTTTTTTAAAAATAACTCAACAAATTTTTAAGTTTAAAAAACAAATTAATGAATGATTCAATGCACTTAAAATAGTTATATGAAAGGACTTTCTTGTCCCTCATCCTTTGGTGACTTCCTAACTCCACATGGCTAATTGGAAAAGAGGATGAATAGTGAATCGGAAAGAAATAACTTATAAAATTGTCAAATTGCAATTGAAAGAGAGAAGTTTTTTAATATGGTAAAGTTATATCTCCAATCTTGCTATCTATTATGTTATTTTAATCTTTATTGAATTTTGTGTTGAGATGTGCAATAATTTTTTTTTAATCCTGCAATCCATAAAGCTATCCTAGGTATCTATTGTTTCTCTTTGTTTTGTTTTGGTTTAGTCCTAAGAGGCATCTTTCATTTTGATGCTTTGTCTATGATTACATTTCAATAATTGAATAAAAAATGTTAGTCAGGGAAACTTTGAAGGAAAGTTTGAGAAATTATATAGTAATTTTAAGAGGTATCTTTTATTTTGATGCTTTGTTTATGATTATATTTTAATAATTAAATAAAAAAGTTAATAAATAAAATTTTGAAGGAAAGTTTGAAAAATTATATGATGTTTATTATTTTATATAATTATTTATTTATTAAGATTTTTTTTTAATGGATATAATTTTTTGGTGTTCCTTTTAATTTATTTGTGATGTTATAATATAATTTTTAAAGTTATCAATTTTATTTTTAAAAATTTAAGAAATTTTATTTTTAATTATATTAATAATTCTTAAACATGTATATATATATAAATATGATTGAATTTTCAATGTTGTGATTTACACAAAATAATTATAACAATAATTTTTAAAAATATACATATAAATATGATTCAATTTTTTATGTTATGATTTATATAAGATGATTATAATATTAATTTTTGAATATATATATATATATATAAATATATATATATATATATATATATATATATATATATATATATATATATATATATATATATATATATATATATATATATATATATATATATATATATATGTATATGTGTGTATATATATACATATACATATACATGTATATGTATATGTATATGTATATATATGTATATATGTATAAGTATGTGTGTATATGTATATATATATATATGTATATATATATAAGTATGTGTGTGTATATGTATATGTATATATATATAAATATGTGTGTGTGTGTGTATATGTGTGTGTGTGTGTATATATGTATGTATGTGTGTGTGTGTGTGTGTGTGTGTGTGTGTGTGTGTGTGTGTATGAATATGATTGATTTTTTTATATTGTGATTTATAAAAGATGACTATAACAATAAAATTGTCTATTTATATATAATTAATGTGTATATAAAAATTTTATTTCTCATATAAAAATTTGATAAATGATTTATTTAACATTAAAATTCAAATATTAATATAATTTATAATAAATAATCTTTATTATAATTTTATATATTTATTATAATATTTTAATATTTTTAATGTTCTACTCAAAATTTACAATAAAATCTTTATATGTTTTAAAATGAAAAGTATAAATATTATATATATAATTAAAAAATAATAATAATTATAAAATGGAAATAAAGTTTGCGAACCATATATCCTAATATTAAATGAAAATAGTTTAATAGAGTTGGAAAATTAGATAGGACGTATGGCTACAAATATTTACCTTTAAAATAGTTGCCACGTCACTTAAAAAATATTTGGATTAAAAGATTGTCATATACGAAATAAGGTCTTTTTAATTTCCAATACTCATTCTCATTTTTGGTAGCGTGAACTGGCCTCCCAATCATAATTCATTTATGAAATTTATATTTGTTATTTAATTTTTAATATGCAATATTTATATGAAGTATGGGAAAGTGGTTTTACAATCAAATGCAATATATTGCATTTATTCATACATTCAGTGATTAAAGATTAATTAGATTTAATTAAAATAAATAATAAATTAGATATATTTTATAATAAATAATATTTTAAAATATAATAAATGATAATATATTTTTCGTAAATTTAGATATAGAATTTATAAATAGATAGTGGGAAACAGGTTTATACAATTAGACGAACAAACCCTATAAAACTCAAAATGAATAGAGACATTTTTGGAGTGTATTGTTATAGTAGAGTGAAGACCTTATTAGAAACAATATGTTTGTATCCAAGTGTAGATTTCTAAAGACTAATTCCATGATCTTATTCATCTATTCTAGACGTCAAAAAAAATTGTTCTATTTTCTTGAATTCTACATAGATTTATTGGAAACTAATCTCCTTCTTTGTAAACCTAACAACTCATCATAAACCAATAAAAAATAGGGGATTGACTAAGGTTCTGTATTATCCCTCCATTATTATCAAGCCATTAAGCTGAAATAAATTTAAAAAACAATACTCAGTGCAATTTAACAAGTAATTTAAGAATATAAGCCTTAGTCCCCTATGAATGCTTCAATTCTTTTTGAAATTTTGATCTAAATGTTTGAACTCTACTCTTAACACTTTGACAATGGATTCTTTCCATAAAAGTATGGCTCTCTTTTATCAATTTTTGTTGTTTTATAGGCATTAATGCACGTGTATTTATAAACTTCTCAAAATTAAATTAGGACTAAATTATTGCATAATCCAACACACAATGGGCAATCAAGGGCAAGCAGAGTTACCTACTAGATAGGGACTGATGAAGGAAGGCCTTATCCAATAGGGAGCATAGCAATAGAAGGGAGGGAGGGCATAGAGGCATATCGTTATGTTGCCTACTAGATAGGACCTTCGTAAACTCAGTCCATATCTAATAGGTAGCTCTACTTGATTAGGGAAGGAAGGCAGGGCACCCTCTTATGGGAAATATCAAAAAAGAGGAACACAAGGCACAAAAGACCTAAAAAAGGGTTACAAGGGCCCATACCATAATCGTACATTGTACAATCTTGGTACCCCATAATCAGACACTGCACAATACTAGTCAATAGGCCCATAACTCAAGAAATCAAGGAAATGAAGAGATATAAATAGGCTAGAGAGGAAAGTAGAGGAACAAGGTAAAACACAGTGAAAACATGAGGAAAAACATGAAAATAAGAGCCTTATATGATCTGATAATAGAGAAACACACAAATACCCTAAAACAATTATACATGCAATTCTACAACTAATATTTACCCCTAGACCAAAAATTACGTGTATATATAAATATCCACTCTAATGTGTGTGTATGAATATATATCAAAGTAAAAAAAGAAACTTACCCACAGGGTTTCGAGAAGATGCCTCAATCAGTAAAAACATGTAAGATTTCTCAAAGATAATATAGCAAGGATAGTGAAGTGAAAGTCAAAAGGAAATATAAAATAACTCGATTCCCATTGGGGAACTAATATGCACACTCATATGTCATGGGATATAAAAACATGTGCCTCTAAAAACATGCAAAGCCTAACATGTGCATATGGAAAAGTGTCTAAATAAATATTTTATGAATTTTGATTTAGGGGATAAATACTTGTAGATACTAAAATTTGGCATTAAGTACTTAACACTGACAATTTTGACACACATTTACCATGCATGACTTAAGTGCATAAATAAGGTTTTAATACATCAATATCTCATACTTCCATGTTATCTTATGAGTTGACCTATTGTTATGTTGTTACACACCTACAAGAATGAAATTGTATGTTTCAAACTTACTAAATATCATGTACAAACATCTCTAGACTTTCAATCTAATATACCTATACACAAGTCAGTTTCACCAGATTTGGTCAGTATCTCTAGTTGATACTAATCTAATATGATCAAAACTGACCCCCTTCCAACAATGATTAATTTTAAAAATCAACCTTTCCTTAGGGTCAACCCATTTTCCAAGTGTGTCAGTGGCATGATAAATTACCCAACATGAATCATATAAACAAATCAAGGTTTCATCCAAAAAGGGACTTGGTACTTATTTGGGATACATATATAAATTATTGCACATTGAGAAAATTTATCCTATTCTTTCCATATTGCAAATCTATCTCTTGGAGCAATCACAAGCCAAGTTTGAAGCATACCAAATCTAAGTCAAAGTAAACATTTTCAAGTACGAAATCCAAATCATTGGCTACATACATATAGTAAAGGAGTACAATTGCACAATCACACTAGGTGGGAGAATGACATGTGGCTTGATTTCCCTCTTTGGATAATAGAATATGTAGGCAGTAGTCAATCATCAAATGGGGGTAATTGGGGTCAGCTTGTCTTATTACACTTTTCCAAATTTTGTAGGTTTTTATCCCTCACAAGCACGCCTAAGGTTTTAAGGTTAAGGAGGTTTATTTCTAGAGTTATGTGTATTATTAGGGTTCAAGACCTCACATTAATAGCATACATAGACAAGTGAAGGTATTCATACATTCATAGTCCTCCATTTATGTAAAGGTCAGTATCAACCATCCCAATTCTGTATTTATTGATGATATTGACCAAGATCGAGGGACTTGACCCTATGCAAATAGAGATACAATTCATGAATTGAATGAATCACAAGCCTACATGTATCTAATATCCACTTCTAGAATATAGTCATAGTCAGATATTCACCTAGAAAAGCTAACTACTCATCCCTTTGTTTTAATTACTATATTTATAAAATGCCACTTATCAAATAATTTCAATTAGTTACAAAATTTTACTTTCAGATTCATGCTTGAATGCCATATTTAATAACCTGAATTACTCTACATGTTTCTATTAGATTAGGGTTTCTGATGCAAGGGCATCACAAGGAAGCATAGGTGAAAGTATGTTTGAGTGTTCAAGTTTGTCATTTTTAGTTTTTATGGTTGTAAGTGGTCTTTTATAGTTCCAATAATGTTTTTGAGTCCTTGAGAGTCATTGGAGTGTTTGTTTTTAGGCCATTTTATGTTTTGACAAAAGTCCAGTTTTTAAAATTTTAAATTTTCAATTAGCCTTTTGACTGGGTTTAGGGGTATTTCATTAAAAATAACCAATGTTTTATGTTTAAAATGGATCCTATATGATCCTAATGGGTGTCGTAAGGTGTCTCCATGTTTATAGGATGAAAAACAAGAAAGTAAGTTCAAAATAGTAAACTCATAACCATCTTACAATGTGTGGTTGATGCTAAGAAAGAGTTTGATTTTGCATGTTTGATATAATAAGAGGAATGAAATTTTTGAAAGGAGTTATTATTCTTATTAGTATGAGTATTAATATGGAAAGAGGGAGAAAAACCTCAAAAATGATTATTGATTTTGGATATTGAAGAATTCTTCTGTGAAGACTGAGCCAAGGGTTCCAGGATTCCATTGCAGTGGAGAACTTCAACTCTTCATTGTGTGTGATTTAGAGGCTGTGAGATATCAGCTAATTTATTGCCAAATTGAGAGATAGCTTCATACAGAAGTTATCACAGAGGTATACAGATTTGAGAGATAGCTTCACACAAAAGTTATCATAGTATTTCAGGTATTTCTTTATTTAGTTTTTGATCCAATAAGTTATACAGATATAGATCCTTTGTATTAGAATCATATATTCTTGAGATCAGGTTTTTCGGCTATCAGGGGTTGAAAATAGACAGGTTGTGTTTAATTGGCGGCCGTACTAAGTCCGTACAGGTCCGTACAGATCCGTTCAGGCACCGACCTCGGCAGACAAAGATCCCCAGTGACCGACATCGGCCGACTGAAGACCGACGTCGGCAGAGAAGGACCTACAGAGACCGACATTGGCAGTATATAGACTGACGCCGGCGACTGTGTGTTCAACACAGCAGGCCGAGATGTGACAGAATTCAAGTTTCATTCCCAGATTTGCAAAAAGCCAGGGTTTTAAGACAGAGTATTTCATATTATTTTATTTGTATGACAGAGACTCAATTGTAATTATCTGAATAAGTGAAAGATATTTGATTGGCAGATAAGAGATTTACTGTGATTTATTTACTTATTTGAAATTATCTTTCAAAATCGTATTCTTGGTTCAGTGCTTTGTGTTTCTATATTCCCTATTTGAAGGGGATATTACAGTGGTATCAGAGCTTTTGTGTAGAAAAAAGAGCCCCTAAATAAGGGACATTGCAGTGGTATCAGAGCTTTTGTGCAGAAAAAAGAGCCCCTAAGTAAGGGACATTATAGTAATATGAAATACTCTGTCTTAAAACCCTGGCTTTTTGCAAATCTGGGAATGAAACCTGAATTCTGTCACGTCTCAGCCTGTTGTGTCGAACACACAGTCACCGACGTCGGTCTATATACTGCCGACGTTGGTCTCTGTAGGTCCTTCTCTGCCGACATCGGTCTTCAGTCGGCCGATGTCGATCACTGGGGATCTCTGTCTGCCGAGGTCGGTGCCTAAGCGGATCTGTACGGACCTATACGGACTTAGTACGGCTGCCAATTAAACACAACCTGTCTATTTTCAACCCCTGATAGCTGAACAACCTGATCTCAAGAATATATGATTCTAATACAGAGGA
Organism: Torreya grandis; assembly: GCA_037957365.1. Taxonomy (NCBI): domain Eukaryota; kingdom Viridiplantae; phylum Streptophyta; class Pinopsida; order Cupressales; family Taxaceae; genus Torreya; species Torreya grandis. Next base: position 2,851,033 of record JARHVA010000460.1, read on the forward strand.
TCTATATCTGTATAACTTATTGGATCAAAAACTAAATAAAGAAATACCTGAAATACTATGATAACTTCTGTGTGAAGCTATCTCTCAAATCTGTATACCTCTGTGATAACTTCTGTATGAAGCTATCTCTCAATTTGGCAATAAATCAGTTGATATCTCACAGCCTCTAAATCACACACAATGAAGAGTTGACGTTCTCCACTGCAATGGAATCCTAGAACCCTTGGCTTAGTCTTCACAAAAGAATTCTTCAATATCCAAAATCAATAATCATATGCATAATCAATAATGGCCTCCATGAGAAACCCTTATACCCTCAAAAAGATGTGCTTGCCCTAATTAGGGTTTCTTAAATTAGAATTAGGGTTTCTAATTAAAAATAGGCTAAATAATTAATATTTGATTAAATTAATCAAATATTAATATCTCCCTCACTACATGTCGGATCCTCGAACCGTTCGAAGCTGGTGAACCAGGGAGTGATTCCGCACATGACCATACCAAAATAAAGGCGCTCTGCCGCATGTCAAATATCCCTAAATAATAGGAGCTCAGGCCAAATGTGTCTGAAATAACCTAAATGAAAGCCAACTATAGGAATTCTGCAAATCGAAGCCAAGCCAATCTCCATCATGACCCTCTATCCATCCTATTAGCCTACGAAGGTCGCATAATAGGCTAATCATCAAGTCTGTCAATGTCCACAAAAAAGGGGACATGACATATTCTTATTAGTATGAGTATTAATATGGAAAGAGGGAGAAAAACCTCAAAAATGATAGAGGTTAAGTGATAAGAGAAAGCAAGAATGGAGGAATTGTATGCATACTATGTTAAGAATCCAAAGTATGAATGTATTTGAGAATGTTAGATTGATTTATTGTGAATTTAGATAGATTGATAGATTGATTTATTTTTATACATGATTTTATGGATTTATTCGATCATTTTTTAGTTATCATGATGGCATCCTACCACACAATCCCAAGAAAGAGAATTATGTGTTTCTCAGTTCAAGAATATGACAATCCAGGAGTTGATAAGATTGCTAAGCTTTAGTGAAATTTGTATAAGGCGTATTAAAGAGTATAAAATCTTTACCTATGTTTCTAATTCATTTATGTATCCATATATCTTCTAGAAGTAGAAGACACAAGGTTACTTTCACATATAGTCAAGCAAAGGCACTCAGAACTCTATATTTTTGGTTGTTGAGAACTTATTAAGGTGGATTATGTAAAACCAACTATTGGAAAATCTAAGGGAAGTTTAAAAATACATCATACAAGTATTATAAGTGAGATAAATTATCTATAAATTAGTTGAGGCCATTTTGATATCTCTCGGCCTTATTCAGTCCTAGTGTACACCCAAATTTCTTGAAAACCTATTTTTTGGAGACATTTCGTGATTGTTTATGACTAAATCATCTTTGAAGAATTTTAGGGAAGTGTGGACAGACCTCATTTAGGTCTCATAATTTATTGGAGTGATCTCAAAATCAAAATATCTAATTTTCTAGCCTCTCAGCCTTGCACAAGTCTGCCTAAACTAAATCTAGGGATTTAAAATTGAAATTGATAAATATTTTGTTCCAACCCTTACAAATATCTTGAAAACTTGGAATCTGGTGTAACTTATCAATTTATTGCATATCATTAAGGTTTTGGAGTGGTAAAATAACGTATTGTATGGTTTTCCTGACTGTGTCATTATACTAAACCTAATGATGCCTAATTGGCAAAAAGGTGAGTTGAGTTAGTTGGGTTGCATGGAGAGTTGGATCATAATACTTAGCATGGAATTGAATAAGGCTAATGTGTACTTGAAAATGTCTTTTTTCTGATCAAAAACATTATTGCTTGTCCATACCTGCTAGGTTTATATGAACATAGGGTTACAAGAAAGCTAAGTTTAAAGAGAGAAGGAATGGTTGATTGAAAGTACAATCTTAGAGACTGTGTTACTTGATTAGATGTATGAATGGGATGTAAATGAGTAGGTAGATGGCCATATGAGCCTTGGTGTGAATATTAGATTCATTTTAGCATACATTAAGTTGTTAGGCCTATGAGTCTACAGAAGAAGATAGTCAAAGAATGAAGTAAGGACAAGAGTGAGAACATGAAAGTATTGTATGAAATGAAGAGGTTGATGTTAATAAGGGAAGAGTGCAGAGATGATGTAAGTGTGAGGTGTCTTGGAAGAAGTGAATATTAATATGCATGATAAGAGGATTATGAGCCTAGTAGAGACAAATTGATCAAAGGTATAGGAGCAGAGCTAGATCATTACATAAAGTAACTAAATCTTGTTTCATATATATCAAATTGGTATTTTTGAATAGGGATCTACATTAGATTGGTATCAGAGTGAGAAGATTCTACTGGAAAATAAAATAGACTAGAGTTAAAGCAAAAAAGGTACATTTTGTTTGATAATTTATTATTGTGTTTATGAGAAATTTTAAGTTGTGAAGAGCATTTTTAAGTTGAACTAAGGTGTAGGTATGACCCATTGAGGTCAGCATGAAGAATAATATTAGTGAGAAAAATAAGCTAGAGCCCCTAAGTCCAAAGTGAAGGACTTGAAGACTAGGCAAGAAGAGCCTAAGAGGAGATAGTGAGAAAAGAGCATAGAAGCTCAAAATATAAGACAATAGAAGTTGTGTTGGTAGTGCCCTAAAACCATTAAGGTTTGAAGAAGGTGAAGACATATATTTTAATTCAAGTACAATCTCAAGAAGAAAGAGACTCCAAGTGAGGTCCTAGGGAGAAAGTAGACAAACTTACTAAAAGAGATAGGTCCAAATGAGGCCTAAAGAGTGAATAGGAAAAGAAGATGAAGATAGAAAAGGAAAATAAAAGACAGTGTATGATTGAGACAAAGTACCACAAAGAGAAGATGGTGAAAGAATACACCAAAAGAGAAGAGATGGATATAGAATAAGAGGTGAAAGAGATAATAAAAGAGTTGGGGTAAAGCTTAGAGAAGACAATGCGCATGATGGAGCACATGCATGAAGAAGAATACTAGTGGTATGGCTAGTCCTTGAGAAATAAGATTAAGTGGCCTATAAGGCTACTCACAAAGAGACAAATGAGAATTACCAAGTAAAATAATGAAAAGGAAAATAAGTTAATTTGCAAATAGATAGAGAGATAAATGAATAAATTCATGTAGAATAAAGAAAATTTTGAAGATAAAGAATGTATAATGATGGGACAAAGAAAAGAATAAAGTGAAGTACTTGGACAAAGAGTACTTGATGAGGCTACAAGGCTTTAATTATTTATTTATAATGATAATTCTGAGTGTATGTATGCAAGTGTAAAAGCTGAGTTGCAGGATGAAAGAGTGTCAACCTTGACATATAATGAAGATAAAGATCATAAGCAGGCCATGGACAAAGTCGTGAATGAAAATAATGAAGGAAAGAATAAGATATGGACACATAAGATGCAAGAGGCTAAGATGGATCTATGTAAGCTCTTAAAACAAAGTGAGAGGAAGAATGGAGTTGTCACATTAGAGCAAGAGTCAGCATTACAAGCTATCACAAATAAGAATGTTAACGAGAAGGATACATTGCTCAAATAAGTAGCAAAAGTGAATGAATTTACTGGTTGTACAGTTAAATAAAATCAAAAATATTTAATAAATGAAGACTAAAGTGATGATTTGGTCTTATATGAATACCATAGAGATAAGAGTGAACGACAAAGCAATAAAATGGGTGGAAATAATCAAACCATCATGGACAACATGGTTATGAAGACAAAGATTAATAGTTGGCATGAACAACTAGTTTTCAGTATGAGGATGAAGTTGAATAAGTTATCAATCAAGGGAGAAGCCAAGAAGAACAATGAATTACTCAAAGAGACAAGTAAAATTCAAAAACAAGAGGTGATAAGCATTCAAGAGGCTAATGATATAGGTTTACAAGTACAAGAAAAGGATGTACTTCATGATCAAAATGAGAAAAAGTGAGAAGAGACACAAGAGTTCTTGTCTAAACAAAGAGAAAAGGGAGACAAATTCAGCCCAAGAGAGAACCATAAGGAGGAGCAAACCAAATCAGTATTGGAGGTGAACAAGATTATAACACAACAAAAGAGCAACAAAGAGTTGCAAATGAACAAAGAAGATGAACAAATCCAATTACAACCAAGAAAATATGATGATGTGGACCCACAAATTGAAGATAATCAAGCACTTGAAAAATAAATCAAATTTGTAGCTGAAGTGGAGAATAAAAAAGAGGTAAAGACTAATTTTTTGTTGTTCTTGGGTGATAAAGATTACCATTGGGATGCCCAAGAGCATTTGAAGTTAATACCAGTATTGTGGAAAGTAAATGAGGAGAAAGCAAATGAAAGAAAGATAGTGAGAACATGTAGACATGAAGGTTTGCAAGCATTAGCAGAGTTTTGGGCCATAGATAGGCCATATGATAGAGGTAAAGAGAAAGAAACTAATTCACAATAGGTGCAAATTGTTACAAGTAAACCATGGAAGAAGGAGGCATGACTATGTTCAATAAAGACAACTCAAAGTAATTGGATGTGACACAAATATAGTGGAAGCATGGAGGAGCATATGAGAGAATGAAGAGTTACAAAACCATAGAGGGAGAAGATACAAGAAGCAAGGGAGTATAAAAGCTCATGATTAAGCAAAGCATAGAGAAAAATAATCAAGATGGTAATTTTATTAAAAAAAATGCATGTTTGGAGGAGGACTATACCAATTCAAAGAGAGCATAAGAACATGTTGGTATTAAGAGAGCAAAGGGAGGGTAATTATAGCCTAAAAAATAGTCTAAGTGATGTGTCAAGAGATAAATAAATACAATCAAAGAACCATAAGAAATTGAGTTAGTGAACAAACGTGTGAAGAAAAATCAAGGCAAGAGATTAATCTGTGTGAATAATAATGTTGCAACTGAGTTATGGAAAGGTTTGCTTGGTAAAAGTAATAAGAAAGGATCTCAAGAGGTTTTATGTTATGATGACTCTGATTTGAGAAAGAAGGTGACTTTGCAAAAGGAACAATGAGGTGATAAGAAGACTCACCTTGAGAAAGAAGACTCATCATCAAAAAGAAGCCAAAGAAGATGCCAAGGAGAACATGATAAGGATGAAAGAAGAATCGGTTTATCAACATACATTATAGCATGAATATGGAGGAGAAAGCATAGCTAGAAAGACACATCAACATGAGATGCGTGAACAAACCATGCCAACTGTGAAAGAAGAAAACTATGGAGTAAAAATAGGAGTGGAGAACCAAAACAAACCATTTGAACCAGAATATGAAGAAGAAATATCAGTGATGGGGGAAATAGAAGATGCAAAGAACAAAGAATGGCAGAGAATCATATACGTCATGGAGTTAGAAGATGAGTGGGAAAGAAAGAAAGATAATATAAGAGGCAAAGACAAAAGAATTATTTGAAAAGAGATGAAACTAAGAAGATTAGCAACATGAATAACTAAAAACATCAGAGGAGGAGAAATTGGAAAGCAAAGAGAACGTTGGATCACTTACATTTGAGCTAGAGCTCAAATTTTCCAACCTATGTAGTATGATGCAGGGGTATCACAAGGAAGCATAGGTGAAAGTATGTTTGAGTGTTTAATTTTGTCATTTTTGGTTTTGTATGGGTGTAAGGGGTGTTTTAGAGTTCCTATAAATTTTTTGAGTCCTTGAGAGTCATTGGAGTGTGTGCTTTTAGACCATTATGTTTCCCACCAAAAGTCTATTTTTTGAAAATTTAAATTATCAATCAGCCTTTTGAGTGAGTTTAGGGGTATTTAATGAAAATTAACTAATGTTTTATGTTTAAAATGTATCCTAGATGATCCTAGTGGGTGTCTCCATGTTCATAATATGAAAAACAAGAAAGTAAGCTCAAAATAGTAAACTCATAACCACCTTGCAATGTGTGGTTAATGCCAAGGAGTTTGATTTTACATGTTTGATATAATAAGAGGAATGAAATGTCTGAGAGAATTTAATATTCTTAGTATTATGAGTATTAGTAGGGAAATAGGGATAAACCCCTCAAAAATGATAGCATTTAATTGATAAGAGAAAGCAAGAATGGAGGAACTCTGCCCCCTATGTAAAAATTATGTGCATATTATGTTATAAATCAAAAGTATGAATGTATTTGAGAATGTTAGATTTATTTATTCTAAACGTAAATGTTATTATCCTATTATTATACATGCTTTTATGGATTTATTTTTATCATTGTTTAATTATCATGATGGAATCTTACCACAGTCCCAAGAAAGAGAATTGTGTGTTTCTCAGTTCAAGAATAGGACTATCCAAGTGTTGATAAGATTGGTAAGCTTTGGTGAAATTTGTATAAGGTTTATTTAAGAGTATAAAATATTTACCTATGTTTTAAATTCGTTTAGGGATCCAAATATCCTTTATAAATAGAAGACACAAGGTCACTTTCACATACAGTCAAGCAAAGGCATTTAGAACTCTGTATTTTTGGTTGTTGAGAACTTATTGAGGTGGATTATGTAAAACCAACTATTGGAAAAGCTGAAGGAAGTTTAAAAAAAGATAATCCAAGTATTAAAAGTGATATCAATTTTATATAAATCATTTGAGGCCATTTTTATATCTCTTATCCTTATGCAATCCTACTGTACACCCAAATTTCTTGAAATCTTATCTTTTGGAGACATCTCATCATTGTTTATGACTAAATCATCTTTGAAAAAGTTTAGGTAAATGTTGAAAGACCTCATGAAGGTCTTGGAATTTATTGGAGTGATATCAAACTCAAAATATCTTATTTTCTAGCCTTTCGACCTTACACAAGCTTGCCTAAAACTAAACCTAGGGTTTCAAAATTACAACTGATATATCTTTTGTTTTAACCCTTAAAATTTCATTAAATTTTGGAATATAGTGTAACTTATCAAGTTCTTGAAGATAAATAAGGTTTTGGAGTGTTACAAGACCGTATTATATGGTTTTCTTGATTATATCATTATACTAGACCAAAAGAGGCCTAATTGGCAAAAATGTGAGTTGAGTTAATTAGGTCACATGGAGGATTGAATCATAAAACTTGGCATAGAGTTTAATAAGGATAATGGGTACTGTTCGGTTGTGGAGCTAAAAGCTTCACTTGAATACAAACATGGAGGAGGTTGCTGAGTGTCACAGTCGCCGACGTTAGCAGGCCAACCGATGTCGGTCAGAGGTCGACAGAAAGCAATCGACATCGATCAGGAGTCGACCGACGTCGGTCACCTCCAGATAGACAGGGACCAACGTCGGTCACCTATGCGATTCCAAAATTGCTTGTTGATAGACAGTTAGTTTGTTGAACCGGTTGTTTGCATATTAAAGACTAATTCGAGTCTTGAGCCGCTTGTCTAATTATTGTATGCATGGGATCTATATAATAGACTCATGGGTTGTATTGTAAAGGGTAGAACTAGAAGAGTTCTTCCATTGGTGGAATCACAGGGGTTCTTCTAGGTATGTAAAATTAGGTTTGATCTACAAGTTATTTCAAGATCAGGGAGGAGATCTACATGGGTAAGTAAGATCAGGTTGATCTGCAGGGGTGTGTGTGTGTGAGGTTAAAGGTAGATCTGTGGGGTAGCAAGATCAAAGGTGACAGCAACACATCAAAGAGCAAGATTAGGTGAGATCTACTTGGAGTACCAGTTTGTACTCGGTTGTACTGGCAGTATTGATAATGACTGGTTGAGGTGAACAACAGCTTTGTGTTAGCCGTTTGTTGTGACCTGTATTGAGAGAAGATAACTCTTGAGGGAAGATTACTGGTATGCCCACGAAGTGGATGAAAGAGTGTGATCTCTTTGTTGTAATTTCCTTTTGGAATGAGTTGAATACAATTGTGTGTTGCCTCTCATATTCTGTGTTATTTCTGATTTCTAGTTACTTGTGACTTCTGGTTAATTCTGCATATTTAGTTGCTTGTACATAGTAATCAATTATGCTCCTAGGTCCTATCAATTGGTATCAGAGCTAAGGTTATAGGGAGTATATTTGTGTTTGATTACAGGTCACTCTCAGGGGTTTCTGATTGAGTGGGAGTATAACAATGGCAGAAGAAAGTAAGCTGAGAATGGAGAAATTCAGACACAGGCGTAGCACCACAGGGTGTGTGGTGGTTGGTCTTCAGGATTGATATTGAAGAGGGATAAAATCCATGATACAAATTAGACAATGTACTGGTACAGGTACAAGTGCAACTGTTTATCTCCAAGTGGGAGATTGTTAGGTTATGGAGCTAAAAGCTTCACCTAGATGCAAACATGGAGGAGGTTGCTGAGTGTCACAGTCGCCGATGTCGACAGGCCAATCGACATCGGTCAAAGGTCGACAGAAAGCAACTAACATCAGTCAGGAGTCAGTCGATGTTGGTCACCTCCAGATGGATAAGGACCGATGTCGGTCGCCTATGCGGTTCTAGAACTGCTTGTTGACGGACAGGTAGTTTGTTGAACCGGTTGTTTGCATGTTAAAGACTAATTTGAGTCTTAAGCCGCTTGTCTAATTATTGTATGCATGGGATCTATATAATAGACTCATGGGCTGTATTGTAAAGGGTAGAACTAGAAGAGTTCTTCCATTGGTGGAATCACAGGGGTTCTTCTAGGTATGTAAGATTAGGTTTGATCTGCAGGTTGTTGCAAGATCAGGGAGGAGATCTACATGGGTAAGTAAGATCAGGTTGATCTACAGGGGTGTGTGTGCGTGAGGTCAAAGGTAGATCTGCGAGGTATCAAGATGAAAGGTGACAGCAACACATCAAGGAGCAAGATCAGATGAGATCTACTTGGAGTACCAATTCATACTCGGTTGTATTGGCAGTATTGATACTGACTGGTTGAGGTGAACAACAGCTTTGTGTTAGTCGTTTGTTTGACCTGTATTGAGAGAAGATAACTCTTGAGGGAAGATTATTGGTATGCCCACAAAGTGGATGAAAGAGTGTGATCTCTTTGTTGTAATTTCCTTCTTGAATGAGTTGAATACAATTGTGTGTTGCCTCTCATATTCTGTGTTATTTCTGATTTCTAGTTACTTGTTACTTTTGGTTAATTCTGCATATTTAGTTGCTTGTACATGGTAATCAATTATGCTCCTAAGTCCTATCAGGTACTTGAAAATTTATTTTATCTAATTAGAAACTTTATTTCTTGTTTGTATCTGCTAGGTTTATATGAACAAAGGACTACAAGAAAGCTAAGTTTAAAGAGAGAAGGAATGGTTGATTGAAGGTAAAATCTTATAGGCCATGTTATTTGATTGGATGTATGAAGGGGATGTAAATGAGTAGGTATATGGAAATATGAGCCTTAGTGTGAAGGTTGAAGTAATTTTAGTATACATTAAGTTGTTAAGCCTATGAGTCTACATAAGAAGATAGTCAAATAATGAAGTAAGGACAAGAGCGAGAACATGAAAGTAGTGTATGAAATGAAGAGGTTGATGTTAAGAAGGGAATAGTGCAGAGATAATGGAAGTGTGAGATTTCTTGGAAGAAGTGAAGATTATTATGCATGATAAGAGGGTTATGAGCCTAGTAAAGACAAATTGATCAAAGGTATAGGAGTAGAGCTAGATCATTGCATAAAGTAAGTATATATTGTTTCATATATATCAAATTGGTATTATTAAATAGGGATCTACATCAATTTATAAAAATGAATTAGGTTAAAACATATTGGTGAACCTATACACATATCGAACATTATAAAACCTTAGGTTCCCCTTTAGGGTTTCATCCTTCCAATGTTTCATATTTTTTATCGTAGGGTTTTAAATTTCATTTCTAATTTCCATACACAAAAATATGTTTCAAATTTTTTTGTCCTAGGATTTCAAATCTGATTTTTTATTCCATACACATACAAAAAAATCATCGTTGGCCTTAGCCTTCTTCATACTTGCATGATCTCATCGTATGCCATATAATAAGTTTAGTGTCCTTGTCCCTCTAAGATGCAATGCTAGATTAGTGGGACCCATAAAGAACATGATAAAATTATTTCTACTTCATTAAAAATGGATACAATGAATGTTTCTTTTTCTTTTGATGATGTAATTATTCTTAAACATGTGCAAATAGATGATTATGTTTATATGCTTCCATTAGAACATGACAATCAAGATAATCAAAATGAACATAATAATTAAGATGTGGTCTAGCTTAGCACAACCTGCCATTTATCAAGAGCACCACATTATCATCTGATGTGGTTCATTATGAATCCTCTAATTTTAGATGCACTTATGCAATGCATTTCTTACCTTATGTCTTTTTCCCTACTCTATTAGATGTTGCTTTGGTGTGAAGTTATCCTTGTTGTATGTCTTTATATTTATCAAGGATGTGGGGAACCTCAACATCCATACCCTTATCTATTACCAGCTTGACTCAGGGGTTCAGAATGTAGTCATGTTTAGGGGGTCCAATGAAGGATAACCTTAGATCACACATCCCATAGATTTAACACAACAAATAGATTGACTTTCATTCATGTACACAGAAACAATATGATAAACTGAAATAACAATGCTCTTTATTTATTCAAATGAGGAATTACAATTTTCTTGCATGCTACAGACTAATTTTAGACTTTCATAATTACTATGTTCTTAACATGAGATTCATTACAAACTTTCACACTCTTAGATATATGACTTGCATAAATCTCTAGTTGAATCGATCTAGGTCCTCTCTTTCTCTAAAAGACTCTAAATACTTCCAAGAACTGCCAATGAACTAATTTTCCAAGAACTCCCAAGGAATCTCCCCATAATAACTTACTTTCACAGTTGTATGGATATGTTTATATATAAAAATGATACACCTACTTAAATTAATGTTCTCAACCACCCACTAATTCCATAGTCATTAAATACAAGTAATACATCACCAAGAGACATGATCATTAAATGATTGTAACACATTAATATGAATCACCATTATTAAATTTCCAATACATTCCCAATGTTCATAACATATCATAGGTTCCATAACATGTCACCAAGACTCATCATAAATTCCATTATTTCTTGAGCAGGTTATATCCTATTGGAAATCAGCCATGCACAAGTTTCGAACAAATTTTATTCACAAAAAGAAATCATAACCCAGTGCCAAAAAATAATTTTATACATAAACTCAAAATTATTTCAATGTTCTTCCTATAAAATTATGAGTCACCATGATGCATGTGGCATATTTTTAATTTTCTGGCCAAATAATGATAGTGCACTAAGATTTGCTTTGATAGATGTTTTTAGGATGATGATAATAATGTCCCTAAAAAATCTCATGTTATAGCAAGCCCTATAGTTCCACTACATTTATTTTCCATTTTCCTAAAAAAACTTGTAATAGCATGGTCATATTTGCATTTCAATTCTTCCAAAAAAAATTAAAGTTACTACAAGCTTTGTAGCTCAAACACAGTGATGCATAATTCTAGCTCATATTTTTAGGTGTTTCACTAGTCTAAGGATCCAATAATTACTGTAGAACTATAAAAGTGATCCAAAAATACCACAAACTTTTTAACATCAAATATCTTCAATCTTATTTATTTTTATCCATCCTATTCATATTTTTGGTTGATACAAGATTGCATGAGGCTTAGATGTTCCTGCATCATATACCTAGGGTAAGAATTTTGTAACTATTATGATTACAAACTTAGGCTGGATGGTATAACCATCATTTTGAATCAAATCATAAGCCACAATGTTTCTTTCCACCATGTGAGATACCTCAAAATATTTCCATTCAATTTTTCCTTTCTTAATAACAATAGTGTTTCCACAGTCTATTTCAAATGTGATAAGAATTATTTCTGGTTATAACTATGTAATAGCTTTTGGATTGATGTTTCAGGTCACACTCTATGAACCATTATCAAGATGAGAATAGAATCCATCCAAACACTAAACCATAAGTTGTTCTTATCCACTCAACTTTAATCAACCTTTTCCTTCTCTTTCCCACTACTTGTACACAATCTATCCACTTCTCCAATTATATTATTCTCACCCTTTCCTTCCTATCATGGTACTTGACCCACCTCTATCCATCCACCTCCACTAAGTTGTCTTCATGTTTTTTTTTCCAATATTATATAGGTTTATACCTACTGTAACCTGACCTCCTCCACCAAAATCCATTATGGCTTTGCTCAGCATTTATCCAATATGTTATTGGACTCTCAAACCAATTGTCTTCAGGTGATTACAACTCTCCCTATTTCTCATTAGCTACCAACTTTACTCCTATTTCCATATTCATATTTTAGGATTAAAATTTTTTTTCCCTAACCTTCAATGTTATCCCTATAAAATTCTTCATGTCATTTTCTTCCACCACCCTTATTACAGTATCAAACAATTTCAATATCTATGTCAAAACAAAATCTTTCTCTGTTGTATATACCTTTAATATGTCTTCAAATAAATTTTATACTTTGATCTATAATTTTGATACCGGTAACATATTTCTACCTCCTTCATCAATTGATGCATTTTTATGATGTTCTTCCTCTAATGAAACATTTTTAGTAATCTCATTATTCTCTACACATGTTTTGGCTAGTAAAAACATCAATTGCTTTATCTCACCCTTTTCTTATATGTCATATATGTGACACTCTTCATTTTTCCTTATCCAAATTCTCTTTTAATCAACTTCTTCATCTTAAAATTGAAATGCATAATTACCTGTATAATGTTTCTCATGTATTTTATTTTGTGGCTTTAATCCCAGCTTTAAATAATGCTACCACTTTGAATTCAACATCCTCTATTTCTGCCACTTCAATCTGTATAATGACTTCAAAAATGTCATCCCCTACTTCACTCTCTACATTATCATTTGTGTTCCAACTACAATCTATATCTGAATCTATATTTGTATCTGTATTTGTATTTGTATCTATATTTGTACATGTATTTGTATATGTATCTAAGCATTTAAACATCCAATCAATCAACTTTATCACTTCTAAAATTAATAGGAAGTCTTATTCTTCTCCTTGGTGAAAAATGGGATCTCCAAAAATTACCATTGTAGCCAACACATTTACATTGCACATGTTTCTCATCTTCTAAAAATGGAAGATCTTATTCATGTACATCCTCATCATATTCACTCACTTTCACATCTTCTACTTCCATGTTTGTCTTTAAAAATACATGACTTTGGTGGCTCATGACTCAACTATCTTCCTCCTTAACTATCTACAATGTACCTTCAAATAACCATCCACCTCTATTAATAGGTGGTCTCTACTATCAATTTCACTTTTCATAAGAGCTTCAAATAATTCTTGTCTCTCTGCAACATATTCATTCCATATGAATTAAACTATCTCATTTTATCCATTTTTTAATTCCTTTCACATTTTTATCTCTCTTTCCTCTATTAAACATGTATTAACACACTCAAAAACATGTATTAAATTAGAATTTTGGTACACAAGAGTCCCTTGATGCACTCCTTCCAATTGTGACTCTATTGCATCCTTCTTCATTTTATCACAGTGATTAACTGATATAAAATTCATTTGTTCATCTAATCCTCTTCTTATTTTCTTTCCTTTATCCCTATGTTAATCATTTCTCCTTTAATTCATCTCTTTTAGCATTAAATGTAACTCATGTGCAACTAGCATTACATTAGATCCTTCTCCTCATTCTCACATTCTTTTATTTTATTTTTTTATTTTCTCTTCAATTGTTCACAAATTTCTGTAAGTGTAAGAGCTTGTGCTTCCTTCTTCATCTTTTTTTCATTTATTTGCCTTTCAAAAGAGATTTGTATTCCTTGTTGTTGTTTCTATAATCAACTTCTTTGTCTTTAGATTTATCCCATTCAATGAGGATACACTATGTTCCTTCACACTTGGCTTAATATACTTCAAGATTTAGTTGACCATGATCCAAGTAATTTATTTTCATCCCTTATTCTATGCTTTCAATGAGACATACTTTTGTTTCACCATTATTACTACCATTTTCTTTAGCTTCATCTTCTTCAGTGAAGATGTCTTCTTTCCCATATACTAAAGATGCCAAGAAAGCATCTTCAATTTATTTTTCCTTTTCAGGTATGTGATCCTCTTGGACCATTATTTTATCATTGCCAAATCCTATGTGTTATCTTTATTTATTACTAAGGCTTGTTCAAACCTTCTTGACTCAATCTTTTCCTCAAAACAAATCTAGATTGCTTTCTTAGCAAATCCATTCTCTTTAACTTCACAATTTATATTCTTCTCACTTTAATATTTGTTTATTCACTCTTAACGCACTATTACAATCCTATGCAGGTTATCCAATTTTATCAATAATTGGTCTTATTACCACCCAATAAAATGAAAAACACAACACTTTGGATCTTTTCTTGTACTGCTTACAAACCTACATAGGCCTCACCAATTTCATGCATATGGATCTATTATTGAACCGTAGATTTCATCATTTGCATACCTCTAAATATGTTGTTGCACCTATTGTAAATATACACAGATATCTTCTTCAAATTATATCTTCTTTCTTTCTTTATTGTTCTCTTCCCACCTACTAAAAATGGAGAACACTTATATGCACCATATGCCCACTATACATTCAATGGAGGATGCATTTGTATTCCTCTCTCTGGGAGAATAAATCACATAATCTTGTACCTCATCTAATGTAATTTATATATGTCTTCTACCCACTTTCATTTTTTGTGGAAGACAATTTAGTACATTAACACCTTCTACCTAACCCTCATTCTATGTTGGAAGATGTCATTACACAATATCAATCTCTTACTTTTTTTTCTAATCACACTTCCTCTTGTGAAAAATAAACTCTTCAAAATATCTCAACTTCATCTGTATTCCAATTCTTTCCTCAAATCAAAGAGAAACCTCTACATCTTCTATCAAACAATCTCATTAGAAGATATTTGCACTTACTTTCTTCCCACACTCACAAATATAGAAAGCAAAAATCACTAATAAGGAATATAACCTTGCCTTGATACCAAATAATGTATTCTCAAGTAGAGGGTCTAATCAAGGACAACCTTAAACCACTCATACCACAAACATAACACAACAGAATAACTAAATTGTAGTCATGCCCACATAAATAATATGATAAATTGAAACAACAATGTTCTTTATTGATTCAAAAGAGGAATCACAATTTTCATACATGTTAAAATTTAGCTATAGACTTTCAAAGTTACCGTAGTCTCAATAATAGATATGTTACAACCTTTCATACTCTCAGATCTATGACTTGCGTAAATCTCTACCTAAAGTGATCTAGGTTATCTATTTATCTAAAAGACTTTAAAGACTTACAAGAACTACCAAGAAACTAACTCTCCAATAAATCCTAAGGACTTCCCCCTAAGGAAATTACTCTCACAATTGTAAGGATTATTTTATATGGATACATGATCTAACCTACTTACATTAATGCTCTCAACTACCTACTAACACTGCAATTGTTAAATACATGCAATACATCACCAAGAGACATAATCATTAAATGATTGTAACACATTACTATGCATCACCATTATTAAATTCCCAATACATTCCAAATGTTCATAACATATCACAGGTTTCATAACATGTCACCAAGACTCAACACAAATTCTAGGATTACTTAAACAAGTCACATCATGTTGGAAATCAACCATGCACAAGTTATGAACAAATAGTCTTTGCAGAGACAAACCATAACCTTGAGCCATAAAATAATTTTATATATGGACTCAAAATGATGTCAATTTTATTTCTATAAAATCATAAGTCACCATGATGCCATAGCATATTTTACATGTTCTAGCCAAACCATGATAGTGTGTTGAGATCTGCTTTAACAGATGGCTTTAGATTGATGATAAGAATGTCCTTAAAAAATCTCATGTTACCACAAGGTCTATAGCACCATTGTGTTGATTTTATATTTTCTCATAAATATATAATAGTGACGTCAAATTTGAATTGATAATTTTGTTCATTAGGTCATTTCTACGGTTCCTGTGAATTTTCAAGTTGCCACAAACTATGTAGCTCAAATGTGGCACTGATCTACAATTCTAGATCAATTTATAGGTGTTGCACTAGTTTGAGGATCTAAGAAATACTGCACATCTACACAAGTGATCTAATATTACCACAAAGCTTCTAACATCAAAGATCTACAATCCTACTTATTGTTATCCTTTATATTCATATTTTTTTGTTGATGCAATACTTCATGAGGTCCTGGATTCTCTTGTATCATGACAAATGATGAAGTCATGGTTAGGGTATCCAATGAAAAACAACCTTAGACCGTGAAACCCATAGATTTAACACAACAGATGGACTAACTTGCAATCCAACACATAAAAAAATATGATAAACTGAAATAAAAATGCTATTTATTGATCCAAATGAGAAATTAGGTATTGCATACATGCTAAAGATTGATTAGATTATTTCATAATTACCCCAATATCAACATGAGATGAATTGTAACCTTTCAAACTCTCAGATTATGAATTGCACAAATCTTTGCCTGAACTGATCTAGGTTCCCTCTTTCTCTATAGGACTCTAAAGACTTCCAAAAACTACCAAGGAACTAACTCTCCAAGAACTACCAAGGAATTCCCCCCTCAAGAAATTACTCTCATAGGTGTAGGGATGTGTTTATATAGATATATGATACACCTACTTACATTAATTGTCTCAACTATCCACTAAAGACACAATAATTAAATATATCTAATACATCACCTCACCAAGAGATACAATCATTAAATGATTGTAACACATTACTATCCATCAACATTTTCTTATTTCTAATACATTCCCAATTTTCATAACATATCACATGTTCCATAACATGTCACAGAGACTCATCATGAATTCTAGGATTACTTGAACATGTCACATCCTATTAGAAAACAGCCATGCACATGTTCTAAACAAATAGTCTTTGTGGAAACAAACTATAACCTTGCACCATAAACTAATTTTATAGATGGACTTAAAACTATTTCAATATGCTTCCTATAAAATGATGAGTCACTATGACACTTTTAGCATATTTTGAATTATCCGACAAAAACATGATATTGCACTTAGATCTACTTTCACTAATGGCTTTAGATCGATGATGATGATTTCCCTACAAAACTTCATGTTACCACAAGGCATATAGCTCTAATACATTGATTTTCTATTTTCTCACAAATATTTAATAGTGTTGTCAAATTTGAATTGATAAATGTGTTCCTTAGGTCATTTCCATACTTCTTACAAATTTTTAAGTTACTACAAGCTTTGTAGCTTAAATGCGGTGATGTATAATTCTAGATTAGGTTTTCAAGCGTTACACTGGTTTGAAGATCCAATAACTACTATAGACCTATAGAAATGATCCAAAATTATCACAAATCTTATAATATAAAATATTTTTAATCATACTTATTACAATCCATTATATTCATAATTTTAGTTGATGTAAGATTGCACGAGGTTCTAGATGCTTCTACATCAGTTCCTATGTGTGGCCTCTTATTCATGTTATGGTTTAAGCTCTTGTTGTGTTTGACATAAAATTTTTTTCTTATTCTTAGGTTTCAAGTCATATGAGATTTTGTATACAAACTTTCCCACTTTTTCTTGATTTGGTGATCGATAATGGTTGAGTCATCATCCAACAAGTTATCATCAAATTTCAATGTCATTCCTAGATGTTTGAGTAGTGCTCTTAGAATCTATATATCACTATCAATTTTCATGGCATTTATATTCTTATTCATTATGTTTGGTATTCTTTATACAATGCTTTCAAAATAATGCATAGAGAATCCATGTGGTAGCTTTAGCCATCTAGACATGTCTTTCTTAAGGCAAACCTTGGCAAGGGAATGGTGCCTCATCACGCCAAACTCTAAATAGTCATTAAATGCATCTTTAAAGGTTTTCATAATGTGTAAATCATTTCTAAAATTTAGAATCATGTTCTTTTCCCACCAATCCATTTTGATTTTATAGTTATTATTATGCACCTATGCAAAGATATCATGGTATCTTACGAGCAACTTACCCCAAATTGAATGCATACAAACTTGTGCATCGTATCCATCCAAAACATTGATTTCATCAATTACCACAAGAAATAAAATGGTGCATCATTTAAATGTATGAATTGCCTTGTGTGACCATTCTTTGCCCTCAATTATTAGTACCTTCTTGGTATTATTGTTTTTACTTGGGGTAATTATTTTTAGCTAGTCACTGTCGACTACCAATTATTAGCAATTGTCGATTAAAAACTCAACCTATTTTTTAATGTTCTCAGATAGTTCAGAATAATCTATTATTTTCCCAGTTATCACTAACCTTTGAATAGTTGTCTAGCAACATTTTTAAAAAACCAATCAAAAAAGATAAACATTTGTTATGCATGTGCTTTAAAGGGTCAATTGCATTTAACTTGCACATTTTCTAACAGTATTTAGTTTATTAAAAAATTATACAAGACTATGACAATGGGAAAGAAGCCTATGGTTCAAATGTTGAGACTAGAAAATTATAGTGATGGCTGGAACAGTTACAAAAATGAAGACATGTGGACACTCCATCAGTGCAGGCAGGTAGGTACTATAGCTGCAGCATAACTCTTATCTCATCATAGATTTATTTTTAAATGTTTATATCATCCCACCTACCAACTCCACACAAATTTTATATGACTAAGCAACCCTTATTTCCCAATCAAAAATATTCTCAATAGGGAATGCATATTTGTATTTTTTTATTTCAATAGCTTGATCACTATCTCCACTATTTTTTGGCGAGAGACAACTTAATGCCTTAACCTAACCAAGATAAATCTATGGTATTTCTTATGTAGTTTGGAGAAAATTTCAAGCATTTCATGACAAAATAGAACCTATGCTCATGTATATGCAAAATTATAAACCTCACTAATATTTTTAGGTTGTGCCAATGTTTGGTAGCTCAAACAACTATGAAACACTGATTTTTTCAAGCACTGTCTTAACATGTGCATTTGACTGCACTATTCCATCTATGCCTATTGACTCACTTGTCATGACACGACCCTTCATTAATTTAGTTTAATTTTGCATTGAACGGTAGTTATAGTCTTCCACCTTGCACTCACTCACCCTTGACTCCCAATCTTCTCCACATAAGAAATTCTCTGGATACTAAATCTTGTACTTCTTATTATGGTGCTTTTTAAATGAAATATGCACCAAATATCGAAGGCCCTAAAAAATTTTGTCTTTCTTTCTACTTGATGCCATAGTGGTTAGATTCTTCTTCAGCAAAAAATTTGGTTGAAAGTTACTTTGGCACACTCTTAGATAATTAATTATTTTCAAGCCCCTAATTTTGAAATGTTATTAAACTCTTACATTTGTAACCCTAATAATTCATCTTGACTTCAACATTTTTAACATGTTAATGGTGGTTGCTCCAACTCACAACCCTAATTTTATTCAATTCTATCTTTTTCTCACTTCCATTGCTTAAATTTTCCATGCAAGTAAGATGTAAGCTTTTCTAGATGATTTTTGGTTGTAAATACTTTAATTCATTTAAACGCATTGAATTTACTTGCCTATTTATTATATACATGTTTGATATGTGGTTTATGACTAAAAATTTATTCCAAAATGACTTTTGAAGGGAAATTTATAGCTCTCATCAGCATTTATATTATCTAACGATGTAATATGTACCATTAGATGTTATTGTAACCTTTGCATTAACTCTTGGTGATGTCATCCCTTGCATGACTTCCCCTTAGGAAATACCTACACCTTTCCCATCTTTCCTACATTTTTGGGCATAGTGTGTATCCTTTTTTATTTTCTCACTCATCTTGCAAACTTTATGTATCTTGATACTTGATCATTTCTACATGTGCTTCCATAAATATTCCTAAAGGTTTGAGCCTTTTTAACTTACCACCCCACACTAAATTTATGCATGGACTTGAAAAAAAATTGACATCATCTCTTCATATAAATCAAGTTATTATATATCAAATGAATACTGCTACAAAATGGACATCATGTTTTTAGACAATGCAAGATTACAAATTTAAATAGATAATATATGCTTATATTCATAGTTTTAAAAAATGTATCTCATGGATATAACACGATGATTAACTTTTTTAATTTAAATGACTAATAATGTCCAATACTTCTCTTTTCGATATTGAAAATAGATTGTTCTCATTTTTTTTATTTCAATTCATTCTTTGTTTTTGTAAGAATTTAATAGCATTTATGTGAATTAAGATTGACCTTGTATCCCTATGATATAAATTTTGCTTCATAGTTTAATATCAATATGCCCTCATATAGGAAATAGAATGGAAACAAATATCATCTCTTCAAACAAATATGTTATGATACATATGATAAATCCTACAATCAAGTTGACATCAACTTTCCATACAATGAAACATTTTAAATTCAATTAGGTTAAATAAATATCCATAATATTACTCCTTTTTATTAGAGATATAATCACTGGGGAGTGAATTAGTGAGCCTAAATAATCCAACTTCAATTTCAAAAGTTTTTAATCAATTACCATAAGCATTCATGAAGCATACACATCATTCATAGTAATGAGCAAGAGAGATAATGCAAGATCAATCACATAACACATGACATATGTGGGAAACCCTCTTGAGGGAAAAAACCCACTAGAACCTATAATTGGACTATTTTCCTATAGTAACAATAACCAATTTAGACCAGTTGTAACTGATCAAAGAACTAAAATCCCTTATTTAGTGAGACTACAATCCCAGAAGGTGTTACCACACCTGTCTAGCTGAGTTACAATAATAACTAGACCTTTAGCAAGTTTCACCTTTCAAAGAGGTTGCAAACCCCTTAGATGTTAATCTTCCAAAATAACATTTATGAACACATCCACCTTTGTATTGATGTCTACAACACCTGATGACGGACCTCTACTTATCACTCTTCACCTTCGCTCATACTTAATCTGCAAGAGCACTATTCTACCAATAAAATTATGACCTACAAGTCATAAAAATATTCCTCAATTTGTTATGCTCTTCAACATATCCACTGGGCACCCATCCTTTCCTTCACTTCACTACACTATGATCTCAAATGCACATACCACATATATGTCTCTCACAAGTCTAGAAACTATCACATTTGGTTTCATTATATATAGAGCATTCATGATCTAACAAGTTCACAAACATTTCATGTCAGCCACAACACATGCCTTCAACCTTAAGGCATATCTCACATCAAGACATGGCTCAAAACAATATTCATAGGTTGTCCATAGCATTTATGGGTCACCCTTAAGCAGCTACACATATTAAATAGGCCCTTGTAGCCCTTATAGGTCTCATAGAGACTTATTCACCCATTTAGAAATTCATCAAATAGAACAAGAACATAAGACCTTTTCCAAAAGCATGAACCCATTCCATATGATCTATAGGTCCCCCTTAAGTGCCAACAACCATCACAGTACCCTTCTGCATAAGTATAATTAGCTCAAACACTTACTTGTTCACACATTCACCATGAATGAACACACAGTCAACTTATTACTAAATATAGATTGATCACACCTCAAAAATTCACATAGATCATCCTCATATAGTCTAAAACACTCCCCAATAGCTAATTCAACATGACATATTGAAACAACATCAATACAAGCTCTAACATCCTTCTCATGTCACTTGCAGAACACATTCAAACACATAGTCAACTTTAGACCTTCATAACTTTGATTTTACACACTTTCAAATCTTCAAATCTATATTTCAAAATGCGCCTTAGATTTATCTATATATTTTATTTTTATACCATATACAAATTCTATCTATATCAAAAGATTTGGCCCAAAAACTAGACACTGGTCTTTCCTTTGCAAATTCAAATATTCAAATCACAATTAGACCTTGATCACTTTTCTTGCTGCTTAGATAAAATATGAATTTTCAATATTATTTGAATTAGATTTACCTTTATCTCTACTCAATGTTAAATATTGATCAATTATCCTCATCTCGATGCATCTTCACATCTTGGAATAAACACGCTTCGCCAATCCTTTTATAAGGAGCTTGATCTTTAACTTCGTTAACCAATAAACACTTTGACCCATTTGACTTACTACACATTTTAGATATAGATGTATGATTTTCCATGAACCGTTGGATCTTCATTTGGTCTTGATCTTTATCTTCGTACAAAATAGACTAAGTATGCGGACCATTGCTTATTTGCCTGGAAGGCCAACTTTGTACCTCCATATCTTTTGCTTTGCTCAAGCACATGTTCTAAAATTTGGACCATATGATCTCCTCACATAGGAGAATCTAACCATGTATTAATAATCTCCTAAAACCTTTTCATGTTTAAGATATAATTCCATTAAAATTCTCACTCATATTTCTTTTTACCATAGAGCCAACTATGTCAAGAACTAGTCTAGAAGGCCAAATTTGAACATTCATATATTTTATCATGCTTTATTGCTTGACCTAAAAGTTAGCGCAAATCAACTAGGCATAAAATTAAATAAACCCATATGATCATATTCTCCTGAAACATCCACATGTGTGAGATATACTACCATAAAAATGCTTACTCGAATCTTTTTTGCCTCATGCAAATTTGGCTAAGTATTGGAAAACAATGTCAAACTGCCTGAGAACCCAACTTTGAACATGCATATCTTTTAATGTGTTTCAACACTTAACCTAAAATTTAGTGAAAATCAACTAGTCATAACACTAAACAAATCCATATGATCACCTTCTTATGAAACATACACACATACATGATATTCCACTATCAAATTGCTTACTCGGCTCTTTCTTGCCTCATGCAAATTTGGCTAAGTATGGGAAAACAATGTCAAATTGCCTTAGAGCCCAACTTTGAACTTGCATATCTTTTATCATGCTTCATCTCTCAACTTGAGATTTTACACATAGAAGTTAGGGTTTAATGTGATCACAACCATATGACCAACTCCCCCTGATTGATCCACACATGGCAATGGTGACATTAGAAAACTGTCTACTCAAATTTTTTGCTACTGAACCCAAAAGGTCTAGATGAAAACTATGGACTACCAAATGAATTCCACTTATGCACACAAGTACTCAAAGCATTCTTGAATTTTTATATGACCCCTTTCACATGCTCAAATCACCATACTAATCCCTAAACATCTCTACCCATGTCAAAGATGAAGATCAACCAAGCCTCCTTTAAGCATACTTGGATAAGCACATTACACACTTTGTCATTATCACTTATACTAAAAATGCACTTCATCCACTCACCAGGACACCTCCATGACATCATTAAAAACTATCCAATAATATCCCCCTTTGTCATTTATGTCAAAAACCATCATATAGCAATATACAACTCACCTTCCTTCTCTCTTTAAGCACTCCACAATAGGAACTTTCTCCCCCTTTGACACAATGACAAAGTGGGCACCAACTAATCTTGAGGACCTAAAAATACTATCAATAAGAGAGGACCACCTTATAAATATGATACAAACTCCCCCTTACCTTGATCTTACCTTTTCTTGTCTTGACAACATCCTTTTATTCCATGCCAACACTCTTCTTCAACCAAGCACTGTAATCAATGATGAAAGAACACATAAATATGACTAGGTTTGATCAAATCATCGTACCAACCTTATTGAAATATCATATGTAGTAAATGTCACCACATTTTCAATATGACTAAAGCACTTCACATATACTTTCCCTTACATCATGCAAAGCTCCTCAAGCCATTCAAGATATCTTGAGTTAGTTCCCCCTAACTTTGTGCATACCACCTTGTACTTCTCAACCATGCATTGCAATCCAATAGAACTCACCTAGAAATGTCTGAGAGGGACTCCCCTTAATATTTACAAGCCATTGCACATCTTGATCATCTTTAGATCTCCATACACCATGAAGAACCACTATACATGTTTACTAACATCCTCTCTCAAGCCACTTGAAAAACACCCATTCAGACCCTATACTATAGCTCCTTCACAAACACCTAGAGAAAGCTCATAAAATTGTCATTCCCCCTTAAACAAATGCCTTCTATTGATTCACAGAGAAATAAATGACACCCAAGCTTTGTCTTAGATACTCAAATGTAGCTTTTGACAACGGTTTGGTCATAATATCTACAAGTTGCTCTTTTGTAGGCACATGCTCCAACTTAACACATTGATTAATCACTTGTTCTCTCAAGAAATTATATCTAATAGGAATATGTTTAGTTTTTTAGTGCATAAAAGATTCTTTGAGATATTAATTGCACTAGTATTGTCACAATAAATATGACAAGGTTCAATTTGTCTTACCTTATAATCCTCCAAAGTTTATTTCATCCACATGACTTGAGTGCAACAAGAGGTAGCTATTATATACTCAGCTTCTGCATTTGATAGAGACACTAATGCTTGCTTCTTTCTTAGCCAAGACAACAAGCATTCTCCCATAAATAAGACCCCACCACCGGTACTCCTCTTATCATCCACACATCCTGCCCAATCAACATCAGTATATGATTTCAAAGTGAATTCTTTACTCCTGGGATACCATAAGCCATAGTCTATGTTGCCTTTGAGATATCTCAAGATCCTTTTGACTCCTTTCAAATGAGATTATCTAGGGTCAGCTTGAAACCTTCCTATAAGACCAACTACTTGCATGATGTCAGGCTTAGAAGTAGTAGATTACAAAAGACTTCTAATAATGGATATATATAAAATTTGATCAACTTTTGGTGAGTTGTCTAGTTTACTTAACTTGCATCCTGTGATCATTGGAGTACCCATTGGTTTACACTCGATCATGTCAAACTTCCTTGCCATATCCTTGATGTCTTTATCTTGTGAAATGGATATCCCTGCATCAATTTGATTAATAAATAATCCTAAGAAAAAAGATAGTTCTCCCAACATTAACATTTCAAACTCAGTCTTCATAGTAACTGCAAATTCTCTACTCATTTTATCATTGTGAGATTCAAAAACTATGTCATCAACATATACAACAACTATCAATTGATGATTACCTTTTATCTTAATGTACAAATTACTATTAGCTACCCCCATTTTAAATCCTTGACTCAAAAGATACTTATCTATCATGTCATACTAAGCTTTAGGAGCTTGTTTAAGACCATATAGATCCTTCTTCAATTTACACATAAAATCTTGATTACTTGACATGAATTATCCTTCAGGTAACTCAATGTAGACTTCTTCTAAGTTTCCATTCAAGAATGCAGATTTCACATCCATTTGATATACCTTAAAACATTTGAAACATGTATATACCAAAATGAGTCTAATACCTTCCATTCTTGCCATAAGAGCAAAAGTCTCATTAAAATCTATACCTTCAACCTAAGCATATACTTTACACACCAATCTAGTCTTGTTCCTTGTGACTTATCCTTTCTCATTCATCTTTTTTTTGAAAACCCATTTGGTACCTATCACATTCTTATCTTTTGGCCTAGGAACTAAGTCCCATGTTTCATTCTTTTCTATTTGATAAATTTCTTCATCCATTGCATCATTCCAACTTTCATCTTTGCTAGCTTCCATAAATGATTTGGGTTCAATCATGGATAACAGAGCTGAGTATTGTTAATTTTGATTGATCAACACTCTCCTTCTAGTTTGCAACCTTGCATTAACATTTCCAATAACTTGAAAGATTGGATGATCTTTCTAAATTCTTCTAGATGGAGCTCTAGAGTCTTGTCTTTCTTCCTCCTCTTCATCTTCATCATTTGTTTGAATAGATAGTTTATCATTGTTTTCAATAGAATTCTAAATTGAATTGTATACCTAAAATTTTGGCTTCTTGACTCTACTTGTCTCATCTACCCTTACATTTGAACTTTCAAGGATTTTGTAAAGTCTCTTGTTGAAGCACCTATAGATAGTATTAATAGAAGAATAACTTAAGAAGATGCCCTTATCAAATCTTGAATCAAATTTGCCAAGATTCTCTTCATCTCTTTTGATGAAGCACCTGCTCCCAAACACTCTCAAATATTTGACATTAGTCACTCTATTCCTCCATAACTCATAAGGAGTATTATTATGATTTACTCTGATTTGACACCTGTTTAGGATGTAAGTAGAAGTGTTGGCTACCTCTTCCCAATATCCATTTGATAATTTTTCATCTTGAATCATGGTTCTAACCATCTCAACAATAGTCCTATTTTTCCTTTCAACCACACCATTCTATTGTGGTGTTCTAGTAGTAGAATATTATCTTTTTATCCCATGTTTTTCACAAAAATCATCGAACACATGAGACCAAAACTTGCCTCCTCTATTTGATCTCACACACTCGATCTTTGAACTTTTATAATTTTCCATAAGAGCTTTGAATGCCACAAATTTTGCAAAAGCTTCTAATTTTTATTTAAGAAAGAATATCCAAGTCATCCTAGTAAAATCATCAATGAGAAGCATGAAATAGCTATTACCTTGACTACTTTGAGTTCTCATAAGTCCACATAGATCAGTGTAGATCAAATCCAATGGCTCTGTAGTGGAGAATTCCTTGGTTTTGTATATTCTCTTAGTTTGCTTCCCATGAAGACATGCCCTACAAAGAGAATGGGGAATTATAGAAATCTTAGGCATATGCCTTACCAACCCATTTAAACTAATTTTTATCAAATTATCAAAATTTATATGTCTAATCCTTCTATGCCAAAGCCAACTTTCTTCCAATTGACTTATGAAGCACTCTTCATTTTTGGATTCATGGAATACATACATGTTTTTATCTATTTTATGAACATTTACAATTAATCTACCAAATTTTTCCATTCTTATTTCACATACATCATCATGAAATGTTACAACATTTCCTTGCTTACACATTTAGCTCACACTTAAAAGATTATGTTTCAAACCTTCTACATATAAGACATTCTCAGTCCTAGTATGACCATTGTCCAAACTCATAGTACCTTTGTGACTATGGTAGCAAAGTTCTTATCACCAAATCTAATTGCACCTAGGTTAGTCTTTTTGAGAGAGATAAACTTACTCTTGTCTCATGTCATATGATTTGATCATCTATTATCTATGAACCATATCTTTTTCTCATCTTCTTGAGTATGCAAGGTTGCTTGAACAAACAATGACTCTTCTTTTGGTGATCTGCTTGGATTTTACTTCCTTTCTTCTTTAGACTTAGTCTCCTTAAACCATTTGATAGTATCAATGACTTGTATATCCTTTTTCCAAAATGATATTTTATAGTTTTTAGCTATATGACCTTGTTGGTTACAATTTTATTATATGATATCCTTTCTGAGCTCTAGTGAGAGAGCGTAGACTCTAAATCTATGACCAAAATGATTGTAGGAGAAGCAATACCCATTGAACATTATTCATATTTGACCTCTCTTTTTCTTAATTATTACTAATCCATGAATTTTCATTTTTGACCCTTTTGGTGGAGATGAAATCCCTTTTGTCCTTAGATAGAGTACATCTGAGTAAGTCATGAGTTTACTTTCCAATGCTTCCATTCTTTGATTGAGATCTTTATTCAACAGGACCTACAGATTCTTGATTGTTGCCTCTAGATTTTGCACTTGTGTTTGCATACCATTAACTTTTGATAAAGCACATAATTTATTGTCTTGAAGACAATTCATAACCTATTTTTCAACCATTGTACCTTTGATCACCTTTAAGTGGTTAAACTTTACACGAAGGACCCGCTCTGATACCAATTATTAGAGGTATAATTACTGAGAGGGGGGAGGTGAATTAGTGAGCCCAAATAATCTATCTTTAATTTCAATCACTTTCAAGTTTTTAATCAATTACCATAATCATTCATGAAGCATACACATCATTCATAGAAATAAGTAAGAGAGACAATGCAAGATCAACCACATAACACATGACATATGTGGAAACCATCTTGGGGGAGAAAACCCATCAGAACCTACAATTGGACTACTGTCCTATACTAACAAGAATTAATGTATACCAACTACAACTAATCAAGGAACTAAAATCCCTTATTTAGTGAGACTACAATCCCGTAAGGTACTACCACACCTGTCTAGCTGAGCTGTAACAACAACTAGACCTTTAGCAAGTTTCACCTTGTAAGGAGGCTGAAACCCCCTTAGATGTTGAGCTACCACAACAAAACTTATGAACACATCCACATTTAGACTAATATCTACAACACTTGATGATGGACCTCTGCTTATCACTCTTCAACTTTGCTCATACTTAATCTATAAGATTATTATTCTGCCAACAGAATTATGACCTACAGGTCATACAAATAGTCCTTAATCTATTCTGCTCTTTAACATATCCACTAGGCACCCACCCTTTCCTTCACTTCACTATACTATGTTCTCAAATGTTCATACCACATATATGTCTCTCACAAGTCTAGAAACCATCACATTTGGTTTCACTATATATAGAGCATTCATGAACTAACAAGTTTACAAACTTTCCATGTCAGCCATAACACATAATTTAAACCTTAAGGCATCTTTCACATCAAAAAAATTCTCAAATAAATCTTCATAGGTTTTCCATATCATTTATGGGTCACCCTTAAGCAGCTACACCTATCAAATAGGCCCTTGTAGCCCTTATAGGTCTCATGGAGACCTATTCAGCTATTTAGCACTTCATTGAACAAAACAAGAACATGTGACCTTTTTCAAAAGCATAGACCCATTCCATATGATCTATAGTTCCCCTTTAAGTTCTGACAACCATCACAGTACCCTTATGCATAAGTATAATTAGCTCAAACACTTCTCTATTCACACAGTCAACTTCTTAAGCATTGTTCATACTAACGATAGATTTATAACACCTCCAAAATCCACACAAATCATCCTCATAGAGTATACAACACTCCCCAATATCTAATTAAACATGAGATATAGAAATAACATCAATACAAGCTTGAACATCCTTCTCAGGTCACTTGTAGAACATAGTCAAATTTGGACCTTCATAACTTTGACTGTACACACTTTCAAATCTTCAAATCTATATTTCTAGATGGTACTTGGAGTAATCTACATCTTTTCTTTTTATATCATGAGAAACTTCTATCTAGATAGAAAGATATGGCCCACAAACTAGACACCATTTTTTCCTTTGCAAATTCAAATATTCAAATGCAAATGGTCATAGTTAAATCTCAATCACTTTGCTCGTATCTCATGCTCATGTTGCTTAGATAAAACACACACTATTGATCTTCCTTGAAGTATCTCAACCTTTATCTCCACTCAATGTTAAACATCTATAACTTATCCTCATCTCACTACATCCTGACATCTTGGAATAAGCATGCTCTATCGATCCTTTTGTAAGGAGCTCGATCTTTAACTTCATTAACCAACGAACACTTTGAACCATTTGAATTATTGAAAAACATAGATCTAGATGTATGAACTCCCATGAACTATTGGATCTTCATTTGGTCATGATATTTATCTTCATGTAAAATAGACTAAGTATGGGGACCATTGATTATCTGCTTAGAAGGCCAACTTTACACCTCCATATCTTTTGCTTCACTAAAGAGCATGTTCTAAAGTTTAGATATTATGATCTCCTCACATAGGATAATCCAACCATGTATTAATTAGCTCCTGAAATCTTCTCATGTGTGAGATATATCTCCATTAAAATGCTTGCTCAAATTTCTTTTTACCACAGAGCCAACTATGTCAAGAACTAATCTGGAAGGCCAATTTTGAGCATACATATCTTTTATTGTGCTCCATCACCTGACCTAAAAGTTAATGCAAATCAACTAGGAACAAAACTAAACAAACCCATATGATCAACTTCTCCTGAAACATCCACACGTGTGAGATATGCCACCATCAAAATGTTTACTCAGCTCTTTCTTGCCTCGTGCAAATTTGGCTATGGGAAAATAATGTCAAACTGCCTGGGAGTCCAACTTTGCACATGCATATATTTTGATGCGCTTCAGTGCTTGACCTAAAAATTATCTCAAATCAACTAGGCAAAAAATTAAACAAACTCATATGATCATCTTCTTTATAAACTTCCACACATGTGAGATATGCCACCATCAAAATGCTTACTTAGCACTTTCTTGCCTCATGAAAATTTGGTTGAGTATGGAAAAACAATGTCGAACTCCCTGAGAGCCTGACTTTGCACTTACATATCTTTTGTCACACTTCATCACTAGACTTGACACTTTGTGCTTATAGACTAGGGACTAATATGATCACAACCATATGACTAACTCCCCATGACTCATCCACATGTGGAAATGGTGATGCTAGAAAACCACCTATTCAGATATTTTAATACTGAACCCAAAAGGTCTAGATGAAAATTGTGGACTACCAAATGAATTCCACTCATGCACACAAGTACTCAAAGCATTTTTAACTTCTGATAGAACCCCTTGCACATGCTCAAATCACCATACTAATCCTTGAACATCTATACTCATGTTAAAGCTGAAGATCAACCAAGCCTCCTTCAAGCATACTTGGATAAGCACATTGCACACTTTATCATTGTCACTTAGACTAACAAGTCACTTCATCCACTCACCATGACACCTCCATGACATCATTAAAAACTCTCCAACAGCTTTTGATTTTAAATGTATAATGTCAAAAATAATAAAAATAACAATACATTTCACAATTCAAGAGATTGTTCTCATTTATTTATTTTCAATCAATTTTTTAATTTTTTTTATAATTTGATAGCATTATGTAAATGAAAATTGACTTTGTCTCCTTTTTTTATAATTTTTTATCTATAATAAAATATCGTCTCTTCATACAAATATGCTCTCATATATACAATAAATCCTACATACGATTTGACATATTTTTATACAATTAGATCTTATTCGAATGGGATTTGTTGGGTTGGAAACTATGGGAATGTTGGCCTTTATGATGTTGGAGACAATGGAAAAAAATAATTGTTTTTTTGTGGATGTAAATGAGATTGTTTCCTAAATTATATAATTTAGTAAATTCTTTTGGAGATTTTCTATTGTCTTCTCAAGTTCAAATCTCAATAATCATTGGAGGCAGAGGCCATTTCTACAACAGAAGTGATATTGTAATTTTTCAAATATTTCATTATAAAATATTGTAATATTGTCATAATTTAATACATCATTGCTTTTCTTATTGATTTTAATATATTTATAGTTATGGTTATGTTATCATTAAACCCATCATGATATTACCTTTGCATACATCTCATAGCATACAATAGCATCACATGACATATAAAATCATTACATTTGCATACAAAAGCATTGTCTAACAAATAAAAGTATTACCTTTTTATACAAATTCATCACATAGCATAACAGGTAGCACATGTGCATTCAAAAGTATCGCATAGAGAGGAAGATGATCTTTGTTTATAGAGTCACTAAACAAAACACTGCACTAAATAAAAACCTATCATAGACTTAAATAAAATAGCTTATATATATATAAGTGCAAGGAAATAAACAATAGTATTACAAGAAATCATAACATATATTAAGTTTTTGGATAGGGTCCAAAATATTGTTATCTACCACAAGAAAAACACCCATAATATCTGCATAATAAATCTATGAAAACTTGAAATCAAATAACACAAATTCATTAAAGTGGCATAGCTACCTCTTTTGATTAATAGCATTGTCCTAATTCTACTAGTATAACAGTAACTTTCATGCATAATATGCCACACCCAATAGCCCTCTATGTTATTATATAGATTAGAGAGGAGGCTAGGGTTAGGTTTAGGGTTATGGTGAGTATTTACATATAAAATGGGAAAAAATCATTGTTAGCATAATTCAATTATTTACTTAATTGATAATATTCTTGAATAATAGGTTGTTGGTAAGTATGCACCAATTAGTGCCTACTCATGAATTACAAATAAATGATACAAGTGCATATTAAAACCATACAATAATGTATGAGTAATTTAATACACTAACATCCCCCCTTAAGATTTACTTTAATGAAAGGAAAGATGGAGGAATAATTGAACTATTGTCCCTTGATGACACCTTTATTTACTCCCAAAAATTGCCTGAGCTAAACAAATCAGGTCTCAAGTAAGGGTTTTGTGAAAATGTTTGCAACCTGATCATCTATTGAAAAAAATTAAGATCACCAACCTTATCCTTTGTCAATTTATGAATATAATGCATGTCGATCTCAATGTGCTTTGTGCATTAGTTCTCCACTAGGTTGTGATAAATGTGGATATCACTCTAATTAGTGTACCAAAGCAATATGGGTTGGGTCTATGGAAATCTAAACTCAACAAGTGTCGAATACAAACTAACTCATGTCCATCAGTAACAACTCCACTACACTCAAATTCCATAGTAGTCAAAGTAATAGTAGACTGCTTCTTACAAAACCATGTTACGAGACCTACCCTAAGATGATAGATGTATCATGTAGTTGATTTGCAATCGACTAGAATTCCTACCCAATCATTATTTGTGTAGTCAAGAACTAATATTTTCCCACTAGAAGTGCAACCATAATTTGAGTCTTTTATGCCTAACTTGTACTTAATCCCATAGTTATTATTACCATGAAAATACTTTAAAATGCATTTTACAACTTACCAATGGCTTTTATGGGATTCATGATAGTAGTGTGATACCAAGTTCACAACAAATGAAAGATAAGGATGATTATGAGTCAAGTAAAAAATAATTCCCATGAATTTATTGTAGAGTGTACCATCAACTGAAGGAAAATATTACTTGGTACAAATATTGACTCTAGATTGATAAGGAGATGGTGCAGACTTGCAGTCTTTCATGTTGAATCACTTAAGAATGTCTTGAGCATGCTTGGATTAATTAAAAAATAGTCCTTTCTCAAACTATGAAATCTAAAGATCAAGGAAAAATTTTAACAAGCTTAATTTAATGATCATAAAATAATTCATCTGAGCTTTCAAATCATGAATCTGCTTGGTGGAACTTCCTATGATTATTTTATTTTAGACATAGAGGACTAAAATCAGGAGTTTCTCGTCTACTTTCCTTGTGTAGATTGTGGGTTTAAAGGGGCTATGTGTAAATATTGAGTTGATTAATAACATGTCACTAAGTTCAAGAAGCCTATTTCAAAACATACAAGGATTTTTTCAATCTACACATAAGGCTAGATCTATCACTGCTTGTGGACCTTGGAGGTTGGGACACATTTTTTCTTCCTACGAGTCTCCATGCAAGAAGGCACTTTTGATGTCCATATGATGGACTTCCCATCCTTATGTTGGATTCAATGGTAGTATTATCCTAACTGAATCCATTGTAAAAACTAGAGAAAAGGTTTCACAATAATCAACACCTCAAATTATGATTAAAAAATTATTACAAGTCAGGTTTTGTATTTGTTTATGGACCAATATAATGCATACTTAGTGGAGAACACCCACTTTCACCTCACTAGTTTTCTTCCTTTTGTAATTGGAACCAAGTCCCATTTTGTTTCTTCTTTAGTGAAAGAATTTATTCTGCCATAGTTGCCTACCATTCAAGATGTTTAGAATCTTGATGATAAGTCTCTGGATCATGTGTCACTGCCAATTGTGATGAATGTGAAACATCATATGGATGTTGCGATACCACCATGCTTAGATCTCTTAGATCCCTTGCCAATGAACTAGCCTCATGATGAACTTTGTGAACCAATTTTGGTATAATGTGTTTTGGTTGTATAGATACATTAGGAATGCTTTATGGCACTGGTGGATGTGTCAGTTGTACCACCTTTAGATCATCGCTTGATATGTAGTAAATCTCAGAATCGGATTCATCTAAATTATCTTGTTGTCAATAGGAGACCTTATAAGTTGTATCCATCTCGATAGAAAGTAATGGAGGAGGAGTGGGATATGTAGGCATGAAAGCCTAGGATTGTTCATCAAATAACACATCCTATTGGTAAATCACTTTAGTGGTGCCTAGAACAAGAAGATGATATGCCTTCACTTATTTAAAATAACC
The DNA here is from genome assembly GCA_037957365.1 of Torreya grandis. Taxonomy (NCBI): domain Eukaryota; kingdom Viridiplantae; phylum Streptophyta; class Pinopsida; order Cupressales; family Taxaceae; genus Torreya; species Torreya grandis. The sequence goes on from JARHVA010000460.1 coordinate 2,885,262, forward strand.
CAAAAAGATAAAATTACAACCCTTAATTTCGATTACTTTGTGATTTTCATATGGAATGTGCACCCATGCATTACATCCAAAAACTCAAAAATCAAAAACATTTAGCTTGACACGAGACCATTTTTCTTTGGGAGTCATATTTTGCATTTTAGAGTGGGGAGTGCAATTTTGTAAGTAGAGTGCACACCAAATTACTTTAACCCAATACCATAGAGGCAAGTATGTATAATCTACCATGCAATTGGCCATTTCCTTTAGTGTCTAGTTTTTAGGCTTAGCTAAACCATTTTGCTAAGGGGTGTAGAGTACAATATGTTGAAGATGAAATCTTTTTTATTTATATAAGATAATCATATTATTATTGACAAATTATCCTACATTATCTATTATAAGATATTGAATTTTTTAATTTTTCATAGGTTTTCAACAAGGACCTTGGAAATTTGGAAGTGCTTAAAGAATTCACTTTTATTTTTCAAAGAGTAAACCCAAGTTCTACGAGAGAAATAATCAATGAATGTAAACATGTATTTATTTTTTTGAAAAGAAACATTAAGAAAGGACATAAGGTCATTATGAACTAATTGCAATCTTTCACTTGGCTTCAAGGATTTTCCTTTGGGAAATGGATCCCTATGTTATTTTCCAAGTGCATAACTTGGACAAACTCTATTTTTGAAAGAAACTTGTGGCAACCCAATAACCATTTGATGCTTACTGAGGTCCTAAAATGAGCAATATTTGAGGTGAAAAAATGTGCATGTTAAATTTTACTCAAGTTATTAGCATGTGCAATCGTTACTTGTGAAGGTTGAGTGAATATAAAGTTATCATATTTATACAATCATGCTAGATGAATCAACATTCCTAGTGGCTACAATACGAGACTGATCTTTTAAATTTATAACAAAAACCTTTATAGGTGTAAAATCGATGACTATTCTTTCACCTGAATGTGTGATTTGATATCTGGAGAGGAGGTTCATAGATGAGTATGAAACATGGATAACATTTTTGAATATGTCATTCTCCATCTAAACTATCCATTTGCCCTCAATAACTAGAGGACTACAATTTCCCAATTAAATTTCAATTATGTAGCATTGGTCAAGATTTTCAAATAGTGAGCCATCATGCACCATATGGTGAGAGGATCTTGAAGCATCCATTTAAACATAGATGATCATGTTGTTGCATAAATTTTTGGTTCTAGCTTGGGAGAGGGAAGCTACATTTTTTTCATCTTTGCTTCTAAGTATGCCATTTCTTAAAACATTGATGTTCAACATGGCTTGGTTTCTTACACTAATTCTAACACTCGATATTGGCATTTAATTTTCCTTTTCTTTTGTTTTGACATGGGAAGGATTTTGTTGAACATATGGATTGCCCTTAGTCTTGGGATTTACTTTCCTTTTCTTCTTGATAGGTCCCTTGCTTTTACTAGAGTTGGGTTGTGACATTGCATTAGTATCATTGACCACTAATGCCTATTTCTTAGTACCATCACATAAGATTTTCTCAATAAAAATTATTTTTTCATGTTCTCTCTGAAGTTTCTCACAAAACTTGTCAAAATTTGGTACCACATACGAAGATCCCATAGAATATTGATGTGTGTATTACTTTGAAATAAAAATTGAGTAAGGAAGACCCAATTTAAGGAAAAACATCATAATGAGTTTTTCATCAGTCTTGGTTTCACCAATCTCAATGAGTAGAAGCCTCAAATGCTTGCCTTAAGTGATGAAATCCTCAATGTGAGCATAGTTTTCTAGACTAATAGTAGTGAGCTTGTTTTTTAGTTTCCATGCCCTCAATTTATTAAGTTTTCTAAAAAGATCCACCAAGGTAATCCAAACTTATAAGGTTCCATGACACCTTGAAAATGAAACTTTGATTTAGGGGATACTAACTGACTAAGGATGCCTTTAGCTTCATCAAAATAGTTTTTCTATTTTTTCTATTTGATAAGATCTAAAGTTGTAGATTATTCATTCATTGCAATGTAATAGATTCCATTGATAAGGAACACATCAGTAATGTATCCCCTCTAGCTGAAGTAGTTGGAACTTGAGAGGCATTTCTTTTTCTCTACCATTTCTAGCATAAAAACTTAAGTGAAAATTGTCCAAAAAAAGTGTATACGAAAAATTATAAAAAAATGTTTTCAAAAATACATGTTAAAATTATCATCTCAATATGAAAATCACAACGGTGCAATTGGCCTATGGCTAAAAACTATTTCTAAAAAAAATGTTTTTGGGACCATAGGAAAAAAATGGTATGTAATTTTTTTGTTTTGAAATTTTGAAATACTAGTTAAAATGATAATCTCAATGATAAAATCACAATGGTATAGTCACCCTACGACCCAAAAAAAATTGTTCTCTTTAATTCTCATGAAATTGGTCTACAACTTTCCCACATTGATCAAAAAACAATTTTTGAGAAACCCTTTCTACCCAAAAAAAGCCCTCCATTTTTCCCTTTCACTATTCTTTTTTTAAAAAACTGAACCCCAAATAGGGATATTGAAACTCAATCTTCATAGGGAATACTATAATTGAAGCTAAACATAAAATATTACAATGGTGCATATCTACTAAATGTAACTACAATTATTTTGAGAAATATTAGGTTGATGTGTATTGGATTTTTATGTTATTTGATATACTAATTCAAAATCATAAATAGTGGATAGGCCCAAAGGGTACTAACTACAGAAGTTTCCATCATCCTGCAACTACATTATCTCACCTATGAGGTACTTAGAGAGTAACTTCCTAGTGCTAACTACTTACCAATGCATCACATAATCAAGTAACTAAGAGTCTTCCTATTGAAAAAATGAAAAAATCATAGCCACTTCTCATATGCCATGAGGTATGTGGAAGATAATATTTGTATACAATGTTGTATGATGGCTTGAGTATTTGGAGAGTATCCCTCACACCATCAATCAAGTAAAATTGATTGCCGCTTTGTCCAGAATGATAGCTGTTGTGATTTTTACAACTGTAAAAACATAGTGCTAACCTAATGGAATTACATGAAATAAATTATGCTTCAACCCTTATCACCCCACTACATTCACCATTTGTTTATTAGCCAATAGCCAAGATCCCATAAGGGTGAGGTGAGCTCATATAATATCAATTATTTGCAGTAAGCCACTAATTTTTGGCTTAAAACTTGAAATTTAGAGAAAAAAATAAACTAAAAATAATGTTGAATTAGCAAAAAAAATAATGAAAAACTATAGATATTATCCTTAAACTCAATGCAGAATGAAGTGAAGTTTATATAGCTATGATACCATATTAAATTGTTGGATAGGATCCAAAATTATGTTAACTACCATAAGACAAACACCCACAATATCTACACAATATATCTATGAAACTTAGAAATAAAAATAACATATATTCATCAAATTATCATAGCTACCTATTTTGATTAAGAGCATTGGTCTAATTATATAATATAACATTAACTCTCATCCACAATATGCCTCACCCATTAGCCCTTTATGTTCTTATATAAATAAGAGAGGATTTTAGGGTTCGGGTTAGGGTTTTTATGAGTAGTTACAAATAGAATAGAAAAAAACTCTTATTAATATAATTCAATTAATTATTTACTTAATTGATAATATTATTTAATAATATGTTGTCAGTAAGTATACATCAATTAGTGCCTACCCACAAATTAAAAATAAATAATACAAGTACATCTTAAAACCATACAATAATGTATGAGTAATTAAATACACTAACAACATATAATAACATCATGTAGCATATAAAAGCATTGCATAGTATCTTTGTTCTATTCGATGACTACATGTTCATTTACATTTAAGAATACATCCAACAAGGCACCATATCATAGTGTTTTTCTATAATTTTTACCTTCCAAAATGCTTCATCAATGAGAGAAATTAAGTGTGACTAGGTTGTGACATAAGAAATACTTAATAACAAGCATTCCAACATAGCAAAATTTAAACTTCATATGGATTTATTTAATGTCATTTCACCTAATCCTCTCATCGGCTACTCAATTCATATCTAAATATATTAATATGACATCCTTTGTATTCTTTATTTGGATATTGATCTTGACATGTATACCATTGCACATTCATTTGATCAGTATCGCTACCATAATGAATATGTTACTTCCTATTTTCATCTTATAAACAACTAAGCCTTCATTTTTACTCGTGTGAAATATAATCACATCCCCTCTGTGCCAGTTTCTACTTAATTATGCCCCTTTTTTCATAATTTTCCTCATCCCACTAGTCACCTCATTGATCTATAAATTGGATCCAATTCATTTGAAGGACATACTAGTTTCATATTTTGTATTTGACCTCCTTCTCATACCACTTTTCTAGTTCATTATTTTCTACATATCTCTATTAATGGATTTTTATACTAATGCCAAGCTCGAGTTCCTCCTTAAAAATGGCCAATATTCCCCAAGCATAGTCTTCTTATGGTACATGGACATATAAATTACCTAATGGAGAAATCAATGGGTACACATAGATTGGAGAACACAAAGCCTAACCACTAGGATATCGAGACATTGAAGAAATATTAGTTGGTCATCCCAAGGGTGTGGACCGTATTTTAAAACAACACAAATTGAGAAGCACATTCATCGTTGATGTGAGTTTTGCTCGTTTTTGGAAACATGTCGAGTGTTGAATTTATAGAGCAATGTATGAAATTGATGGACAAGTATGTTGTGAAGACAAATATGACACGTATGGTTGATCTTTCTCCCATAATCTCTAGCAAGAAACAAAAAATTACACACATTAATGGTCAAACCATTTATGCATAGTACTTATAGCCCTTTGATGACTTTTTGATCATTTATTGTGTCATTTTTTTATATTAGACAATATGTGAGTTTTTTACTTTTGTAAATATGATATTTAGCATATAAAATTTATTTTTTATCCACTATGTTTTATAGTTAATTATGTTATGAGTGTTTCTTGTGATTTCTTTCATATACTTCATGTCTTTTTTTTCCATTTATTCAATGAGTACTTGCATTATTTCAATTTCTTCCTTTTGCATATCACATGTTGAATAAGGAGTATGGTTTTAATACGTTGTGAGTAAAATGTGTAATAAATTTATAATAATATCCTCCTTTCAATTTATGCATGAAACTAACTATGTTCAATTTTCCATGTTGCACTCTAACTTTTAAGGCGAGCTTTCATCCATAGAAATATGTCATTCTCTTATACTTACATTTTAACGCTAGTCAAAATTATAACAATGTGTTGGTACTTTTGGGCTATACTTGTAAAATCTTTGCATACTTGTAAAACCTTTGCAAACTTGTAAAATCTTTGCATGCTTTTAAAAACATCGCAAACATCTAAAAGCATATTTTTCCTATAACAGCTTCGCTCGGTTGAAAAAACCATCACTCCTTTATAAAATTATCGTGAGCAATGGAAAAACATTGCATGCATTGGATAAGCATCACGAACATTGGAATAACATCACAAGTTTATAAAAGTATCATGGGCTTATAAAATCATCTTGAGCTTATAAAAATATCACATTTGATGGAAAGGGGGATGGAAATCCATCATGAGCAATCCTTTATTACTTGCCAAACAATTTTGAAGTCGAAACTTGCCAAGATGAAAATTTGCATTAAACTTGAAGTATATATATTACTACATTTAATACATTAAGGCTTGGTATAACCAGTGAATTTAATTAAATTTTACATTTTCCCTCTAAATTTTTAGTGATTTTGATCCCAGATCCCATAGATTATGTGGTAATCCAACAATTATTCAAACCCCAAACTATTAATTTCTTAGTGAGCCAAAAATAAAACCCCATTGGGATTATAAATTGTTTGTCTATTCAAGCAGGAAACAGTAACATGTATGGGCTTTTTTGATGAATTTTTTGTTGGTGTAGATTTTTGTCCATCTGGGTTTTGTCTACACGATCTATTTTAGCTTGATTAGGTTATTTTAGGTCATTAGTGAATGTTTATCCCACATGCATGAGGATGTTAGGACATGTCTAACTTTCACCTATAAATGCACCTTTTCTATTGCTTTTATGGCTAATACAAATATTTTTTCTACAACTTCTCTTTGGTGAGACAAGTTTCTTTCTCTAGGGGTTTTAAGATTTTTATATAGGTTCTCCATACAGGTTCACCATGCAAGATTCATTGTTCAGTTGATCCTAGCATCACCTAACATGGTATTAGATCCATTCTAACAGTCGTTTGCTATTTGAATCTTGGAGGGATTTGTTCATTGCAATCTTGTTATTTTATTGATTTTAATTTTCAAGTGTTTGGTGGTGTTTCTAAAAAAATTGTGCATATCTTTATAGTCAGTGTCTCCAAACAAAAAAATAGATAATACCATTGGATTCAAAGGGTTCTAAAACCCTATGATTGGTTATAAACATGACATGGTTTCATGACAGTCAATTTTTACTATTTTTGGAAGGTTTTAGACAGTTTTCTTGGCTTTCCTGTATTTTCATACCAACATAGTCTTCAATTCGAAAACACTTTTTAGGTTTTTTTGGGTTTTGTAGATTACCAAATGGGTCTTTACTAGTTTTACATAAGTTCAAACTGATTTCCATATATCCAAGTTATTCGTGCAGTTTTTTTTTGCCATTTTCAATTGGTTTTGGTGACTTTTTTGCAAAAGTTGGGACTTAGATGAATTTCCAAATTATTAAAGTCTTCATCTACATGGTTATGTGGGACATAAAATACACGTGTTTTTTTGTGATTTTATGGGCCTAAAGGTCCTTTGGTCAGACCTTCTACCACGTAATGGCACATGCTCCACGTCGTACGACTTCACAAGGCCCAAAGCCAAATGGCTCGATCCTAGACTGCATGATGACATAGTGACATGTATACCCATGACTTTATATTATTAATGATCCATCATCCTAGCCCTTTCCCACACAGTGAAGCAATGAATATCAAAGCATGCACCCTCACTCATCATGTGATTGTGGAACTACAAGGTTGATGGCCTGGCCTTCTGCCCTGCGACCCAACTCCATGCATGATAGACTGGTGATCTTTCTCCTATTGTCATGGGACACCTCCATAATGCGATGATGATATGGAGGCCATCAATTTTATGGCCGTGGACACCTTCTTCCCACGATGTGTGCACGACCCTTAAATTTAAGTTAGTAATTTATGACATTAATCATTGGTAAAAATGGGATATTTTGGGAGTGACATCACTCCTCAAGTCACATCATAGTGTAAAGTGGCATCATAAAGGGGGAGATTCCTCATTATACCCCTTATCCCCTTGGTCATATGGTGTAGTCACATGAGGCAAGCACCCAGCTTAGCCCCTAACCCTTGGTCATATGGAAATCAAGCCCATGGTCACTTCCAACCCAAAAATACTTAACTTTTACTCAAGAGATACTTAGTTTTTTATTTTAAAAGTTGATGCATAAAATTTCCATTGGGGAAGTTGATCTACAAAATTCCACCCTCTTGCCACCAAATATTTCATGCAAGTAGATTTTCAAACATGCATAACTTTTGATTGGTAGCTTGGATTTGAGTGTCATCTTATTCAAAAGTTCTTATTTTTCATGCTCTATGCATTGGTGGTATTTTCAATCCTTCTATATCAACCTTATTTTTTTACATATTACACCTATTAGATCCATTATCAGTTGAGTTTAACGTCCATCTAATTTTTTATACTTATGCACTTACTACTCAAGATGCATTCTCAATTGTGTCTGATGTCTATACAAATGTGTTTGTATCTAAAACATTATGGGGGGTCACCAATGATAGTTCTAAGTGGGTATTGTGTGGTGTTATACATTTTTCAGTTTCTCTTCTGCACATTCTTATTTTCTGCATTTTATTGATTTATGCACTTACTACTCATTTGGATGCAATCTTAGTTGTGTCTGATGTCCTCTTCATGAGCATGCATTATTATTGTAACTAAAGGGCCATTATAGTTACTTTGTGAAATTGTTAATTTTTATGATGAGGATATTTGATTTTACACTAAAGGTTATTCTTGGGAAGACCAACTATGCTTCTTGGTATGCTTACATGGAGCACTTATTCATGAAAAAGGGAAAGAATCATATTCAATTTCTATATGGATAGATTCATGCTCCCACTGATCATGACAAGTACATAAAGCAGGACAACACTTGTGATAAGGTTTTTAGTACCTTGTTGCTACACGTTTCATGGAATCTACATCACCATGTGAAACTCACCATGTGCCCCAGCACTATTTGGAGCATCTTTCAATCTCTTTTGGAGATCCTGCTACGATTTACATCACGCCTCCTCCTCCACTTCCTATAGTCTCTTTAAAGACTTTGTAATCTATCCTCCTACTTCTACTTTTTGTGATGACACATCCATGGTAGACCATGCTCTTCCTTTAGTCAATCCACCATTATAAGATGAGATTCTTCTTGACCTCAATTGTCCTACTATAGATTCTACTTTCATCCTTATTCTGAATGTTTCTCTTCTAGAGCCTTCATAGTCTTGTACTTCAAAGGAGTTTATTATTTCTAGTGAGATTACACCTTGTGAGAGCATCGATGACTCTTTTCTTCCTATGGATATTTAGTCTATAGATTTTTGTGATTCATCTGTAGTCTCTTCTTTTACTTTGAGGGTTTTTGAGTCATGATTTCTACTTCACATGGACATTCCTTCATAGAATGCTCCATATCATTCTTCTTCATCAGCCTTACTTGTACTTGTTAACACTTCTAAGTCTGAACACTCATATGAGATTAATGACTCTTCTTCTAGCATAGATGACTACAGTAGTAATGGGGACACACCTCCACCATCTCCTTGTCACCTTCCATATATTGAGGATGTATTCCCTGATCAACCTACCCCTAGTCCACTTCAGACATTGCAGGGCGTAGGCATAATGATTCAAGACTCATTAAACATTAGGTAGTCTATTCCACAGGTATAGGGCATTTTGTTATTTATTTTAGCCTATACTCCCATTGCACCATCATTATATAAATCAATTAGCCTTCTTTCTATGCATGAAGAGTACAATTCCTTGGTTGGATCTCTATTAGGGACTTGGTAGACCCATTCACTATTCCAAGTGATCCACTCTTCATTGGACCTACCTTGACAGGTTAACTTTAGTTGTACTACATTCAGATCTTATACATGATCTTGTTAGACCTATGCCACACTTATGCTTTGGAACCTACTCAGAGTTCTTTATACTACTACCTCCTCCATATTCCTTCATGAAATATGTAGACTTCCATTACAACATTTGTGTTCTTCCTTTGGCAAAGGGAAGAAACATTGTTCGATGTGGATGGAACTTCTTCAGTCTTCAAGAAAAGGATCTCATCAGTGACATTCATCATTTTATGATCTCTAATGTATGCAACTTCAGTATCTTCTATGGGGAGTTCTTAGTTCTCTCTATGTGCTTTATTGCTCTTACTTATGGATGCATTCTTGATTGCACCCAATGTCCTTAGAGCATGCACTTTCTCTCACTGTACTATCTTCTGGGGAGGAGTTTTGTTCCTATAGGTTTTCTCCTTTTCCCCACTTTATGGGAGTTGCATTGTATTTGGGTACCTCATCAAGCATCATTTTTTAGACCTAATTCTTTTACCCACCTAAGCTACACCTAAGTGGGTGTTGGTGTAGACCTTTATCCCACTAGGTTTTGTCTACATAGTCTATTTTAGCTTGCTTAGGTTATTCTAGGTCATTAGTAAAATTTTATCCCATATTCATGAAGATGTTGGGACATGTCTAAATTTCACCTATAAATGTACCTTTCTTATTGATTTTATGACTAATGCAAATATTCTTTCTACAACTTCTCTATGGTGAGACAAGTTTCTTTCTCTTAAGAGTTTTAAGCTTTTATGCAGGTTCTTTATACAAGTTCACTATTCAAGCTTCGTTGTTTAGTTGATCTTGGTGTCATTTGACATTTTTTAGTGTCTTAATATTACCTACATTACCAATCCTGAGTCTATAAATCCCTAAAATTCATTTGATTATGAATATTTGCTACTAAAATTTTCTTTGGTGTTTTTTAATTTGGAAATTTACTTATATTTTATGATTTGGTGATTGAATTGAAACACATTGTCTATTGAGATGGTTTAAGTTTTGCACTAAAATGGGCCCTGAAGTATGCATTGATTTCATGGAATTTATGCATTCAACTAGGCAAAAGTATTCCTTAAAAACATTTATATAGAACTAATCATAATTAATCAATATGACATCCAATTTTTATTTGTTTTTTTACCTACCACAAAAGTCATTGCAAAAAATATATTTATTTTTTTTCTAAATTAACATAACCTAATGCATTAAATTCATTTGAACTACAATTACATTCTCAAATATTAAACATCTTCTCAACTATTGACTACACATCTTATTCTACGCACTCAATCTAACATAAAATTCAAAGCACACTTGAAAATAAAATTAATACTAATAAAAAAACATTAAAAAATTAGCTTAATAGATAAATACATTTCACATTTGTTAGTACATATGACAAACACTAAATTTATTCAACCCTCTTTAACTTTTCACTCTATATCTTCATGCACCTCTAAATATTCTTGCACTTTCACATATTTCATTTGCACTTTCACGTATTTCATTTTCACTTTCATGTATTTCATTAGCTTCAATAGGGTCTACCAAATGTTGGCCTTGGAATATTGATGTGTGTAGTATTTTGAAATAAAAATTGAGTAAGGACGACCCAAATTAGGTAAAATAGTCATAATGATTTTTACATCAATCTTGGTTTCACCAATCTCAATGTGTAGAAGTGTCAAGTGCTTGTCTTAAGTAATGAAGTCCTCAATGTGAAGATAACTATTTGGACTGAGTAGTGAGCTTGTTTTTTAGTTGGCATGCCTCGATTTACTATGTTTTCCAAAAATATCCACCAAGGTAGTCCAAAATTTATAAGGTTCATGATGCCCTAAAAATGAAACTTTGATTTAGCCCAGATACTCACTGACTAAGGATGTCTCTAGCTTCATCAAAATGTATTTGTCATTTTTTCCATTTGAAAAGATATAAAGGTGTAGCTTATTCATTCATTTCAATGAAATAGATTCCATTGCTAAGGAGCACATCAGTAAGGTATCATTTTTAGCTGAAGTAGTTGGAACATGAGAGGGATTTCTTTTCCCTGCCATTACTAGCATAGAAACTTAAGTGAAAATTGCCCAAAAAAACTGTATATAAAAATTTCTAACAAAAAGTTTCTAAAAATACGCATTAAAATTTATCATCTCGATGAGAAAATCACAACGGTGTAATCAGCCTATGGCTAAAAAATATTTATGAAAAAGTGTTTTTAGGACTATAGGCAAAACAAGGTATGTAATTTTTTTAAAAAAATTGAAATACCAGTTAAAATAACAATCTCAATAATAAAATCACAATGGTGTAGTCACACTATGACCAAAAAAAAAATGAACTCTTTAATTCATATGGAACCAGTGTATGACCTTCCACACGGATCAAAAAACAATTCTAAGAAACCTTTTCTTCCCAAAAAAAATCCCTATGTTTTTCCTTTCACTGTTATTTTCTAAAAAATAGAACCCTGAATAGGGATACTTAAACTCAATCTCAATAGGGAATACTACAACTAAAGCTAAACAAGTAATATTACAACAATGCATATTTACCAAATATAACCAATTTTTTTTAGAAATACTAGGTTGATATGTGTTTAATCTTAGGCTCTTTGATATATGAATCCATAATCATAAATAGTGCACAAGCCCAAAGGTCACTAATTACAAAGGTTTCCATTGTCCTACAACCACACTATCTTGTCTCTGAGGTACTGAGAGAGTAACTTCTTGAGGGTAATCGCTTACCAATTCACCATAAAATCAAGTGGTTGAAAGGCTTCTTATTGAAAAAGAGAAAAAATCATAGCCACTACCCATATACCATGAGGTATGTGGAAGCTAATATGTGTATACAGTGTTGTCTAATGGCTTGATTATTTGCGAAGTACCCCTCAGACCATCAATCAAGTAAAATTGAGTACTGTTTTGCCCAAAACAATAACCCCTTTGAGTTTTACAAGTGTCAAAACATAGTGATAACCTAAAGGATTTCTATGAAATAAATTGTGCTTCAACCCTTATTATCCCACTACATTCACCAATTTATTATCAGTCAAGATCCCATAAGGGTGAGGTGAGAGTATAATATCAATTATTTGCACTAAGCCATTAATTTTTGGCTTGAAACTTGTAATTTAGGGGGAAAACTAGAAATCTAAAAAACTAAAAAAAAATGTTGAAAATTCAAAAAATAATAATGAAAAACTATATATTTGATCCTTAAACTTGCATGCAGAATGACATGAAGTTTCTATAGCTCTAATACCATATTAAAATATTGGAAAGGGTCCAGAATCATGCTAGCTACCATAGGACAGACACCCAAAATACCTGCATAATATATCTATGAAAGATTGAAAAAAAAATAACATAGATTCATCAAATTATCATAGCTACCTATTTTGATTAAGAGCATTGGTCTAATTCTGCTAGTATGACAATAACTCTCATCCATAATATGCCTCACCCACTAGCCCTTTATGTTCTTATATATAGATAAGAGAGGATGCTAGGGTTCAAGTTAAGGTTTTTGTGAGTAGTTACAAATAGAATAGGAAAAACATATTATTGATATAAGTCAATTAATTAATTTTTAACTGATAATATTATATAATAATAGGTTGTGGGTAAGTATGCACCAATTAATGTCTACCCACAAATTACAAATAAATAATACAAGTACATCTTAAAACCATACAATGGCGTATGAGTAATTAAATATATTAAAAACATATAATAACATCATATGGCATATAAAAGCATCACATAATAAACAGAATCATTACATAACATCTTTGTTCAGTTTGACGACTACATGTTCATTTACATTTAAGGCTACATCCAACAAGGCGATGACATAAGAAATACTTAATAACAAGCATTTCAACACAGCAAAATTTAAACTTAATGTGAATTTATTTAATATCATTTCACCTAATCCTCTCGCAGGCTGCTCAAATCATATCTAGATATATTAACATGACATCCTTTGTATTCCTTATTGGGGTTGTAATCTTGACATTTATACCAATGCACAATAATTTGATTGGTGTCACTACCATAATGAATATGTCACTTCCTAGTTTCATCTCATAAATAACTAAGCCTTCATTTCCCCTTGTGTGAAATATAATTACATGCCCTATGTGCCATTTTATACTTAATTATGCCCCCTTTTCCCATAATTTTCTTCATCCCACTAGTCGCCTCATTGATCTATGAATTGGATCCAATTCATTTGAAGGACATAGTAGTTTCACCTTTTGTATTTGACCCCATTCTCATACCACTTCTTCTAGTTCATTTTTGTCTACATATCTCTATCAATGGGGTTTTATACTAATGCCAAGCTCAAGTTCCTCTTTTAAAAATGGTCAATATTCCCCAGGCATAGTTTTCCTATGGTACAAGGACATAAAAATTACCCCATGGAGAAATCAACAGGTACACATGGATTGGAGAACACAAAGGCTAACCTATAGGATATCGACACATTGATGAAATATTGGTTAGTTTTACCAAAGATGTGAACCAATTTTTGAAACAACACAAATTGACACACACATTCATATCTGATGTGAGTTTTGTTCTTTTTGGAAACATGTCGAGTGCTAAATTTATAGATCGATGTATGAAATCAATAAAAAAGTATGTTGTGAAGATAAAAATGACACATATGGTTGATCATGTTCCCATACTCTTTGGCAAGAAATAATAAATTCCACACATATAATGATCCCACCATTTTCACATAGTACTTATAGCCCTTTGATGACTTTTTTGATCATTTATTGTATTGGTTTTTTATATCAGACTATATGTGCATTTTTTTATTTTTTAAATACAATATTTAACATACAAACATTCTTTATTATCCACTGTGTTTTATAATTAATTATGTTATGCATGTTTCTTGTGATCTCTTTCATGTATTTCATGTTTTTTTTTCTCATTTATTCAATGAGTACTTGCATTCTTTCATTTTCTCCCTTTTGCACATGTTGAATAAGAGTATGGTTTTAATACGTTGTGAGGAAAATGTGTAATAAATTTCTAATAGTATACTCCTTTCAAGTTATGCATGAGACTAACTATATTTGATTTTCCATGTTTCACTCTAAATGTCAAGGTGATATTTCATCCATAGAAATATGCCATTCCCCTATACTTACATTTTAACACTAGTCAAAATTGTAATGATGTGTTTGCACTTTTAGGCCATACTTGTAAAATATTTTCAAACTTGTAAAATCTTTGCATGCTTTAAAAAGCATTGCACACATCTAAAAGCATATTTTTCTTATAACAACATCTCTCTATTGAAAAACCATCACTCTTTTACAAAAGTATTGTGAACAATGGAAAAACATCACATGCATTGGAAAAGCATTGCAAACATTAGAATAAAATCAAAGGTTTATAATATTATTGCAGGCTTATAAAATCATCTCAAGCTTATAAAAACATCATATTGGATGGAAAAGAAGATGGAAACCCATCACCATAAATAATTCCAAAGTCAAAACTTGCCAAGATGAAAAATTGTGTTAAACTTCAAGTATATATATTACTACATTTAATACATTTAGGCTAGGTATAATTAGTAAATTTAATTTAATTTTAATTTTTTTTTCTAAAATTTTAGTGAGTGTGATATCAGGGCCCATAAATTGTGTGGCAATCCAAAAAAATTTCAAAACCTCAGACGTTGATTTCTTGGCAATCTAAAAACAAAACCCGAATGAGATTTTAAATTGTTTGGCTATTCAAACAGGGAACAGTAACATATATAAGATTTTTTGGTGAATTTTTATGTCCCAATGTTACATACATAACCAATCCCAAGTCTAAAAATCCCTAAAATTCATTTAATTATGTTTATTTGCTACTAAAATTTTCTTGCTGTTGTTTTTTTATTTGGAATTTTACTTGTATTTTATGATTTGGTGACTAAATTGAAACACGTTATCTATTGAGATGGCTTAAGTTTTGCACTAAATTAGACCCTATAGTATGCATTGATTTCATGGAATTTGTGCTTTCAATTAGGCAAAAATATTCTCTAAAAACATTTATATAGAACTAATCATAGTTAATCAATATGACATCTAATTCTTATTCTTTTTTTTACCTACCACAAAAGCCATTGCAAAAAAAATTATTGATTTTTCTAAATTAACATAATCCTAATACATCGAAATCATTTGAACTACAATTACATTTTCAAATACTAAACATATTCTCAACTATTAAATATACGTCTTATTTTATGTACTCGATCTTACATAAAATTCAAAATATACTTGAAAATAAAATTAATACTAATTAAAAAAAATAACATTAACAAATTAGCTCAATAGATAAATACATTCCACATTTATTAGTACACATGATAAACACTAAATTTATTCAACCTTCTTTAACTTCTCACTCTATAGCTTCCTACACCTCCAAATATGCTTGTTAACCTATCTTACACTTTCACATATTTCATTAACTTCAACAGGATTTACCAAATGTTGGCCTTATTATTTAGGTCTGACAAGCCTTCACCCTTTAATATTCAATTTTTACAGGCCACGCTTAAGCCACCCTTCTCAGTGCTTAGAGATGTCTAAATGTGTGAAAATATTATTTATCCTCCATTAATTTTATATTTCCAAGTTAGATTCATTTTAGACTCCAACTACTTATGTGTTTTTATAACTTAAATATATGAATTATGAAGTAATGAGGATATTAGAGTCATATAAATAATTTTAAGATGTTTTGAAGAGGTATATTCAATTTGAAAAGGAAAGCAACAAGTTACATAATAAAAAAGAGAAAAGGAAGTCTCAAAAAATATATTCATATTTCAATCAATCAATCAATCATTTAAAATATATAATTAAAAAACATCATTATGTATTTATATATGTTAACTTACATATTATACAATCTTTTTTACATTAATTATTATAACATAAACTACTTAATAATCTTTTAAAAAGTTTATATTTATAGTTTTATTTGTATTTTTTAGAGTTAAATTTTTATTAAATTGTGTTGAAATTTTTATTATATATATTTGCAAAATATATAATTTTATTAACAATATTTATACACAATTTTAATATCTATATATTAAATTTATATCATTTTTATTCTTTTTATATATATATAAAATATATTAATGTAAATTTTAAAAACCATATTTTATACTGACTTGTCATCATTATAATCCGCTTAGTCCCACATGCAACAAATAAATCTAAACAATTAGCTATAAATAATCGACGAGAAAGCACCTGAAGCATCTACCAGAGGGGGATAGGTCTGAAACTTGCG
Source organism: Torreya grandis (assembly GCA_037957365.1). Classification (NCBI taxonomy): domain Eukaryota; kingdom Viridiplantae; phylum Streptophyta; class Pinopsida; order Cupressales; family Taxaceae; genus Torreya; species Torreya grandis. Next base: position 2,901,815 of record JARHVA010000460.1, read on the forward strand.
GCCTGCCTATTTCAATTGGCCAAGAAGCGTTTCTTGGGCACTTAAACTGTTTAGGGTATGTCGGATTTGATCCGCTAAAATTTGGGGGGTGTTAGTCCAGGGCTTCCCTCCTACCAAATGAAGCTCTGATGCCTATATGCAGGCCGTATAATTGTCTGACAGGGTAAAAAATATGAAGGTTTGTAGGGGTTGTACGGTGTAGTGCGCTGCGCCTGCAACGATTATCCTCGCCATCAAATCCACCTCCTCTTTTGCAATAACAATACTCAGATATATTTGTCTGGGGTTGTACAGTGTAGTGCGCTGCACTTGTAACGATTATACTCGTCATCAAATCTACTTCTTTTTTTGTACTAACAATACTCAGATATATTTATTTGGGGTTGTACAGTGTAGTGCGTTGCACCTGCAATGATTATCCTCGCCATCAAATTCACCTCTTCTTTTGTACTAACAATACTCAGATATATTTTACAAACTTAGAGGGATTGCACTAACAATACTCAAATATATAACAATACTCAAATATATACTCAACAATACTCAGATATATCTTACAAACCTAGAGGGATTGCACTAACAATACTCAAATATATAACAATACTCAAATATATACTCAACAATACTCAGATATATCTTACAAACCTAGAGGGATTGCACTAACAATACTCAAATATATAACAATACTCAAATATATACTCAACAATACTCAGATATATCTTACAAACCTAGAGGGATTGCACTAACAATACTCAAATATATACTCAACAATACTCAGAGATATCTTACAAACCTAGAGGGATTGCACTAACAATACTCAGATATATCTTACAAACCTAGAGGGATTGCACTAACAATAATCAAATATATACTCAACAATACTCAGATATATCTTACAAACCTAGAGGGATTTATATTTAGATGGTCGTCTTATGCAGAGAGGGATTTGTATTCTTATGCAGAGAGGGATTCTACTATTCTTTGAGAATTTAAATAGGTAAATTTATCGAAAGAGTTGTAGTTTAATTGGTGAATATGATAGTTGCTTATACCCATCTACCAAGGTACAAATCCTTCTAGATACTTAATACGAAGAGTCAAGTGGTTAAGGCGAGGATCATGTCCTAGGTGATTTTGATGACATGAATGCTTTTTACTCACTATTGCTTAGTCAAAGAAGCTCATTAAATTAGATGTATGTCACTATTGTAAATCTGCTATATATTTATTTTTGAAAAATAGATAGAGATGTTGACATTCTATGTGATTCAGTGATTCCATGTAATGCCTTCAGGGATACAATTAAAAAAAAATGGAATCTTGCAAAGTGGAATGGAATCTTGCAAAGTGGGATTTTTAAATTAATCGTTGATATTTTTTTAAATGACAAAATGTTGTAGTTGACCTTTACTTTCTTTAATACATTTTTTTTCCAAGAACCTTGATGGGCACCTCGATAATGTCAAGAAGGGTTGAGATTCAATGACCATTTGATCATGTGTATGACTTTGTGGGACCTTAGAAACATGTAGACTTTTTAATTTGTCAAGTTACCATCGACAAAACTTTTAACGCTTTTGATCTTCAACCTATTAAATAAGAGATGAGTTTAGATTTTTTTTTGTTAATCGTTTTGTTCACTTATGGTATTTTATAACAATGCAATTTTACAACTAATAAATATCTATAAAAAAATTTCTTTTACATCTATTATATTGATTAGCTATATAAATGTGGCAGCAATGATTTTGTATATTGAACTTTGTGGAACATTTTCTTTGTGGTTGTGTTGCATTCTCATCTAAGATTTTGCTTATTCTTCAAGAATCCATTTTAAATTGGATTTCTTAACATTGCAAATTTTTTACTTTTTCTTTATCATTTTCAAGTGAATTCCACTACAACTGCATTTCGCTTTCCTATAAACTCTAGCTATTAAACTAGATTCAAATAGAAAGTTTGGCATTACTTATTATAGTTTGCTACAATCTTATGCTATTATTTACATGCTAGAGGTAGAAGTTGGACACCATAACTACAAAACATAGTTTCTTAAAGAGGCTCAGATATTTTGTACAAATATAAACATTTTATTGCTCCTCAAATTTTACTTATTGTGCTTGAGGTATGGATTTTTTTTAATAAATTTATTACTAAATTTGTATTTATTCAATGAATTCTCTTAAATTTTTATGAGTTTTTGTTGATTATCCTTTCAGCGTATTATTTATATTAAATATAATTTCATTCTAGTTTGTGTTTTTATACGAAGTTTCTTAGTTTTGTTTGTGTTTGTGGTCTTTTTCAATACTTTTTATATTAAATATAAGGATTTTAGTCTATGTAACCTTTTCATGTATGTGTTTTTTTTAAAGTATTATGTAATAGTAAATAATACTATTAAATACAATTTCATTTTAGTTTGTGTTTTTTATATGGAGTTTTTTAGTTTTTTTTTGTGTTTGTGGTCTTTTCAATATTTTTTATATTAAATATAAGGACTTTATTATGTGATAGTAAATAATACTATTCTTTAATGTGTATTGTTTTTTAATTATTATTAATATAAAACATATATTGTCATTTAGTTTATGTAATTCTTTGAAAAAAATCGTTTATTCTGCCTGAGGCAAGGAATTTTTAAAAATCTCTCTCTCTCTCTCTCTCTCTCTCTCTCTATATATATATATATATATATATATATATATATATATATATATATATATAATGGATTTTTTTAGTTTTTTGAGTTTGCATTCGTTTATTAAAAGCGGTGAAATTTTCTTTTCAATCCTAAAGAAAGGATTGTGAGGTTGAAATTTCCTTTCAATATTAAATACAAAGACTTTGTGGAGGTAAAAAAAAAATTAGTAATAAATACAAGGACATTAATTTGTGTAACCCATTAAAATTTTAGAATTATATTGGTCCACTAAAGGGCTTCAAATTTCAAATGAAATACTAAAAATAGGGACTCAAGGGCCCTGACATTTCTTTTGAATGCCAAAAGTAGGGTTTGTAAAGTTTTTTTATAAGAATTTTGATGTTTTCACAATCCATGAAGATGATTCATATATTTTCTAGGTAACAATTGTGTACAATTTATTTGATCAATGCATTTTGAATCACCATTCGTGATTCATCATCAAGAAACAAATGCATCAATCAAATTTCTTTCCTAGTGATCAATCACAAACGATAATTCTAAACACATTGATTAAATAAATCACACATATTTGTTATCCATAAATCATCTGAATCAAGTTTGTTTATGTTCTTTTTTCTATGGTGTACCTCACTAAGTATAACTAGTGTTTTTTGTTTTCCATGTAAGTATCTTGACAAGTATAACTAGATCGTGTATTATGCCTTGCCTAGTCTCTCGACAAAAACCACGTGGTGGGTTCAATGAAGAAAATTGACACGTCATTTTTCAGCAGTGACATCTTTACATATTGTAAACATAGTATCCACGTTGGTAGCCTTTACTGCAACAAACAAGTAATGACATGGATGGTGAGCATTGAGTTGGATAGAGAGATACCATGAGAATAAGATTTTATGGTTGGCAAACCTAACTTATCATATTCTCTATCAGAGAAATTTGAGCCACATTTTTGTTCTTTTACCCAGTTTACATCTTGATCTAAGTATAACTAGTATGTTTTTACTCCTTGTGTGTATCTCAACAAGTACAATTAGATCATGTATTATGCCTTGCCTACTATCCCCACAAAAAAACACATGGTGGGTTTGATATAAAATAAAATTTATATAAAAAATGGATTGTGTTATTTAATACATTATTTTTTCATTTGAATACCACTAATAGGGCTCGTTTAGTTAGTTTCTCTTGATGCCACCTCTTGTGTTTTTAGGCCACCTCCTACTTTTTCATGCCAAGACCTATTAGGAATAGCAGAAAGTTAGACTAAAAATGGGAAAAAATAGTGTGACTAATGTTGTTCTCCTAATACATGGCTCCACTTACATCTGGATGTAAGTGGTTAGAGCTCTCTTCGCAAAGAAGTTAGAAAGGACAATTAGAGAAGGTCTACAAATGTAGATATATTAGCGCCATAAAAATCGCATGGAGGATTCTCTTATTTTTTTTACTAGAAACCACATTGTGTTATCACGTATTATGTATCGCCTAAGAATGTTTAGAAGACTAAACTTTCCTTGTTCATTTGGTTTTATTGACACATACAAAGCTATGTATGATATCTAATAGTTATACATTTCCAACAAATGGATATTTGGATTCCTTAAGTGTTTTTTAAGTTGATGCAAGCCCTTGGTTCATGAATTGCCATAGAAATCAAAATATAAACTTGAGTTTGAAGGAGCATTCTAAATAATGAGAAAATGTGAAATTACAATAGAAAATATATAGTTAGAATTTTTGTTACATTTTACTACAGTCACTGCTACTTCGTTTTTCTTCCATATGTCTAACTGCAAATATTGACACTAAAATTTTTAGATTTAAAAAATGCACCAAAGACATAAAACATAAAAAATATATATAACTGCCCATAAAGAATAGCAAGGGATAAGGGTGGCTTGTTTAGTCATGTATTATGACTTGTTGATTTAGTCATGTATTATGCCTTATTAATATGCCCATAAAAACATGGGTTCTCCTATTTTTTACTGGAAAAAATATTATGTTATCAAGTATTATGTATTGCTAGTTTTTTCCATCTTTATCAATCAAGTGGTGGGTTATATTATTTTATGTTGTTTTACCCCCTTATGTACAATATTTTTTATTTAAAATTAAGATTCAATTAAACTTGGTTAAGATATTTATTTAGAAGACAACCTTAGTTATGAAGAAGAGATGAAATAAAAGAATAAAATTTTGAAATCGGAAAGAAATTTTAAGGAAGGTTTGAAAAGGTAGATATTTAAGCCCCTCTAGGCAACGTACACGAGGAAAACCAATATGAAAGGGATCCAACATAAGGATATCCAAAAAAAACCCTTTTGTTACCATTGTAGCGTGGAATTGCACCCTTCATGGGAGAGTTTTTCAAGCTCTCTCACTTCCAGCTTCAAGCATGGGAACAACCTCAGACTGTGGGTATCCTATAACAAGGTTGAACCTCCGGAGTAGGTCGATTCCTCTTTGATGCTCACCTAAACTAAACATAAACTAATGCTCTATGAGGAAAAGGGTTAGAAATGGGATAAGGGCTCCTAAGAAAGCTAACCAAGTGATGCACCAAAGCTAAATGGGAAAATCTCACCAGCTTGAACCTACACTGATTCTGTAGAGGACAATACCAACTTGCACAATCTCAGGATCGAGCTAGTTGCATTAGTATTTCATGGAGAAGGTTTCGAAAGCAATGAATACAAACAGAGAGGAGTTCTACAACTCAATGAAAGATCACATCAATGGCAAAAATTAAACCAAACTTGCTAACAGCCTTGAAAACACCCTAAATAAGGCCAAAAAGGAGGACCATGGATGAGAAAGATTCTCCTTCACACATTACCATAATGCACAACTCAATAGACACGAATCCAAGGCAAGAGATAGGCAAAGAAAGTCCTTGTATTGCATCAAGAGGTATTTCTTACAAGTGCTTGACAGGGTCGAGCCTAATCAAGCTGAGCATATTTTGCAATATCTCAAAGAATGTCCCATCTCCCAGAAATATAAAACAAAATCTAAAAAATTGGGAACCATTACAATGGCTTGATAGCCTATATATATGGAAGAAGGGACAAAAGAGAAGAGGGACTAAATGGGAGAACGGAAAAAGGGGAGAAGAAGTCAATGATGACTAGAGCCACCACTGTTGCGACTACTTTGACCATGAAATGGACCACCCAAGATCACTGTAAAATCTCCTTGAGCCCTTCGTGCATTCAAGTCTCCCTTTATTGGAGTTGAGAGAGCCATGTCATAGACAGTTGAATGTCTCCCCTTGGCGCGACTGAGTTGATCCCTGCATTAAACATCATCATGGTGACTTTCCCCTTCACGTGTCCTGATTGAAAAGGATGAGGTCTCCATACTTTTAAACTCATGGCCGAACCATGTTGCTTCTGATTGTGTGATCGAGAGAGAGAGCCATGTCGAAAGACAAAACCTTCATAAATTTGCACCTACCAACTCCTGTCAGTCACTTGGGCTCTCCTTTGCTACGATTGGTCGTTGGAAGTTGCCTCAGATCCTTGACTTGCATCGTAGATCTCCCTAACATGGACGCTTGTGAGTCATCAATCTCCCTGCCAATTGGATGCCCTTGTGCCACTTGTCTTTGACTAATTAGCCATTTGGATTTGCTGACCATTGACCTTAATGTTCCACGGTTGTTTGCTTTTCGTGGACTATTTTTCATAATTTTCCTTTCGAAACTTTCCATTTTACTCACAACTTACTTTGGACTTCTCATTGCTCATTACTTATAAAGCATTTTAAGCAATTCACCTTGGAGAACCGGAAGACTTCTATGAAAGAGAACCTGAAATACACTATCCAAGACCAAATCGAGTTTTCCAACCCTCACTACTTACTTCAGAGTTCTCATTGCTGACTACTTATAAAGCAATTTAAGTCTTTCGACTTTGAAAACCCGAAGTCGTGCACTTAAGAGAACCCAAAGTCATTCACCTTGGAGAATCAGATCTGCACATTGCCATCAGAAACCCGAAGTCTGAATACTTTACCATTTTTCTTCCTAAGTTATGTTCAGTTTTTTCAAACTGAGAAAATTTTGATATGTGGGCCAAAAATAGCCAACGGTTACTTCTTTGTTGGGCAAATAACTCTTGCTTACAACAAGCACTCCACAAACTTAATTTACTAAAAAAAAGTACAAGATTTGATAAGAGTGTGTTTTTCACTAAAACTTTGTTTATTAAAAATAAAAAACATTATACATTATAAAAGCGATAATGGTAAGTCTATTCATAATATTTGGTGATGTCAATTTAAATTTTCTATTATTTTATGATACACACAACCCTTGACTTTTTATTTTTAGTTCATACCAAAAAAATCTACAAATTTTTATAAAAAAAAATACATAATAATCCTCTGTGAGGTTGTGATCTTATTGAACCATTCGGGAATGATAATGAAACAAGATAAAACAAGACACACATAAAAATTATTTTCACATAATACTTTAACTTATCCAATACTTTATTATATCCATGATCTAGGCAACAAAACTTATTTTCATTGTACATTGCTTTCACATACACATCAAAATAAATGTATAAGGTTCAATGTAATATGTCACCTAATTTTAGGTAGTGGAATGGAAAACGTGGATGGAGTTACATGGTGGTAGACATAATTGACGTGGATATTTTGATGTGGCTCAGTGACATGATGGATATAATAGGTTAGAACTTGTTTTGCTATATGAGGTCAGAGAAGTTTGAGCTAGCATTGTAGAAAAATGGGGAAAAAAAATGGTATGGTAAAATATAAAAACATGCAATCATAATAATGTTGTCTTTAAAGAAGGATAAAGATTATAATATTTTAGTATAGGATCAACATTTTATAATTGAAATATTATATTTAAAATAATATGTTTTTCAAGATTAATTAGAAGATAAACTCTTGTAAAATGTTTGATTAATATAATATTAAAAAAAATACTGCATCAAAATGGAGTATTATACCAAATAAATACCAACAAAAAAACAAGGATCATCATTTTTTTATATAAGAGAAGAATACAAAACATTTGTTAAAATAAATGCATAATTATAATTAAAAATACTAATTATAATGACATTGAAACCATCAACTTTAACCTTCAAATTACAAGAACTATAATTTCATTTTAATTTTTTAAATCTTATAAAAAATGATCTAAATAATTTTAAAATATAAAAAACTTATAAATAGATTTCAAAATAGAAATTAAAATTTGGTATTAAAATTTTATAAAAACTAAATCTAAAATTTATTAGTTCAAATCTTGTTTTCAAGTGTCATAACTATTTCTTATGTTTCTTTCAATTGTTATGGATAGAAATTACATGTTAAATATTTCAAACATTCTTCTCGCCACCCTTATCCACAATCCCTGAGGCAAACCAATGACTTTATTACACATTGTGTTCAAAGGTATGTAACAACACAAAGATTTCATGTTTTCACATTACTACTAACACCAAGACAAACAACTCTTGTTTCCAATTATTTTCTCATACAATGAATAAATATCAGCAACGTTACATAATATTATCATCCATCGTAATGGAGTAGAAAAAATAAGGCATACAAACCCAAAACCTTTTTTTACAGTTTACTTTATCAATCCTTTCAACAATTGTTTCTTGTATGTAAAATTTTTTGGTATGAATTAAAGTATTTTATTTTTGATATATATATATATATATATATGTTTTTTATTTTATAAGGTAATGTTGTAGTTATTAAATAAGTTTAATTGAAATAAACTTAAAAAATAATGCACACATACAATTGAAATTTAAATTGATTGGGAAAGAAATTTTCGATAAACCATCAAAAAATTTAAAGGATGTTCAACTGGGTTTATATTCTTGTAAGGAATAATATTTTTAAAATGATTGTATATAATGCATTGATTCATCTAGCAAGCCCATCTTCTAGCTTGGGCAAGCTTAACCAACACTTGTGCATATTGGCATCAATCGGTTTTGTCAACTTAAACATTGACTTCTTGATTGTTAAGCAATGTAAAGGGAAATAAATGTGGAATGAGAAACCCCTAACGTCATTTTCCATTCAACGTCCCTTTCCCTGGGGTCCACTACCACCACCTAATGAGCCATGTCACCTCTCAAATGTGTGGGCATCCACGTTGGCAAGACATTATGCATTAATGTTTGAATGGAATCGAAAAAGCACACGATATCCCCTGTAGTTCCCATGTTTCATGCAACTGAACCAAACAAAGGCTAGGAAAGAGATAAAGGATCTCATTACGGTTAGAAGTCAAGGCTCTCATATGAAGGAAATGCTCCTTTAGAGTCTTTTATGCTGGTTAAACTCATCGCCTACACTCCCATTAATAATTTTGCTTGTATGTTGCGTGCTCGCCCCATTACATATCATGTCATTGTTGCTTCAAAACATTTGTTGAATTGTTTCCATTAGAAAATTTTAAACGATACTTCCTTCTCCTACTTTAATACTTCTTTTTTCAGTCCTAAAATTTTTAATACATCGATATTTGGTGATTTGATATTACTCTTATTAGTGGGAATAGATTTAGTATGTGGATATTCACTAAACTTCAACACTAGTGATATTTTTTATGGGTTTGCATTTGAATATTGGATGCTAAATCAAGTAGATGTTACATGTATTGGTTTAGGGAATATTTAGTTTTCTATTTGCATCCATTGATCTTTGCCTTGTTTTGAAATGGATTTTTGTGTGCCATGTTTTCCAGAGCTTTTTACTACTTGAGACAATGGGCTTGTAGTTTTATTTTTATATTAAATATATCCATCCTTAAATTTATGTGAAAAAAAAATAATACTTGTTGCTCTTACATGAATTAGCTTTAAATGGTTGTGAATTAGAGTGTGAACAAGAGTAGTAGAATGTGATTTTGTAGCTGAGATTAAACAAAAAATGTGAACATCTGAAAGGAAACAAATGAATCACACCATAACAAAAACAATTTTATCTTGGAAACCCCAGTGCGTAGAAAATCATCCTGATAGTATCAATTGATTACCACCTCTTCCTTCAACAAATGGTCAGTTGAAAAAAAAATACAAATGGAATATGAATCAGCATTTTACTGATAATTTATGTACCCTCAATTGTTTACTACCCATTACATTATAAAGAGCACAATTGGAGATGAAACCTACGCTTAGTGCTAGTTTTTCCTCTCAACTATATTCTATAGTGACTGAATTCATCTCTTCGTTTTAAACCCATTCACTCATTCTCACTAATATACTCTTTACTTTAGCCCATGCCCCATTACATATCTTGCCATCATTGCATTCTATGAGACCATGCTTCAGTGACATATATTGTCAATTAATTGACATGTCTATTGTATGCTTCCTCATTTTGCATTCATGTTTATTAGTCCATTGAAAACCAATTTCAAATCAAATGATTCCATTTTTTTATTTTTTTAAATACTCTTCTCCAAAATTAAGAAGTTCCTAATGTATCTACAATATTTATTTCCACTGGCGCCTTCATGTTCACACCTAATTTATCTAAGTTACAATTATAAAATACCTTAATATCTCTTGAATAACATAATATAAGTGGTGCACTTGCCTTACTCATTAGCACATAGATCCAAAACCCAATTTCCTATCTATGTAATTCATAGATAACTAGCATTTAGATAATTGTGGTTGAAACATGGACTGTACTAATAAATGTAATAACTTGATAACAAAAAGTTTCATCTCTATTAATGATTGCCTCACAACATAAACATCTCGAGTGTCTTATTTCTAATATATTCCCAGAATTTAGATACATTGTACGATTTGTTGAGGCATAAGACCCTTTATCACCATGAGCCACTTCAAATTTTTGTCATCTTTGCTTGTCCAAGCATATCTGTTTGTGAGCCACTTCAAATTTTTTGTCATCTTTGCTTGTCCAAGCATATATGTTTGTGACATCCAATGTGCATTATATAACTTATTTTTAGTATGTAAAAGGGATGAAAGGAAAGAGTAGATGCACAAATATTAATTGAATGATAGGTTAAAAAAATTAATCAAGGGGAGATCGTGATGTTTCATGTTTTTTATGTGTATGATTAACTAGTGCATGTGTCAAAATAAAGTAGTTTAAATTCTAATCCTTTGATGCTTTTGCAGTGCATTGCTAATAAGGTCGATATGTGTAATAAAAAAATGTATCTATTAGTTAGTTTTAGACGGGAAGGATGACCTATATATACCAATAACTTATTATTAATTGTAAATAATGACATCATAATGCAACATGGTAATTTATTAGTTGATGAGGGTTGTCTCCATAGTGCCTATTACATTGCATTGATAGACGAGTTTGGTTTATGTTTTTACTTATGCGAGGAAAGAGGTATTAGTGTGGAGGTTGATTCCAAAGTAGTTGTTGTTGAGATGAAATGGGAGAGGGATGTTCCACGAGGACTCTTGAGTGAACTACACAAGGATGCTATTTTATTTTATTGTTATTTCTATGATATTGAGATCCGTTGTGCAAACGATGAACCCAAACAATGAGCATCACATGAGGAACAAAGTAAATAGGCTAAATGAGTATAAATGAGTTTGACATGCCTAATTTGGAATATGCACCTGCAAATTCTTGTGAAGTAGAACAATATAATGATACTATGTCTAATTTTAAAGTGCATAACAATGTCATTGTTGTGCAATAATTTTCTTTTTCTACAGTATAATGTTTATGTTTCTTGTTTTAGTCATACTCTCCATTATTTTTGGTGAGGCAATATAAATTTGATTCAATTTTGTAAACACTATCGTGGGATACATGTTATATTTTTGTGAAAGAAAAGAAACTTTTTTATAATTATGCAACAATGAGTGTATGTTGTAATGATCTTTTGATGAGTGTGTAATTATGCAACGATGAGTGTATGTTGTAATGTTCTTTTTGTAACTATCATGGGATATATCTCAATTATGAAATGATGAGTATATGTTGTAATGATGTTCACCTCCTCCCTAAACTTAAACTTCTTGTAATGATCTTTTGATTCCATTTCCATTACAAATCTCTATCACACTACTACTTATCAAGTATTCGATATGTAGATGTTGTTTAAACATAATTGATGTTCGCAACTATTTTAGGTGTTATTACATCATTTATGTTCATAGATTTAAATATTTGATCATTCACAATGTTTACTACGTATTGGATAAATGAAACATTTATCTTGTATGTTGGATCAAATGGGGAAAAGGTGGAATCAAATTCGACAACTTCCACTTCAGAACCCAAGTAAGGGTTCATTTGACTACAACAATCTCAAGTGGGAAAATATTATTGACATTAATGAGGAAGACATGTTGGTTGCTTGGGTTGATGGTGATAGATCTGATGACTTCATGAAAGGAGAATCAAATAAGAATTCGTTCCCTACAATTTTTTTGTGTCAGATCACACAAAAAAAACATCGCATGTTCCTGGCAATTAGATAATGATCAATGCTACTTTGGAAAATGTCATGTAAGTGGCCTCCCATTTTATAAAGTAAGTGTGCATGTATTCATATGTTGTTATGGTATGTTCATACTCCATTTATGTAGCAGACTTTTACTTTGCACACACTTGATAAGTTTAATATATCTGTACAAATATTAGTGCTCATATGGGCCCGAAGACTTATTAGAAATCGATGTCATGCTAAAAGACAAATCCATAGTGCCAAAGATAGGAAAAGGTAGTCATCCAGGGAAAAAATATATAAGTTGTGGTTGTCAGTGTCATTTTAGCACCCATTGAATGGCCATTAGACTTGATCATGTGTTGCTTACATACAATCATTTAGAACATGTTGACAGTCACGACAATCATTATCATGGACAATAATATGCCTAGTTCAAGGGGAAGAAATATTTTTTTGCTCTTTATATTAGCCCCTAGTTGAATGAATGTGTTCATAGGCTACTATTGTTAGGAATGTTTGATGATGTTATCCATCTTAAACACTATGAGATGGTGCATGAGAAAATTGAAATGTTCAATGGTGAAACACAATGAGATGATTTCCTAAGCAAAGATGACATATACAATAGAGAACACCAAATAAAAGAGACGAAATGTGTGTATAGTCCCAATGAGGCGAAAAGTGTCTAAGAGTGGGTGTTAGAAACCCTGATAAGTGGTTTATCTATTAAGGATACAATGACATAAGGACTAATGAGGATGGAGAAATCCCTTTTGTATTAGGCATCCAACTCCCACAACAATTGGATTGGTTGTTGAAATTTGACAAATGTAACCACCCAAATTTGGAGAGATATAAAGTGAGTCCCCAGTCACAAGTTTGAATATGTGGTGGAATATATGAGTAAGTGCGAGTGGCAAAATCAGGGACTACTGTCACAAATACTTCGACTAGAACGAAGAAGCTCTAGGATGGCTCATGGCTTTAGATGCCTCCTTTGTCCTTGAAAGCTTGAATTTTTATGGCAAACAAGTTGACCAAACTTATTTAGAAGGGAAGCAATGGGCAAAGTTATAGATACTTGGCAGGAGCCCACAATGTTACTCTGAGAGATCTCATGGTGCTCGAGAATGAAATGCTCTTACTCGTCATGCAAAAGTTGTTGGAGATGGAGTTGGGTTTGCAAGACAAGGCAGAAGAAAGGCTCTATAACCTGGTAACACTTGTGTGAAGAATTGACACCATTTTTGTTCAAGATGCATATTAAAAAGAGAGGCCACATACTTGAGACGCTCTGTTACTCAATTGTTGCAAGAACCACAATCGATCTATCCCATTGTATGTTTTTGGGGTGCAACTTGTTGCCAACGAAAAACAGTGGTTCTAGATGGTTTGGGTCGTTTCTCGTCTCCTACACAACTGAAAAAAGGGCCCGCGATGAAGGGGCATTTCGAGACTATTCTAGGCCGTTTCCTGAGCCTGCAACCCCGTTGCAGAGAGCAGAAATGTTCTGCTCTCTGCAACGGGTTTGCGGGTAACATCCTGCAACCGTCCTTCCCCAATTGACTTAAAAACCAAAATAATTTTAAAATTACTTACATTTTTAAATCCACTTCCCAAAACCCTAAACACTTAAAGTTTTCAGATCAACAGCAGTTCCAAGCACTTGCATCCATCGACGGTAGACGGATTGGAAAACATTGTATTCAGTTGCAGTGTCTCTGAATCTCCACATGATCAGGTGAGATCAACACACTGAGGTTTCTCACTCTACTTTTTTTTATAGTCCTCTCAGACTATGTGCAGAAGAGAGTGAGAATGTCGGTTTCTTTGGCAGGCTGGGCAAAGTTATAAAAGAAGAGGCAAAGAGCGACATGGAGAAGTTATTTTCCAAATTCTCCAAAACCAGAGATAAATTGGCTCTTGTGGAAGAGCTTCTTACTTACTAGAATTTGGCCGATACTGATCAGGTCCTCGATGAACTTGAAAGGTTTCATCCTTTCAAACCCTTTCAGAAATTTCTAAAATATATTTTCATTCAAAATTGTATCAAATGTAAACTCAATCTAGCTGAAATCCGTAATAAATTTCCATTTTCTATTAATTTCAATTTATACACATTGAAATTTATTATAAATTCAGTATCAACTGCGACTCAGGTTGTCCCTGTTGAGTGTTGACCATTTGCAGATGGGGTTGATATTTCTTGAAGCCTGGTTTTCCCCTGTTCAGCTTGATGCATTAAAGTTAGAAGAAGATTGCTTTACTTATTGTTGTCATGTTCCATGTTATCTTTTATAATTGATAAGGCTTTCCTATATTTTTAATATCAAGAAAAATCCCAGACCATTGAAACCCATTCTGGTAAAACTAAAACTTGGACAAAACTGTTCAAAAACTGCAGAATTTTAAATATTTATCTGACAATAAATTGGCTCTGTACCTGCATTATTCCTCTGCATCATTATACTCATATTGTTGCATGTAAGCCCGACCAAGCATTCCGTGTAGTCTTGCACTCTCTTGTTCTTTGAAGACTTTAATTTTCTCCATGAATCTTTTTGGTCCTTTCTCCAACAATCAAACTTAGCCTCTCTTTCAATAGGGCAATATGCTCATGGTGTCTTCCACATCTCTGCCACAACAATGCTGTTAAAAATTGTGAATGAGCTCTCAAATAAAACAATACATGAAAATAGTTTACCTAAAATATGTGCAAAATGCCAACCAAACGAAAAGACAAATCCCTATTGAAGTATTTAAGACTTCAAATTATTGTACCAGGTATAACTCCAGCAAGGTATCGTCCAGATAATTGGAGGCTTTCTCTAGGCAAGAATTTCTTAATGACAAGATCTCTTGAATGGCTTGGTTTGGATTATTCTTGTTTTGTTTCTTAATGAGATTTGGTGCACCTTTTACAACCTTGTTTGTGTCATCCCCTGTAGTGTCTTGAAAAAACTATTTATCTTTTTGGGTCACTATCCACTAGCTAAATGCACAAAAGAAACCCATCATACATGAAATCTATAGGAGATAGAGATAAAAAATAAAAAATAAAATAAAATATACATATATATATAGAAGGATTTTATTTCAGATTGTTACTTCCAAAGAATTCAAGAATTGGCCATTTCCTCCCAGAAATATGGGATAACAAACAAACCAAAATCATGTGGACAATTCAGAGAGGAACAAGTCCTAATAAAAATCTACAAAATCGCACATCCCTATAGGCACCAAGAAACAAAGCATCCTTTAAGTATCCCCGAATTGTAAATCATTTGTGCAGAAGTTATCTAAGAAACATAATCTCTAATAATCCCCAAAACTCATCCACAGTACTCTTACATAAGATGCAAAAAATATACAGTTACATTCTGTAGATAGGGATATGACATAATAGAGGAAGAGCAAAGCTTGCATGATCACAAATCAAACAAAGCATTAGAGCAACAAAACATTTAGTAGCCCTCTACAGGGGTGAGCAAATTCGAATTGAAAGAAAGGAATGCAAACAAGTAAACAACAACCATTTACTTTATGATTTACCTTCTTATGAATCAATTGAGATGGGATTGAGCTCGGATTGTGATCTAAGAAGTCTTCTGCAATGCTAGTTCCTTGTGGGAAGCATCTCTTCTTGATCACCTTGATTGTTGGCTTTGGCTTGGCATGAAAGATTGATAAAAATATTGAAAAACTTGAAGCTCCTAGATTGATTTATGCATAGTAAAGTTGAGAATAGAGAATCTTGTCTAAATTGGAGGAAGAACCTCTAATTTATAGACTTTTGAAATGAATGTGAACCATCAATCTTGAGATGAGAATCAAGGGATGAGAATAAAAAATAATTTTTAATTCAAAATAAAATCTTGAATTAAAAATTGGGGTGGATAACATGTGGAACTCACAAATGAATATAAAATTTATTTGGGAGGAAGATATAATACAAAATTGGTAAGTTGGTTTATTAAATTAGAGGAAAACAAATCATGGAAGACAATGGGATTGGGGGTGAAATATAAAATTGGAGAGTGAAGGTTAATTGTATTTATAGATTTATAGAAATTATGAATTTTCAAAAATCCATGGAATTTTTTATTAAGAAAAGATTAGTTAATTAATTTGGATTATTTAACTTAATAAAGATGTGAATAGTAAAACCATAAATAGTGTTGATGAATAGTAATAATGAATAGTGATGATGAATAGTAAATATGAATAGTAAAGATGAATTAGAATTTAGAGAAAAATAGGGATGATTAGGCATTAGTGAAAAGAAGGTTGAAATCAACACGAAGTGTCTAATTTTAAGTGTCTACATTTTTTCGTTGTTTGAAAATTCATTGCGAGACATAGCTGAAGTAATGGCTTTTCAAAGAATAAAAAAGTCGTTAACATATTAGATGAAAAAATAATTAGAGACCCATGATGCCCCCTCGAGAGGGCATGTAGAATGTGGATGGGCTCTCAAAAAAAAGAGGAATGAGAATGGTGAACTTAACTCATGGAGAAGCTTAATCCAAATGAGTTATGCTTGCACACTTTGATCTTAATGGTTAAGAATAATAGATTAAAATTGGCCCCAAGGTAGGGAAAAGTGGAAAGGATGCATCTTAAAACAAGCGGCACACTTTAACCAGCCCCAAATAGGGCGAAAAGTTACGTGTTTGGAATTAGAAGAATTTGTCTCAGTAGGGAAAATGAAAGTACAGGGTCTTAAAGATAATGGTACAGATATGGAAATAGATTTTTCCAATAGGGCGGATGTAATCATTGATAGGTCCAAATGGTTTGCCCTAGTAGGGAGGATTTCATTATGAAATGATGCAAATTGTTAACTGATTGATTGACAAGCATAACTCAAAGATTTAACCGATCACACAGATTAAAAATGAGAGAAGTGACATAAACGTAGGTACAATGGTATAATGATTTTTCAAAAATGAATAAGCGAAACAAAACTATGCACCTATGAATGGTCAAAGTGATAAGCTAAATGATAATCAGAAGAACAAGATAATGATTGAAGAATGATGTGATCAGAGTGGAATAATGTCAATAAAATGATCATGATTGTTGGTATATGCTTACATGTATCATGAAGAGCATATAAATTAGCCATATAGTCTAGTTGATGGAGATTTAGCGAACAAGGAGATTTTGTAGCAATGTCGAGTAGACTTCCAAATCTATATTTTTTATGTAACACGAAATAATAAGCACCATAATATGAAACAACATGATAACCTAGTTGTAATGTGCATAAGGACTGACCCCCGATCCAATAAATAATCAAAAATAATGCACCAATGATAAAAACCATGATGACAATGTTGACATATGAATATGGATAGACTCAAGAAGAATGTACAAAGAATCACAAAATGAACGCATATAAATTGAGTCAAGGCACAACAATAAAAGCAAATAAATAAGCAAACAACCACGAAGCAAACAAACACATAGAAAGCTTGAAATTAAAAGCAATAAAAAAATCCTAACAATGGATTTGCCCCAATAGGGTGGATCGAGGATGACTAACTAGGCTTAAATAGAACACATGTTTTTAGATTTTAAAATTTTTGAATATATATTTTTTTAATATTTCTAGAATTTTTTAAGTATCTCAACTCGATTGACAAATATGAGACACAAAACAGCCCAACTCGCAAAATGGCGAGATCGTGGCTTAGGTTGCCTGCAAAATGGTGAGAGTGTAGTTTGATAACATTGGTAATAAGTCAATACAATAATCCCACATGCATTGGGATTAGAGACTATGGACGGGCAAGGTAGGATAAATAAGAGCCTAACATAATGCCAAACACCACAAATAGCATGTGATGGCGCTGAGCCAAAAGAAGGGTTCCTTCATGGGGAGGTTATGGCTTATTAAATTATGCGAGGGCTCAAGCAAAGTGGTAGCATCTATCGCTATGACCCAAGTTTTAGAAGATGGGCATCTATCAGAATCTACATAGTCTCTTTAACAAAAGGTTATCATCACTACGAGCCAAGTTTTATGGGTTGTAGCTGAGTGAAGACCTGCAAAGATTTTCTTTGAAGCTTTTGCATAGTCTGGTTGGCAAAAAAGGAGTAGCATGGTGAGCAATAGAGGATGAACTACACCTAACTCAAGAGTTGCATATCCAAGTTTGGCAAAGGGTGGCCATGTCTACATCCTCTGTCCTAATACCTCAGTACCAATGCTTTGTGGGTTCCACTAAGTGGGGCCCTACCAACAAGAAGCTTCACAACCCAGGATGTTGTGTATACAATCGGATAAGATAGGGTAAAGGTGACAATGATTCAAGAGACCACCAACCCTACAAGGACTATGAGATATGAAACAGAACAAAAAACATTGGATGTGGATCGCCTGACATGGACATCTATGATGTACCATGAAATAATAAAGAAAGGAGATCGTGATTGTGCATAATGATCTTATTGAGATGACCATTTGACTGGGGTTGTGTGTCCATGCGGAAAAGTGAGTAGATGTGACCGTTTCAAGTAGCATGACTATTTTGAGGAATCAATGATGTCATGGGACCCATTCAATCGATGGAATGGATAATCATGTCATCGAGGAACAATAGTCAAGTAGGTTATTTAATGCATGATGTTGAAAACAAATGTTAAACATGAATTCATTTTATTTTGTAGGGTCTCGACAGTGCAGAGAAGTGTGAAGGTGGAAAATGGCAAACAATGGGAATAATGGCAATGAAGGTGGAGAAAACCAACAACCACCATGGCTGAAAATCATTTACGAGGTGAACATGCGCATCTTCTAAATGTTGCAACAAGTAATGGCACTCTCTAAAGAACTGCTAAATCAACATCAACAAATGGAGATGTGGCCGTAACCTGAGCCTGAGCATGAACTGGAGCCTGAGCATGAATCAAAACTTCAGCGACAACCAGAACGAAAGAGGCAGGAATCTCATTGCACAAGATGCAAAGTAGGGGAGCATCACCCATGGCCTGCAAAAAATGAATAAATAAGAGTATATCATGGAGGGAATCCCCACTATTTAAGGGGATGTGTTACAGAGACGATAAGCATTAATCACGTATGCTGGACAATTAAAGTAGAGGGAGGTAATGGCCACAACAATCAATCAAAGTGCAAGGCCAAGAGTGGAATACGAGTTCTTTCCTGTGAGGAGCCATGTAGAAGAGGGGAGTAGAGTATGCCCACTAGTAGTCATCGATGCAGGGAGAAACATAAAATAAGTAGCGTCGCTTACAATAGTGTGCAACAACTGTGAGGAGACTGGCCATGTGAGCCGAATGTGCCTAAGGAGAAATGTCATTGATGCTAGTTCAGCAAGCAATCAACAAAGAGGTTGGCTCGACATAAATCCAGATTCAACGGATAATCAATGCAATGCCTAAGTAGGAAAATAATGTGTGTATGCACCCTAGGCGATATGTGCATGATTCGAGTACCGCACGTTTATGTATGTCCTTCTTTGTAGGCATTGTGTGATGCCTTGCACACTAAGTAAAATAAAAGAGTGTTTGATTTCTTTGAACTATTTTGGAATTTGTTAAATGCTGCTTTGCTTTGGGAATTTTCTAGCATATTTCTATGTTTGATGTCTACAATTATGGTTTGGTGTTAATGTAAACAACTGAACCTTTTATGGCACATGTATGACTCATGGACACCATGTCTAACATGCACAATAGCTAAAAAAAATGGAAAAGGGAATAGAAGAATAAGGAAGGGGTGGATGAGTTGACTCCAAATGCGTTAGGCAAGAGGACATTGCCTATGTAGTATCACGGACATTGGATCCAACATGGAATTCAGGGCAAATGTAGTTCTCCCAAGGATGGAATAAAATTGATAGATATGAAATTTGAACATAGAGTAAAATAGGAATGAGTGCACAACACTGCGAAAGTGTTGAACAAAAATTAGGAACAATGAAAAGGCAAATGGAAATAAAAACAACACTGACAAACAAGAGGACAAAGCAAGCATAATTTTTTTTTGCAATTGAGTATCTCTTAGGGAGATTTCGATTATTTTTCAATTTTTTTAATTTTTAGGTTGTTTTTGGGATGTTCAATTTTTAGTGTTTTTAAGTATCTAAACTCATTTGAGGATTCCAAGATACAGAACAAGGAGAACATTGTTTAATTTGCTCGCAAAAAAGAGAGAGCGTTAGAATTGGGTAACCAAACTGACGTCAACCTAAATTGAGCAATGCTGATGTAGTTCAAAAAGGACCTCAGGTCAACATAGTTCCACCTTAGCAAAAAATTCTATGAATCAACAACAGAGGGAATGATGTAAACAAGTATGGTATATGAATCATTGCAAAGATCTGTACGAATTGACAAATGACAAGCAAGGGATGAAAAAGACACAACTATCAAGAACCATTAATCAAAGCAATTGTACATGCATGTGTTGAGTGACTCATTTCAAAGATGTTTTGATGATGACCATATCTGAATATTCTACTAGGAACTTTCTATAAATCTATCATCTAAAACTATCATCTGAAACTTGTGAAAGTGGTCAATAGTTGTGCCCCCAAGTAGGGGTCTTCATAGACAATGTTCAAGCAAATCAAGTATAAAAATGCTTGAGATGCATGATATTCATGGGTTCATTCAACGCTTCTCCATCTGGTATGGCCAATATGTATGTTCCAGATCCATAATTTACAGTGATGATGAATGGTCCCAACCAATTAGGTTCAAACTTTCCCTTCTTTTCATGGGTCACATTGGTATTTTTCCAATTCTCCTTGAAGACTAGGTCTTCAAGTTTAAAATCTTTGTGTTTGACACGCTTATTGTAGCTATGACGTAGCCTATTATAATATGCTTAAAGGTTGTTCAAATTAGCTACTCATTTTTCATCAATTAGGTCTAATTCTTGGAACTGATAAACTCAATATTCCTCTTCATCAATGATATTCTTCAATGAAATATGCAAGGAAGGCAACTCAATCTCAATAGGGAGAATGGCTTCGGTTCCATAAATGAGGGAGTATGGTGTGGATCCTGTTGGAGTTTGGGTATTGGTACGGTAGGCCTAAAGGGTGGGAAATAATTGTAGATGCCAATCATGGCCAAAAGCATTAATGGTCTTTTTAAGGATTTGAACTAGGGTTTTGTTAGATGCTTCACTTAGCCATTACTTTGAGGATTAAAACCAGTGAAAAAATGTTGTTTAATTTGGTATTTGTCACAAAGGGCTTTGACATCCTTATTTTTAAAGGAGTCACCATTATCAAAAATGAGGTTAGAAGGAATGCCAAAATGACAAATAAGGTGATTAAGTATGAACTTGGATATTTGTTTTCCAATATCATAAGTGAGGGGTGTAGCTTCAACCCACTTAGTGAAATATGCAGTAGCGGTAAGGATGTGTTTATGGCCATCAAATGAAGTAGGATTTATTTTCCCTGCAAGATCAAGTCCCTATGTAGAAAAAGGCCACAACATAGTGAGTGGATGAAATTTGATGGCTGGAGCATGAAAAAGATTAACATGTTTCTGACAAGCTACACACTCTTTTACATAAGAAGTTGCATCAACCTCCATGGTAGGCCAGTAATACCCTGTATGCAGGAGTTTCTTGGCAAGGACCACATGGTTGGTGTGAGCCCTACAAATCCCTTTGTTTAATTCATTAATCACTAATTGTGACTTTGCCAAAGATAATCAAATCTCCATCATATCCTTTACGATATAGTGTGGCACCAAGTATGGTATAATGAGAGGTACTATGAATGAAGGCTTTTCATCTTTTATGGGAAAGGTTAGAAGGGATAATGTTATCATGGAGTAGGCAAATATTTCAGTGTACTAAGGTGTACTGGGACGAACAACGTCGCATACCATTTCAGACAACAGACATTCATGCGCTGACCTTAAGAGGTGTTTGATAAGGAATTGATAATCAAGAACATGATCAACATTAATGAACTAATAGTTTCCATTGCATTGCCAGTCATGTTATTGGTTCTTGGAATTTGTTCAAATCGAATGTAATCAAAGTTCTATACTAGATTTTCCACCATCTTCTTATATGGAATAAGCTTGTCGTCTTTGGTTTGGTACTGCTATATTAACTGATTGATAATCGGCTAAGAATCCCCATGAACATGTAAATGTTTGATGTTCCATTATTTTGCTAGATGAAGTCCTGAAACAAGGGAATAATATTCAGTAATGTTATTGGTACAAGTGAAACTGATATGAAATGCCTTGAGAATGAGATCCCCTTGCGGTGTTATAAATAGAACAACAGCTCCAGAGCCCATGGAAGTATAGGAGTCATCAAAATAGAGTGTCCAATGTTTTGATTCAGAGGGAGTGTCTTCAAGAGTCATGATGGAATCATCAAGAAAATTGAACAAAAATGGTTTGGTATTTGTCAAGGGTGCTTCTGCAAGCTGATCAGCAAGAACTTGTCCCTTAATGGCCTTTTGATGCACATACTCGATCTCAAACTCACTTAATAGTATTACCTATTTGGCCATATGACTAGTTAATGTTGCCTTGGAAAGTAGTTACTTTAGAGGATCCACTTTGGCATTGACTATAGTCTTGTTGTTGAGCATATAATGTCATAATTTTTGGGTTGTAAACACCATTGCTAAACAAGATTTTTCAATGGATGTGTAATTATGTACGTATGTAACCAATGTTCGACTCAAGTAGTACACTGCTTTTTTTTCTCGATCATCATGTTGTGCCAGGAGTGCCCCCAAGGCATGTTGGGTTGCTAAAATGTAGAGAAGTAATGGTTTTCCTGGGGTAAGTGGAACCAAAATGGGTGGATTAGATAGGTAATCTTTTAATTGCTCAAAGGCTTGTTGAATCTACATTCCATGAAAATGTTGTTCCTTTCTTTAGAATATGTGTGAATGAATGGCATCGATTTGCTAATTGAGACATGAATTGGCTGATAGATTAAATTTTACCTTGCAAACTACACAACTTCTTTAAATTGGAAGGTGGAGGTATTTCAGTAATGGTTTTAACCTTGGTTGGATCAACTTCAATGCCCCTATGAGAGACAATGAAGCCGAGAAATTTACCTAAATTAATGCCAAAGACACATTTCTTAGCGTTAAGCTGTACTTTATATTCACAGAGATGTAAAAATATTATGCTCAATACCTCTGGATGTCTTGCTTTAGTCTTGGGTTTTCTAAGGATATCATCAACATAATCCTCAATAATATCATGCATCATGTCATGAAAAATGACAATCATTGCACGTTGGTACGTGGCACTAGTATTCTTGAGACCAAAAGGCATTACCTGATAATAAAACATTCCTTATGGAGTGGTGAACACCGTTTTGTGTTGGTTCTCAAGTGCAATTTTAATCTGGTTATATCCAAAAAAACCATCCATAAGAGATAGCATCTCATACCTAGCCATGAAATCTACAATCATATCAATATTTGGCAAAGGAAAATCATCCTTAGGGCATGCCTTATTGATGTCTCTAAAATTGGTACATAAGCAAATTCCCTATGTCTTTTTGTTGATCGAAACTATGTTAGAAATCCACTCAGAATAATTAGTAGGACAAATGCATCCTTCCTCCAATAGTTTCTCCAATTCTTTCTTGACAAGAATGGCTATGCGAGGGTGCATTTTTCTCAATTTTTGTTTGATTGTATTGGCATTAGGACGCACAACAAAGTGATGCACAACCAAGGTAGGGTTTACGCCTAGCATATCTAAATAACACCATGCAAAAATGTCTACAAACTCTTTGAGAAGATTAGTAAGGACTTCACATTTTTCTTCTGTGAGGGATGCTCCAAGTTTGATCCATTTAGGAGCATCAGGTGTTATAATATTAATTTTAGTGGTGTCTTCCACAAGTAATGTGGAACAATCCTCTAAAATAGTAGGCAAAGTGGTACATTGATCTTTTTCTTTTGTTACAGTTTCTTATTGTTCCTCCCAAAGCTCGAGATAATATGATGAATCTGAATCCACTAGTTTAAGTTATGGCCAAGTAGCAAATATCTCAGAAAAGTCAAGAACAAGACACTCAAAGACTTGTTGTTGTTGTTTTGACATGATGTTGGTACTAGAGGAGGCCTGGGCTTCATTTGAGAGAGGGTGAACTTCCTCGTCTAATGGTGCCTGAAACAAGTTTGCACCATGGGAATCGTCTTTATCTTTACTTTTACCCTGATCCAAAAGTGCCTCAAAGAGATTTTCACTTAGGGTCCTCAATGCTTGATTTTCTTTCTCTTTTAATTTTTAACCAAAGAAGCTCGCCTGCTCTCCAAAATAGGCAGTAGGGTCTAGTGTAATCTCAAATCCTTGTTTATGATCACCAAGTGGTACATTATCTCTGAGGCCCATGAATGCATAGATTTCCTCATCATTCTGGAAATTGTCCAATAGTAAATATGCTTCTTGTTGGTCCCAATCGATTAATTGGGGGTGATTGAGGAACAAAAGGGAATAGAATGGTATAGCAGTAACAATACAGATAGTGTTGGGATCAAATAGGTTAGTTCATGCCAAATCATCACAAATGTTATGATAGAACTCTATGTTGTTGTCGGCAAGATCATTTTCAATCGATAAATCAATGTCACTTAGAAGATCTAAGGGGTCACCCCCAAGTGATTTGTATCCAATACCTTGAGATCCCTTGTGTTGGATAGGTAATAGTGATTCAATGATTCCTTGTTGAATTGCCCCCAAGCCTTTTCCTTTGTAAGCTTGACCCATTATCCAGTTTGGAATATGATAGTTTGTATTCTAGTAACAAGTGGCAAAGTCATCATTATACAGCTAGGAATCATCATCAGCTTGTATTTGTTCTTGTTCTTGAGAAGGACCCTTAATAAAAGGCAATGGTCATGTTTAAGGGGAAACGCTCTTCTTATGCCATTCCATTTTGGGAACTTGTTTTTGAGGCCTAAGATATGTTTTCGATGTTTTAAGCAATTTGTCAATGTGAAAGGCATCACCAATTTTATATTCCCCAAGGCCATTGTTCTAAATAGTGAAGTGATTGGGTACTTCTATAGGTAGGGTAGCCAAAGTGGAGGCAAGAGTACTTGGATATACATAATTAGATTCTAGGGTTGATCAACCACCTCTTTGCCTTTCTTGGGAACTGGCTCTAGGCTGAAACAATAATTATATCTCTCATATTCTACCTCTAATTGCTTCCAAAACTGGTATGGCTGCATGCCACCAGAAATGGTAACCTCTGGCCCAGAATGGGAGAACTTAATACATTGATGAAGGGTAGATGGCATGACATGCACTTCATGGATCCATGGTCACCCAAGAAGTATATTATATGATAATTTCAGATCTAGAACATGGCATAGCATATCATGAATTAAAGTCCCAACGCCAATTGGTAAATAAATGGTACCTTGAGACTCGCACTCCTCATTATCATATGCCTTGATGGTAATGGTGTCTATCTAAATATCTTTAGCTATGTAGCCCAAATGTTTGCCCAGCTTCAAAGTCACAATGTTGAGTCCTGAGCCATTGTCTCTGAGGACCCGTTTGATCTTGTTATGAGAAATTATGGCCTCTATGTATAACAAGTTATTGTGCAAATGTCCAAGGGGTGACATGTTTGTTTGATCAAAGGTAAATTGTTGGCCAGGAGTTAAATGACTTACAAGAGTTTGGAATTTATCAGGCACAATATCAATTGAAACTTTGAACTGACTCAAAAGTGTATTCAATATGTTTTTGTGGACATCAGATGTACACAAGAGATCTAAGATGGAAATTTGTGCAAACATTTTCTATAATTATTCCACAATATCATATGGTTTATCGTTGATGGGGACACTTGACTTAATTTTCAAAGGTGGGGGACCTTGAACAGGAAGGTTGGAAGGAGGTACATGGCCTTGAATGGTAACCTTAACACATTGGGTTACGACTGCATAACCTTGATTTGGTGGAGGGTTATTATAATTAGATGAAGGTAAATGAGAACCTTGTATGATAACTTTGTTGAACCAAAGGACGTTTGCCAAATGATGGTGATGGAGATACAAGAATGGACACAATAGGTCTACAGGTATTGTTGGTAGCAGATTTGATCTTAATTGTAGCTACTCTCCCACTTGTAATGTGACTTAAAACACTATAGTCATAAGGGATGGTATTGTAACTGAATTGGGTATCATGACCTCGACTCTGGTTCTATTGTTATTGATTTTGTTGTTTCTACTAATTTTTTGGTGGCCTATTCTGATTTTGGTTATTGGCATGTAGCTGGTTCTGATTTTGATTATTGTATTGTGGGAATGGATTCTAATATATTCCCAAAGTTGGCATCGCATCATCCAACTCTATCTCACCACTCTCAAGTGAGTCTTCAATAAGATGATGAAGTTGTGCACACGTATGAATAGTGTGTGCTTTGACCCTATGATATTCACAAAAATCATTATCCCTATACCAATCAGGCTTAGGTTGATCTATGGGAAAAGATCTTGATACTGGACATATGATCATGTTAACAGCAACTAGTTTCTGAAATGCCATCTCAATAGGCTAACCTAAATCTCTAAAAGGTTTAAGACATGGATGCCCCATACTTGGAGGCGACCTTTGCAAAGTGCGTTGTTGAGGAGGAGGGTTGGCTTGAATAGGTGGTGGTTACACCATTTGTACATGTCTGGATTTTGTCACTCCATTTCCTACAACATTCTTATTCCTATTAAAGGGTTCAGGCTTCTCTGCCGCATTTGTTTATGCTTATGTTGAAGCTTGTGCCTTAGATCTATTTTGTTGTTGGTTCTGAGAGTAAATTTTGATAATACCTTTGTCAATGAGTGCTCGCTCAATTTTTAATCCTTTAGCTATGATTTATTCAAAAGTATTGGCACAGTTGAGTTTGAGATTATGAGCTAGATCAAATTAAAGATTGGTTGTAAACATTGCAACTAATTATTTGTTAGGAAGATTATGTGGAATCCGGCTGGCCAATGCACGCCATCATTGAAGATAATTGGCTAAGCTTTCTCCTCCTCTTTGCTTAGCTTGACATAAATCAACCATGGTTAATTCATATTCTAAATTATAGGAAAAATGTTAAACAAATTTATCAAACAAGTCATCCATGTCATCAACATAATTCTTAGGTAGCTTTAGGAACCATTCTAATGCTTGCCCTACCATTATGTAGATAGGGATTTGATGTAATATAATAAGAACAAAGCTTGCATGATCACAAATCAAACAAAGCATTATAGCAACAAAACATCTAGTAGCCCTCTATAGGGGTGAGCAAATTGAAATTGAAAAAAGGATTGCAAACAAGAAAATAATAACCATTTACCTTGTGATTTACTTTCTTACGAATTGATTGAGCTCGAATTGTGATCTAAGAAGTGTTTGGAAATGCTAGTTCCTTGTGGGAAGCATCTGTCCTTGTTCATCTTGATTGTTGGCTTTGACTTGGCATGAAAGATTGTATGTTGAAGAACTTGAAGCTCCTAGAATGATTTCTACATAGTAAGTTTAGAATAGAGAATCTTGTCTAAATTGGAGGAAGAACCTCTAATTTATAGACTTTTGAAATGAATGTGAGCCATCCATCTTGAGATACGAATCAATGGATCAAAATAAAAGATAATTTTTAATTCAAAATGGAATCTCGAATTAAAAATAGGGGTGGAAAACATGTGGGACTCACAAATGAATATATAATTCATTTAGGAGGAAGATATAATATAAAATTGGTAAGTTGGATTATTAAATTAGAGGAAAACAAATCATGAAGGACAATGGAATTGGAGGTGGAATATAAAATTGGAGGGTGGAGGTTAATTGGATTTATGGATTTATAGAAATTATGAATATTCAAAAATCCATGGAATTTTCGATTAAGGAAGGATTAGTTAATTAATTTTGATTAATTAACATAATAAAGATGTGAATATTAAAACCATGAATAATGTTGATGAATAGTATATATGAATAGTAATTGATGAATAGTAAAAATGTGTTAGAATTTAGAGAAAAATAGGGATGATTAGGCATTAGTGAAAAGAAGGTTAAAATTAACATGAAGTGTATGATTTTAAGTGTCTACACGTTCAACATGCTCAATCATTTTCTATCACAAGATTTAGAATAGATGTTAAATAGTACCATTAGATCCATAATCAATCAAATTTAAAATAAATGTTATAATATTTAGAATAGATGATAAAAAATACAAAAAATAATAAAATATGTAGTTATATATAGTTAAATTTAATTGGATTCGTTAAATTTAATTGGATTCGTCATCTTTAATTTTATAAAATATGTTGCATACACATCTTTTCATTGCATGTGCCCATATTATGTTTAATGTGTTAAAACTACTAAATATAAGTATATATGTAGTGTATGGAAAATCGTTTCTCATTTTTTTCTTATGCAACTTAAATCAATTCCTTTTTCCATCACGTTGTTATTTCCATCATGTTTCTCATTCTTATTTCTAATAACCTAGTTGTTAATTATCCCTAAAATTGTCATGGTCATGGATGAAAGCAATCCAAAGGGAATTGAAGACAAAGAAGAGGCATTGCCAAAGACAACCAACCTTACACAGGGTTTGAAGTCACTATGGAAGTCCCTCTGCTCCTTAAAAATCAACCCCATCTGACGTTTCACAACACTACCTCAACATCTGTTGAAAGCAAATCTGTTTAGTTTGTAATGAATTTGCTTGTCTTCTCTCTATTCTTAAAACACTTTTTTACAATAATTTATTATATTTCTTTACGATCAATTTATGAGATTTTTCTTGTGTGTCACAATATTTACTAAGGAACTCATGGGTGGTGCCTTCCTTTGGCATGGAGGCAGGTGATGAAAATGCAACTATTGAATTGATAAACACAGACCACGCAAGATTTTATCTAGAATATTTGATATTTTTATCAACGTAAAATACAACACGGTATAGACAGAGGTATGGACTCATAAAATGAGGGTTGTTTACCTTATATGCATAATAGATGAGGAGACACATACACCCATTGAAGACCCTCAAAATATTTTCAAGATTGAGGAGTTATTGTGTATGTATTAAATGAGGACAATGATATTCAAGGCCCTAAAATAGTGGTTTCAATGGGCTTCATTCACACATAGAGGCACCTACACCAAATGATGTTTGTTGACTGGGGTTAGGAATGCCTTAGCAAAAAGGCAGAGGTAGTGTTATGCCCTTAATCTATAGTATGTCTAGGGACATGTGTGGCTAACTTGTCGCTTACATAATCTTTGCTATTATGTTGCCACATTTTTCTATGATTTTTATATTGTTAGTAGGGTTGACCTATGGAATAACCATGGCCTAAGTAGAGTTTACATAGGAGGTAGTGGCTAGTCTTTGATCATAATATTGTGAACTTTATTCTTATTGCATTATTGTGGAGATTGCCCCATCGAAGTGGCTCAGTCATATTTATCACATATTTTAATCTTTCATAAATTATCATTGTGGATATGTTTATTCTACCCATATTTATGTGATATATTATTCTATTGTGTAAATTATCTAAGTAATTTCATTACAAGTGGTATTAGAGCATCGATTTGGAGAAGTTTTTGTGGCATAATTTTTTTTGCACCCTTGTGTAAATTACCAATCATTGGATTCATCTTGGTGAGATGATTGCAACACTATAATATGTAAGTACATTTTTTCTTCAAGCCCTCAACCCTCAACTCTAGGTTTGTGCATGGCTATTTCAAACACTCATGACTGTGGGTAAGGACAAGACACTCCAAAAATGCCTCACAAGGATGACATGGAGTCTGAAACTTCAGATTCCTTGGTTTCTGGGATGGTTCATTAGCTTCAGTTAGATATGCAAAGCATGGTGATGAAAGATGATCTTGATGTAGTAAAAGACAAAATTATTAGGGTAAAAGGGGACATCGATAATGTGAAATGATGTGGCAGGAAAATACTATTCATGTTATCACTATTCACATGTACCATTCACTACTGAGGTGTTAGACACTATTCATCTTAATGAGGTGTCCACAACACTATTTATGATAGATAGGTGGCATAGGGCACCCCTTATACTAAAAAACATGTGGAGGACTTGTCATTTACTTCCATAATCCATGTGGGGAACACCTTTTACTTTGCACATGCAAATGTAGGACATAATTTGATTTGCAGATGCAAGGAAGGACCATATATAAACTCATGCACATGGAGGAGACCGAGAATACTATTCCAAATGCCTTGCACATGCTTGTGGAGCCTAGACAAAGTGGATCACATGAAAGACTTCATCATTGGCACATGGTGCAGACAAATTCTACTATCGATGAATAGCTCCTCCTGTGTGAAGGTTGAAACATTTTCTTGGGGAATACTCTTAGTCTTTTGTCTTTACCTTCATCCAAGTGGAGAATGGCACCATTTTGGGCCTCCTTTGTTTCCCTCTCATTCTATCCTTGTGTTTTTATAATTAAGTGCATTCCTTTTCTTTGTAATTAGGTTAGGCTAGAAGGAAGAAAGTTTTGTGTTAAAGCTTAGAAGGCCTCCTTAGCATGTTAAGGCCAAGTTTGTATGTGTGTTGAGAGAATCTTGATGAATCTTATGTATGTGAGGATGAATTAATGAGAAATTAAGTGAGATTTTATCGATTAAACATTGTGTGATATGCTTTGTGAGAGTTGAGTTATGGAGATGTTTATGTGATTTGTGAGACATTTATGTGAGATATGGATTGTTGAATCCATCATGTGGTTGGAGGCCACATCAATTAGTATCAAAGAAAATAAGATTCTTTTGGAGAGGAGAGGATATTTTTGAAGATGTGAATGCGTATTTTTGTTTTGCAGGTATGAAGATGGCAAAGAAGAATGGCAGAGTGCCACCAATGAAAGAATGGGAGGAAAAATTGAAGGCTTGGGAGAGACTATTGAAATTGTTGCTTGAAAGGTTTGAAGAATGTGAAACTAATAAATAATAATACATGGTGTGGGAGATAATAGACTCCCTAAGAGAAAAAGTGGCTTCATTTAAGAGAGAAGTAGCCACATGGAAGAGTGAATAATGCAACCATGGAGAGTTGCAAAAGGAGAGAGAAGAGAAGAAGATTGCCATGAAAGGCAATGTGAGAGAGGATTTGGTATGTGAGAAATCCATTGTTGAAGACATCCTTTTAAAGTATTATGAAGAGATGCATGTAAAATAAGATTGCAACCATGTAGGGTTGTGTGTCGAGGAAGATTGCAGCCATATAGAGTTGTAGAGAGAGAGAGAAAGTAACCAAGAAGAATTTAATGTTTCTTTGAAATAAACATTGGAGATGGTGGATGTGCAAGAAAGTCCACATGAGAATACTTTGGATAATGAATATTGCATCCATGAGGAGTTGCAGGTTTTTATGAAGGAAACAATAGAGGTGGTTGATGTGTAAGCAAGTGCACATGAGGAAATGATGGATGATGCTGCAGCCATGATTGAGGAGCTCAAAGTGATGGTGTATGATGTTGAATATCATCCAATGACAGGTTGGACAAGTTGTGAAGAAATCCAATTGGGCTTTAGGTGGAGGTGGATGGATTTTGGTGGGCTAGAGCTCACATGGGATCATGAGATGCATGATAGAGCATCTTGGTGTAGGAGGACAATTTGTAGTAGGTGGAGTCCCACATGTGAATCCATTGGGATATGGATTAAATTTTGGCAGAGGAGGATGGTTTCAGTTTTGGATGGTGTGTGTCATCCCATGATGAGAAAGATAAGAGGTGTGAAGAAGAGAGGGGGAAGACCAATAGGTAGAAGCTGGAAGTGGAGGAGGAAAAATGAGTACTTGGTGTGTTGGAAGGGGATGTCATGCTCATCAACCTCCATGACCAAAAGAGTGGTTCTACCACTTACCCCATACATGTAATCATGAGATCACATTATAATACCTTGGGTGTTTAATACAGGAGCATCCAAGGGTTCGAGAAATCATGCATCACCTAAAAAAAGAGTGGTGTGTTTTTTTATTTTTTTAGAATAAATGGCAAGGGTACAATCAGGATAATTCACAAGAGTTGAGGTGTTTTCCACTGAAGGAGGATGATGTGGTGGGATAACACTATATATGCTTTCACTATTCATGTGTACTATTCATGAGACATTATTCACTATTGAGGTGGCAGATACTATTCATCCTACTGTGGTGTCCACAACACTATTTATGATGGATAGGTGGTATATGGCACTGTATTCCACTAAAACACATGTGGAGGACTTGTCATAGACTTTTATCATTCATATGGGTTGAAATTATATGTGGGGAACATCTTTTGCTTTGCACATGCAAGTGTAGACCGTCATTTGATTTGCACATGCAAGGAGGGACCCTATCTAAAATCATGCACATGGATGAGACTAATAACACTATTCTAGATGCCTTGCACATGCTTGTGGATCCCAAATAAAGTGGATCACATGGAAGACTTCATCATTAGCACATGGTGGAGACAAATTCTACTATTGATGAATAACTCCTCCCATGTGAAGGTTGGCACATTTTCTCAGGGAATACTCATAGTCTTTTGTCTTTACCTTCATCCAAGTGTAGAACGGTGCCATTTTTGGGTCTCCTTTGTTTCCCTCTCATTCTATCCTTATATTTTTATAATTAAGTGTATTCTTTTGCTTTATAATTAGGCTAGGCTAGAAGGAATAAAGCTTTGTGTGAAAGCTTAGAAAGCCTCCTTGGCATGTTGAGGCTAAGTTTGTATGTGTGTTGAGAGAAACTTGATGAAGCTTATGTATGTGAGGATGAACTAATGAGAAATTTAGTGAGAATTTATTGATTAAGAATTGTGTGATATGCTTTGTGAGAGTTGAGTTATTGAGATGTTTATGTGATTTGTGAGAGATTTATGTGAGATATGGATTTTTGAAACCATCATGTGGTTGGAGGCCACATCAATTGGTATCAGAGCAAGTAAGATTCATGTGGAGAGGAGAGGATATTATTGAAGATGTGAATGTGTATTTTTGTTTTTCAAGTATGAAGATGGCAAAGAAGAGTGGCAGAGCGCCACTAATGAAAGAATGGGAGAAAATTTTGAAGGCTTGGGATAGACTATTTAAATTATTGCTTGAATGATTTGAAGAATGTAAAACTTAAGAAGAAGAAGACACGGTGTGGGAGATAATAGACTCATGAAGAGAAAAAGTGGTTTCATTGAAGAGAGAAGTATCCACATGGAAGAGTGAATAATGCAACCATGAAGAGTTGTAGAAAGAGAGAGAAGAGAAGAAGAAGATTGCTATGAAAGGCAATGTGAGAGAGGAGTTGTTATGTGAGCAACCCATTGTTGAAGGCATCCTTGTAAAGGATGATGAAGAGATGCATGTAGAACAAGATTGCATCCATGTAGAGTTGCATGTGGAGGAAGATTTCAAACATATAGAGTTACAGAGATAGGAAGAAGGTAACCAAGAAGAAGTGCATGTTTCTTTGAAATAAACATTGGATATGGTGGATGTGCAAGCAAGTGCACATGAGAAGACTTTGGATTATAAATATTGCAACCATGAGGAGTTGTAGGTTTCCATGAAGGAAACAATAGAGTTGGTTGATGTGCAAGCAAGTGCACATGAGGAGATGATGGATGATATTGAAACCATGAATAAAGAGCTACAAGTGATGGTGTATGATGTTGAAGATGTTCCAACATTAGGTTGGACAAGTTGTGAAGAAATCCAATTGGGCTTTAGGTGGAGGTGGATGGATTTTGGTGGGCTAGAGCTCACATGGGATTATGAGATGCATGATAGAGCATCTTTGTGGAGGAGGATGATTTGTAGTGGGTGTAGTCCCACATGTGAATCCATTGGGATATGGATTAGCTTTTGGTCAAGGAGGACAGTTTGGGTTTTGTATGGTGGGTGTCATCCCAAGATGAGAAAGAAAAGAGGTGTGAAGAAGAGAGGGTGAAGACCAACAGGTAGAAGCTGGAAAAGGAAGAAAAAGGAGGAGTATTTGGTATGTTGGAAGGGGATGTCATGGTCATCAACCTCTATGACCAAAAAAGTGGTTCTACCACTTACCCCATCCATGTGATCATGAGATCACATTACAATACCTCAGGTGTCTGATGCAGGAGCATCCAAGGGTTTGGAAAATCTTACATCACCCAAAAAAAATAGTGGTGTTTTTTTTTCTTTTTTTAGAATAAATGGCAAGGATACAATCATGACAACCCATAAGAGCTAAGTTGTTTTCAACTAGAGGAGAATTTTGTGGTGAGAAAATATTATTCATGTTATCCCTTTTCACAAGTATTATTCATGAGACATTATTCACTGCTGAGGTGGTAGACACTATTCATACTAATGAGGTGTCCACAACACTATTTATGATAGATAGGTGGCATAAGGCACCATATTCCACTAAAATGCATGTAGAGGACTTGTCCTTGAATTCCATCATCCATGTGCATCAAAATTTTAAGTGGCAAACACCTTTTGATTTACACATGCAAGTGTAGGACATCATTTGATTTGTAGATGCAAGGAGGGACCCTATCTAAAGTCATGCACATGGAGGAGACCAAGAACACTATTCCAAATGCCTTGCACATGCTTTTGGAGCCTAGACAAAGTGGATCACATGGAAGACTTCATCATTAGCACATGGTGGAGACAAATTCTACTATTGATGAATAGCTCCTCCCATGTGAAGATTGACACATTTTATTGGGAAATACTCTTAGTCTTTTGTATTTACCTTCATCCAAGTTGAGAATGGTGCCATTTTTGGGCCTCCTTTGTTTCCCTCTCATACTATCCTTATATTTCTATAATTAAGTGTATTCCTTTGCTTTGTAATTAGGCTAGGCTAGAAGGAATAAAGCTTTGTGTGAAAGCTTGAAAGGCCTCCTTGGCATGTTGAGGCCAAGTTTGTATGTGTGTTGAGAGAATATTGATGAAGCTTATGTATATGAAGATGAATTAATGTTGAGTGAGATTTTATTGATTAAGCATTGTGTGATATGTTTTGTGAGAGTTGAGTTATTGGGATGTTTATGTGATTTGTGAGAGATTATGTGAAATATGGATTGTTGAATCCATCATGTGGTTGAAGGCCACATCATGAAATCTCAGTTGGAAACTATGAGTGGGAAATTATCCACTCTTATGGCTCATATTTAGCCAAATAATCATCCACCACTCCATTCAGGTTCTCTCAATCAGAACAATATAAACTCTAATACCAGTTTGAAGAACACGATGCCAAAAGTGGAAGTGCACAAATTTGATGGTAAGGATATACTCACTTGAATCAATGAAATGAAAAATATATCTGATCTACATTAGAGCCCATATGCACAAAAGGTGGTAATGTAATATTTATCTCTGAAACCTGAGCAGTTCATTTGATATAGGTGGTTGTGTACTCAAAAGAAAAAGAAGGGCCTTCCTGTTAGTTGGTCGGTATTTACTAATGAACTATGGATGCACTATCATAACAACATCTAAAAAAAATACTTCAGTTAGTTAATAAAGTTATAACAAACAAAGCTTATCAAGGATTATATTCAACAATTTTAGAATATATCCCTACGTGTGGATGAAATCAAAGAGGACAACATGAATGACTTGTTCTTGGGTGAGCTCAAGGATAACATCTAATTTGATGTTTTCATGTTTGATCCAAGTTTGGTATTTGAATTCATATCATTATCACGCAAGGTAGAGGAAAGAGATATGGTCAAATTAATGGCTTTCACTACTAGCTGAGAATACAATTCCCCAACACAATCATTTCCTCAACCTACAAAATTGAAACCTCAACAACTCAAAGAGAAGTGTGAAAAAGGGTTATGTTTCTATTGTGATAGCAAGTGGAGAAAGGGAAATAAATGTGTTGAGAAGTTGTTTTACATTGAAGGAGCCAATGAAGATGACGTAGCCTTGGGCAAGGGTGAGGAAAAGACAGGGGATGAATTTGTATATTCCCACCCTTCTATCTCCTATCATGCACTTTTAGGAATTAACACACCTCAAACCCTTAAGGTTGTGGGCTTCCTCAAGAAATAAAAGGTGACAGTGTTGATTGACTCAAGGAGTACACATAACTTCATCAACAATAAGTTGGCTACTCGTTTGAACTATTTCATTTACCCAACTCTATAATTTTAGGTCATGATTGCAAATGGTAGCACAGTCTATTATTTTTGGAAATGTCATAGTATTAAGCTTGATATGGTGGACTACGAGTTAGATTCTCCTATGTTTTTCCCATGGGTGGGGCAAATATTATTTTGGGTCTTACAACCTTTGGGCACAATAGAGATGAATTTTTAGAAATTGTTTATGCACTTTCATTTTAAAGGTAAGAGATTTGAACTATCTAGATTACAGGTAAAATCTCCATAATTGGTTAGCTCGTATTAGATAACAAAGATTTTTAAAGAAGGGGCTAAAATATTTTTAGCATGATTGTTTTCCATAGAAGTTCAACCAACAAAGGCATCTACACATATTGATCTATAGATGATTCTTGATGACCACCCAACTATTTTTGGTGCCATGCCAAAATGACTACCACCAAGTAGAGAACATGATCATGCCATTCACTTGCTTCCATGTAGTCAACCACCAAAAATTAGACCACACAAATATCCATATGCCTAGAAGAGTGAAATTGAAAATATGGTACATGAGATACTATAAGTAGGTACTATTAGACATAACCAAAGTGAATATTTGACCCTAGTAGTCAAAGTGTGTAAGAAGTATGACACTTGAAAGATGTGCCCATACTAAAGAGAATTCAATAAATACACCATCAAAGATAAGTTCCCTATTACAATAATTAATGATTTGCTAGATGAATTACATAGTGCAATTTGTTTTACAAAACTAAATATTCATTCAAGATACCATCAAATTTGGATTAGAGATGAAGATATCCCTAAAATAACTTTCAAATTTCATGAAGGCCACTATGAGTTTATGGTCATGTTATTTGGTCTCACAAATGTACCGTCTATATTTCAAAGTTTGATTAACACCTTTTTTAGGCATCTTTAAAGGAAATTGGTCTTGGTGTTTTTTATGACATCTTAATATACAACAAAACTTGGGAAGAACATTTGCAGCATGCGAAATAGGTACTGTTAGTTTTGGAACAACATCATCTTTATGTAAAACCTTCAAAATGTGTTTTCGTAGTTGAAGAGGAGGAGTACTTGGGTTATACTGTTTCACATGAAGGAGTCAAAGTTGATTCTCAGAAGATGAAAGTTGTGATGGAATGGTAGATGCCAAAAACCCTTGAGAATCTTAAGGGATTTTTGCGGCTAACAATTTACTATCGCATATTTGTGAAAAATTATGGTAGCATAACAGCACCACTCATAGCCTTGTTGAATAAATACTCTTTCCATAAGAACAATACAACTACCAAGGCCTTTCAGAAGCTGAAGGAGGCTATGTGCACCACTCCAATTTTAGTTACACCTAATGTTTTCAAAACTTTTATTGTTGAATGTGATGCATCGAGTTATGGTATGGGGGCACTACTCATGTAGGAAGCAAGACCCATTGCATTTGAGATTCATAATCTAAAGGGTAAAAACAAGCTAAAGCCAATCTATGAAAAAAAGATGCTAGTTATTTTTGACGTAGTCAAGCAATGGAGGCCTTATTTGATGGGTAGACACTATAAATTAAAGATTAACCATGATTATCTAAAATATTTTTTAGAACAATGATTATCATTATAAGAACAATAAAAATGGTTGACTAAATGTTTGGATGTGACTTTGAAATCATTTATAAGAAAGGAAAAGAGAATTTTGTAGTAGATGCACTATTCAAGAGATATGAATCCATTGAGGCATTGTTATGTGCAATGAGGATTTGGCAGGTAGATTGGCTGGAAGAGGCACAAGTGAAATGGGAGAATGGCATGGATACATAGGTTTTGATTTACAATATCCAATATGGTTTTGATGCTTCGACCAAATTTGAATGGAAAGGTAATGCATTAC